>RXPK01000159.1:0-378468 GCA_004143645.1 Protaetia brevitarsis | reverse complement strand
CTCTTCTTATGAAACCCTTGCATTTTTTTAAACTTTTTCACATTTTTTGAATTTTAACAGTTTCTAGCATTCTTCCAATTTTATTTTCACCTTTTCTTTCATTTGTTTACTTTCTGGATTTACTCAATTTTTGAATTTCTGTTTTCCTTTTGTTACTATTTTCCCTCTTTTTCAATATTTTTCTTTATTAGTATTTTGTTTTTTAAACACCCCATCTCTTTTTTTCTTCAAATTTTGCATCCCCTTTAAGCAAATCTCATTTTTGATTTTATTTTGACAATGTTTAATTTTTTTCCAAATTTTGTACTTTTCATGTTTATGTTCATCTAGTTTTTATTCCTTTAACAATTTTTCCAATTTCATGCTACCAATTTTTTTTTTCATCAACTTGAACAGTTTTTATCATTTTTGCAATTTTATTTCCCCCTTCTTTATCATTTATTTATTTTTTATTTTTTTTCTAATTTTTTTTTAATTCTTTGTTGCTTTGTTAGTAATTTGTAACTTTTTACTTGCTTATAGATTTTTTTTACATTTTCCAACAATTTCTTTCCATATTATACGTAATTGCCACGCCAATTTACATTTGTTTACATTACAATATTTACATTATTTAATAAGTGAAGCAAGTTATATATTTTATTTATACTTCAAAAACGGAAGAAATGTACTTACTGATTGCTACTTGCAATAAACCAACGATATACAGAGTGTTTGGTTTTGTTAATATGTTATGCAAATTTATTTTTTCAAATAGAACGTATTACATATTACCACATTTTTGAATTACTTGCCTCGACACCAATCATAATCGCTTAACATACTTTATCATAAATAACCTTCGCTTAAAATACTTTCCGATTAAACGTTTGAGAAAAGCTTGGATCGACCAATGTCAAATAACTGACTAAACCCCTTTAAATAAATATGAGATTATTACTTTTGGTTAACGGCTGACCTCTGTCTAATATACAACGAATGGTGGATAGCTTTGTACCGTAATAGGCTGTGTGCCACTTATCGGTTTGTATGTTCGAGAAGTTGCGCAGTGGAAACTTGACCCAACCTAAAATATAAATCGTAATATTGTTAAGATCACATCATTCTAATATTATATCAGAGTACCACATTTTGTGAGTTTGTATTTACAGTAAGAAATCGTTTAAATACTTTAGTCATATACATATGTGTTGGTAATATTCAATTGCCCTCTAAAAGAAATAGATTGGTAGTACTAGAAAAATAGAGAGGTGATTGTGTAGAGACCTTAGAGAGAGTTGTTGTATTAATATAGACGTGTCAATAAAAGTGTTCTATTAGTAAATAAAAGGGAACTTACATATGTACAGTGAAATTCCCCTTCGCGGACACCCCTCTTACACGGACACCTCCCTTAAACGGACAGTTTCCCATGGTCCCACACCGGCTCTCATATAATTTCCATTGTATTAACTCTTTCTTGGACGGACATTCTCTTGAACGGACGCGGACACGAGAAAATGTTCTCATTAAACCGACCAAAAAATAAAATAAAAAGAACGCCTTATCTTATTTTTTATCGAAGTATTGCATATTGGGGCAAAAAAATGTATGGGGGTAAGTATCCAAAGAGAGGTTTTACAATTTTGCATTGTGCAAATAGGCGGGTGAAAAAGAAAAACTCCTAATCATTGGTAAGGCAGTTAAACCCAGAGCTTTTAAAAACATTAGCATCAATAACCTGCCTGTAACTTGGAAATACAATAAGAAAGCTTGGATGACAGGACAAATTATGACAGGGTGGTTGCAAGACCTAGATTGGAAAATGGCTAAAGAAAAATGAAACATTTTGTTATTTTTAGACAATGCGGGATCTCATCCGAAAGACGTTCGCTTAAATAATATAAAAATATTATTTTTACCCCCTAATTGTACATCAGCTTGTCAACCACTTGACCAGGAGATTATAAAGAATTTTAAAACTTATTACCGAAGTCTAATACTCAAACATCTGCTAGTAAACATTGAAACTGCTGGTACAGCTTTTGAGTTAATAAAGAAAATTACACCACTGGATGCAGTTTATTTGGCAAAAACCGCTTGGGACCAAGTAACAAAGAAACAGTTCAAAATTGCTTCCGCAAAGCAGGATTTAATCATGCAAATAGCAAAGTGAAGACCAGTTAACTGAGGCTGATATATTCTGGCCTAGAAGATGATTTGCCTCTTAGTGTACTTTCAGATATCCTCAAAATAAGAATTTATTGAAATTGACGGATAATGAAAACCTTAATGATTTTTGAACGTAGATGAAGATTTGTATGTTTAAGATCCAGATTCAGAACAAGAAATTACAAATCCAGTTGAAATACAAGAACTTTCGGAAGATTCTGATGTCGATGAGGTTCCAGTGCGAACAGAAGCTATCCCAAATTATGATAAAGCTATTACCCTGACCAAGCAGCTCAAAAGTTTTGTCGAAAATCACGGAGATACAGAGTCTTTGGAGCTTCTTTCTAAATTAGAAATACGATTTCAAGACGCCATTTTAAAGAAAAGAGGAGACAAACAACAAATAATGAATTTTTGCGTCCTTAAAGTGGCTATTCATTTCACTGTTTTGTATTACATACTACACTATGTATCTATGTACATATTATATTTATACTTTGTATATATCTAAGGAAATAAACTTTTTTTTCTTAAGTTTAAAGTTTCTTATTTATTTTAAAAACATTTATATAAACATTTATAAAACACGATTTTTGTTGTATCTACTACATATTTCTTTTCTGCGGACACCCCTCCTGAACGGACATCTTCAGTTGGTCCCGTTCGTGTCCGTTCAAGGGAGATTTCACTGTATATATATTGTGGTGGTTTAAGGAATCGATATCATTTAATTGCCGGCCCCACGTTGGGCGCTAAAATTATTTGTGATGCTACGAGGTAGCACACAACTAGGATGATTAAAATTGGATTTTAATAATGTAATTAAAGCATTATATTAAAAAGATTTTTTTTGATATCCCTGTCTGCTAGCTCGTAGGTTCACAATATATAAAATAAAAAAATGTTGGTATTTCGAAAGTGAACCTTTCTAAACATCCGATTAGAAAGATCAAAACAATTTTTCTATGTCGTTAAGTGAAATATAGTATCGTTTCTGAAAGTTTAGATAAAATTAAGTGATTTTAAACGAGTTGTTATTATCAAAGAACATTGTTAATATTGCAAAACTACCTCTCTTGTCATTTCAATTCTCTCAGTCCAGTTAGCAGTGATAATTCCAACTGGAACATAATTAATTTACTCACCCTGTATAAAATCATCTTTGTAGATATCGGCCTCGTGTCTCTTGACCTTGAAGCAACACGCACAATAACATATCGGATCGTCAGATGTAAAGAAATCGTCTGAAATGAAATTAAAACATTATCATTCAAAAAATAACCAAGTTGTGCGTAAAAATGAATCAGCGCCACCTACCGGGTAAAAACAGCGACTTCTTAAATTTCTCGCAGCGTCTTGATAAGCACAAGGGGTGGATCTGCAGGGCGTCAGCGGACTGATCTTGGGCACGGTGTTAGTGACGTTGTAACTAGTGGTTGGCAATTGCAGCGACAAGCTGGGTATGGAACTCTCTTTCTCGCAACTTTCCAAATCGGCTTTCTCGCAGTCGTGAGTCGTCGATGAAGTCGTAGATGTTTCATCCTCGATCTCGTTGATAATTTTGAGCTGTCGAAACGCGACGATCGTTTTTAAATTTTTCGTATTATTCAGGTGGTGGGGAAAAGGGGTACCTGTTGACATTGGCCGTATAGATCGAAGACGGCGTAACAGGGTTGGGCGACGTTCGGGCTCCACGGTAGTATCTCGTCGCTGTTTCCGTCGACGAACATCTGCACGCCGTTTTCCGTTAGCATCAGCGCCACCTTCGATCCCACGTTTAGATTATTCAATTTCGCGCCGTAATTCGATCGGGTCTAATTGGAGAAATCGAGTCAAATGTCAAATTTATGATTGATTTAATTTGCAATGTTGAGAGAAGGAATCGGAAAAAGATCTGACCGCTAGATGGCGCAATATGGATGTGTGTTAAAGTCACTAGATATATAAAGTACATGTGCAATCAATATGGATCAATTTTGTGTAATTATTTATTTATGATACAAAATTTTATTTTTTTTATTTTCTTTATTTTTTTTTTAACTTTTAACATTTTTTCCAATTTTAATTTCATCTTTTTTGTATTTATTTTTCTAATTTTTTTGTCATTATTTTAATTTCGTTTACTCTTTGTTAGATTTTTACTTTTTTTTTTTTTTCCAATCTGTTTATCTCTTGCATCTGCTTTGGGTCCTACAAAAAGCGCCAATTTTAAATGCTTTTCTGCAATCAATGTGGATCAATTTTGTGTAATTATTTATTTATGATACAAAATTTTAATTTTTTTAACATTTTTCCAATTTTAATTTCATCTTTTTTTTGTATTTATTTTTTAAATTTTTTCTTCATTATTTTAATTTCGTTTACTCTTTGTTAGCTTTTTATTTTTTATTGTTTTTCCAATCTTTTTATCTCTTGCATCTATTTTGGGTCCCAAAAAAAGCGCCAATTTTAAATGCTTTTCTGCAATTAATGTGGATCAATTTTGTCTAATTATTTATTTATGATACAAAATTTTTATTTTTTTTTAACTTTTAACATTTTTTTTTCCAATTTTTAATTTCATCTTTTTTTTTGTATTTATTTTTTAATTATTTTAATTTCTTTTACTCTTTCTTAGTTTTTTTACTTTTTAATTTTTTTTTTCCAATCTTTTTATCTCTTGCATCTATTTTGGGTCCCAAAAAAAGCGCCAATTTTAAATGCTTTTCTGCAATTAATGTGGATCAATTTTATCTAATTATTTATTTATGATACAAAATTTTTATTTTTTTTTTAACTTTTAACATTTTTTTCCAATTTTAAATTCATCTTTTTTTGTATTTATTTTTTAATTATTTCAATTTCTTTTACTCTTTGTAAGCTTTTTTTACTTTTTAATTTTTTTTTTTAAATCTTTTTATCTCTTGCATCTATTTTGGGTCCTAAAAAAGCGCCAATTTTAAATGCTTTGCATTTATTTGTCAATGTGTTTATATTAAAGAGTGAATTACACTGTTTATTTATGATCCAAACTTTAAAGTTTGCAATTTTTAATTTTTGTGATTTTTTTAGCTTTAGGTTTTTAACATTTTTTCCCCAATTTTAATCTTTTTGAAAATTTTTTTGAACATTTTTTTTATTTTTTTCTTCCTTTTTATGTCACCTTTTTTTATTTTATTTTTTCAATCTTTTTATCTCTTTCTAGATTTTTTTTTAATTTTCTTTGCATTTTTCAGATGGCACAGTAGGCCTGTATGCGACAAAGTCACTAGGGAGTGGTCATTAGAATTTTTCGAACTTTTGGTAGGAATTTGATTTTGAAACTTGCAGAGTAGTCATGGCCGACTATAACCTATTTAAGGAAAATATTTTCAGCCCACCATTTTTAGTACACAGGGTATCGATAATAACTTTCTTATTTTAAATTTCCATTTAAAGTGCACTTGCATCCACATCAGTAGAATATCTTAATGTCTAATAGCCTAATATGAGATATTTAATTTTATTGGAAAGAGTGCAAACGTCAAAATTTTGATAAAATTGCAAATATCTGAAAAACGATTAGCTTTAGGAATATAAAACATTAATACAAATTTATCTAAAATGATGTGAGCAATACACTGGACCCATACAAATTGCACTTTAAATGGAAATTTAAAATAAGAAAGTTGAATCGAGATCCTGTACACCGAAAGTGCTATAAGTCTATTTAAGGAAAACATTTTCTGTTTTCCTTGTGTCCAAAAAGAAGCCCTAATCTTGAATGCTAAATGAGAAAATAAAAGAATATTTAAGTTAAAAAAAATGTTGTAGAAGTTTTGATATTTCACTATTTATTTACGTATGCTATGGTTAGCAACCCATGTTTGCTGAGTGTATTTTGTGTTGCATATTTGATTTGCTTAAAACAGCTGTTTCGATTTACGAGAATTTTTCAGAATTATGTTTAGTTTGCTTTAAATTTAGTTAAAGAGTTAATTGTTTGATTTATTTAATTAAGTTTTTTTAAATTAATTTCATTCATTTAGATGTCTAGCGTTTCTAGTTCTATTCAATGCGTTTTCTACTAGTTTTTGTCGGTAAATTGTGCGTTTGCGTTATTGTAGTAAGAAAAACAGTTGTAGAGTTTTGTCAGGCAGTTCCTTGGTCGACTGTTAACGTGAGTAGACGTATTTTTAAATAATATTGATGCCATTTTGTAATTCATTTTAATATTCTATTTTTCGTCTTAGCCCGTCTATAGCCAATCAAGGAATTCAATTAGTAATAATTGTTAATATATTGACGTGTACACGTTGTAGATATAAGATCATTTATTATTTGTGTGCAGGAAGATATATTTTAGTTGTAATTTTCTCGTTATAGCTTATGAATGCATATGCTTAGAATCACGGTACAAACACGGTACGCTTGATTTGAATCTCAAATTCGTCAAAGCCGCTCAGATGACGTCATTAAGGAGCACATAAAAAACAACCAAACACATCTTTGGATAAAAATATACGGTAAATAGTAAAATAATAGTAATAGTAGCCATCTAGCTGCTGCGTCTCTTTCCAATTCCCTCACTCGACGCTAATACCTTTGCCCCGTTAACCGAAACCCAATCATTAGCGATCACACAACTGCAACCTTTGAAGGCCAACGCCGTCCCCGGCAAATTCAACCGCTCGGGGGCGCCACAGACGACGCCGCACATCAACGACGACTGCCAGCGCGCGTCCAACTGATCGACGACGATTTGCATCACCTGATTCGGTTGCAGGGCGGGTTGAACGATGACCAAACCTTGATTATAAGACGCCACCCGTCGTGCGATCGTCTTATCCCCGGTTATCTCGATGTTCCTGCCGTGATTGTCGTGGAATTCGTATTTCACGGTCGCCGTATTAGTGGTGGAAGTGTTCTCGAGAGAAACTTGTTCCTCGCTCGCATAGGAACGTCCGAAGAGTTGTCCGTCTCCAAGACGATCTCTAAACTGTCTTGTAGCGGGGCGTTGGTCAGCGGGGAGGTGGGCACCTTGCGACTGGTGACGTGGACGCCCGAGCAGGATCCGCTGAGTTCGACGACTACGTGCAGGGTGTCCGGAAGTTGGGGGAAATTTAGGGCGAGCTCCTCGCCGTTGATGAAGACTTTGAGGGAGCCCTCGTGTGTTAAGAGGAATCCGATTCGGTCGCTGATGCGTAGCCAGTTTAAATTTGGCGCGAAAAGTTGTATGAGCTTGCCCTTCCAGTGTAACTCATTGCCTAAGATGACAATAACACTTTTTTACTTCAAATTACACCCGTACTGCAATTAATTCGAGTCAAACGATTATACTATACGTAGCATAGGAGATGACAGCTGTATGATCTCGATCAATCTTGTATACAGGGTAATTCCGAAAAAAAACGATTAAATTTAATTTTTTGCTAAAATTAAACAAACTTCATATTTGGATAGAGCGTTAAATTTGTAACAACATTTATCAATAAAAGAATCTGTTATACTTCTGATCAAAACCATAAAAATTAGAATTGAGGCTAAAGGAAGAGCACCTTTACGGTGATTTAGTCTTTTTGGCATATATGTTCACAATATGAATGTATTGAAGTGATGCCAATAAATTGATATGATTATGATTATGAAATCCAAAAAATGAGATACTTTGTTACGGTTTTTCCTTTCGCCTACCTCGCATTTGTTCGTGTCACGTTCTGGTGTTCTCGTACACCAACTCATCCTGAGTCAGCATGAGTTGGTGTGTGAATTACGAATTCTTCATGTCTTTGGGAATTTTGGATATTTTCACACATCTGTGGATTTTATTGGAAGTTTGTTTGAAATAATCATTGGCCGTATCTTCGTTTGTGTTTGAAGTGGAAATTTCGTGATTATTACGGCGGATGAGCCTGATATTTTGGGACATAATTTGAGAACCACGCGTCTCCAACGCCATTTCTGTTACTTGTTTCTTCTCTTCGTTGAAAAATCTCGTTAATTAACGGTAAGCAAATCTTACCACCAATGCTAGTAAATCACCGATACGGATTCCGTCGTTTCCGCAGATGGATAAAACACAGAAATCTGTGTCTCACTCTGACCGAGATACCTGTTATATTTATCACGTTTTCAAATCAATTTACATTCACCAATAGAGTGCACCACTTTCCTGAGCAATACTTTATATTTCCGAAAATGCATTACGTTGACTAACTAGATGTATTTAAACAATGGTAATACTATTTCGATCAAACCTTTGCATCCATAATCAGCTTCGCAAAACCCGGTACCCCTTAACAAATGATGCAGTGAAGACACGTTTTACTTTAATAAATAACCGTTTCACGTAAAATCAACCCAGTATTCATCGTTTGAAAAACACGCTGTCACTCTGACTCACCGTATGTAACAAATTTTTACCTGTCAAATAGCAGCATTCGACCGGGAGTGTCTTCATAGGCGGATTCGGTATGGTGGGGGTAACGCCGATACACAAGGAGCCGGCGATATGCGGAACCAAAGAAACTATTGCTATCTCGAATACTTCATCTTGAGCAAGTGGAGTTGCGCTGTAAGCCACGCAACACTGGGCGTCCCTAGCCTAGTCGCTACCCTCCCTCCTTCGCTTAGGTTCAAACCCTTGGTATGCGATTCGAAAAACCTTGAAAAAATTACGATTTTGAAACGATTAAAACCAATATTCTTCATTTCGTTCTTAATTATTAATATCTATAAATACCTACAAGTTTCGGCCGAAACCGGCCATCTTCAGGATTTTATAATGTTAAAGGAAGCCTGATGTTTCTCCTGTATGGGGACTGTACGCGCCATTTGTTGGTGGAGAAGTATAAGGAAACAAATTTGAAACTCTAACTAATAATTTTAATGAAGCTGTGAACGAGTTTTTTACACAAATCGTTGTACAGTGCGCTTCTTTTCTAATGTCTCTCCCTATCTCACACGCTCTAAGGCGTGCACTTCGGCTATTTTGGAATTCGCAGGTGGCAGATATAAATATTACATTATATCATAAAAAAGTTTGAAACTCAATCAACGTTAAAGATATATTGGCCCAACTGCAGTGACAAGCTTTCGTTGATATAAATAGGCAGATATTCTCCCTTATGCTCTATCATTTACGTTATTAATAACGTGTACGTTATCAACAAATATAACGTATTTACGTTATTTCTGTCAGAAGTGGTATATGCTGTATCCGATAAGTGTACGTTATAAAATAACATGCATGTTATTTACAGTACGTTATGTGGAATAAAATAACGCCATACGATCCCTTGCAGTTATGCGAATAACAGCAACGTTATGAACAAAAGTGAGGTTAAAGTCGCTTGTATGTTATATACTGCTGTGTACAGACTGAATTGAAAAAACAAAAATAAATATAAAAAAAATGAAAAGGAAAAATTAATTCTATAAAATATAATGAGAAAATTACAACTAAAATATATATCTTCCTGCACAAACATAATAAATGATCTTATATCTATAGTGTGCACGCATCAATATAATAACAATTATTATAACGCGAATTCCTTGATGGATTAAATAAAAGACAATTAATACGAATTAAATTGCGATATCAATTGAATTAACAAAATGGCAGCAAAGATTTAAATATACAAGTACTCACGCTCAAGTCAACCAAGGAACTGCTTCAGAAGCTTTTACAATCGTATTCTTACAAGAATCCTACTCTCGACTACGTACAACACAGCCGCACAAATCACCGACAAAATTTAAAAGAAAAAGCGCTAAATAGGCCTAGCCAAGTGCTAGACATCTAAAAGAATGATAATTAATTTAAAAAAAAAACTTAACTTTAACTAAAATTATACAAACTAAATATTATTGTGGAAATTTCTCGATACAATGATTTAGCAGTTTTAAGCAAACCAAATATGCAACACAAAATACACTTGCGAAATGTGTGTTGCCACAGCAATACGTTGTTATTTTTAACGTTTTATGTTATTTATAACGTAAATGATACAGCCTAAGGGGGGTTAAAACATTCGTGTCATTAATGATTTATTACCTGTTAAAAGTTCGGCCTCAATTCCGCATTTTTTCTCTATTTCATGTAGATATGAGACATGTAGTAGTAAATATAATTATTAAATTTGAATGGGTATTTTTATTCTATTTTCGTTTTAACTAACCCCATTCGATAGGATTTGATTATTTTATTATTGTCTATCAAGTAGGTATCAAGTGGGTATGCAGGAAAAGGCGCAAGATCGCGGCGGGAAATTTGAAATTAAGAGTATGTTACAACACCTGAAGATAGCCAAATTCGGCCGAAACATGTAGCTGTTTACAAATATTAATAATTAAGAATGGAATTAACACTATTAGCATTGTTTAAATATATCTACTTAGTTCAACCGTAAAGTCCATTTCCGTAAAAATAAAGTATGCCTCAGGAAGTGGTGCACTCTATCGGTGAATGTAAATTGATTTGAAAACGTGATAAATATAACAGGTATCTCGCTCAGAGTGAGAGACAGATTTCTATGTTTTATCCATCTGCGAAAACGACGGAATCCGTATCGGTGATTTACTGGCATTGGCGAATTGCGTGGCCTGGGGAAAAGGGAGGCTGGATGCATGTAACACTGTGATGACGCACCTCGCGATAATTCTCGTGTTTGTTTACATTAGAAGATTAGAATTCTGAGGTATTCTGTTATAAATATAAAGAAATTGAAAGTATAGTGCAAGGCACGTTCTTGTTGACAAAACATTAATTGAACAATTTTCTAAATTGAGGTTTTTTCTTTTAAGAGTAAAATATTTAAACTTAAAACAAAAATCACTGAAAAGAGAAAAGTTAAATCTAAAAGGACGAAAATTGCCGAGAAAAAAAAAAACATAAATCTACTTCTCAATTTTTATTTCTTAGTTTTTAAATTAATAGTTGTTTGTTAACTTAATTTACTTGTATTTATGATTATATAATAATCAGAAAATGTTTGTTTTATTAAGAAGAATAAGTATTTAGTTTGATAATATATAATATGTAGTTCAATGGCCTTTTTTATATTTAAAATTTTAATAAAACGCGGGTTTTTCGTTCGAACGTATATACGAAAACCTTCTTCTCCTCCTCCCTCCTATTGCTATCTTCGCTTCTCCCGTGTATAGCGGTACTGTCGCTAACCTCAACTGGAGTAAAGGCGGAAAATTTGAAATTTAAAAGGTAGCCTACTATAAATCGTTATTTTTTTTTACATGTATGTACCATTTTACTTTGCTTTTTCTTAGTTCTAATTTAATGTATATAGTTTTTCTTATATTTACAAAACATTTTTTACTTGATTTACTTATGTTTCCTATTACATAATAATAGAAATTCGTTTTTTTATTATAATGAATAAATATTTGGTTTGGGAGTATAAATTGCGATTTATTTTTACATATATGCATCAGTTTATTTATTAAAAAACACCATACATATGACGCGTTCGCGCTCTTTCTCTTGAGCGGCTGAAAAGTTACGAGGTAACCTTTGGGGGTAAATCCGTGTATACAAGGTTACATCGTAACTTTTCAGCCAATCAAGAGAAAGAGCGCGAACGCGTCATCATGTATGCTGTTTTTAATAGCTTTGTTTGTTTGTGTGCTTGCAGCAGTATCTACTGACATCATCAGAGTAACTTGAGAGCGTCTCAGAGTTGGATTTAAAGATGGTACAAACAAACGCGCTCAATTGCAATATAACCTTAATTTTATTATTTACTTATTGTCACAGCTATTATGAATAGGAAAAGTAAAAGTAAATTTTTCAAACTAATGAATCTAGACTGCAATAAAGGTACATCATACGCTAGTATTGATGTACCTACCAAGTGAAGTTTTTAAAATATAATGATCGTTTTTCACATCAATCACATTGGTATCATTATATTATCCATATCGTGCATATTTGATGCAGGTATAAATCGGATTACATTTACAAACGACAGTTTACAACACGGTGTTAGCGCGATTAGGTTATGTTGCACAAATTGCTCGTAATTGCTCGGACGTCGGATCGCGAGCAGAAAGAGGAACCTCTTTGTGATCTGGATTTGCTTGCTCTAAACAAACAAACACGCACAAACCATGCTCTAAAATGCAAACAAACGCGTAAAATTCCATGGATCTGCTTAGATCAGACAAACAAACAAACCTAATAAGTAACGTGGTGCATATATGTAAATATAAATGGCGATTTGTACTCCCAAACTACATGTTTATTTTTATAATGAAAAACGAATTTCTACTAATTATGCAATAGTAAACATAAGTAAATCAAATAAAAAATATTATATAAGTATAACACAAAACTTAGAACTACACACATATATAGAGCATAACATTAAATTAGAAACTAAAAAAAAGTAAAGTAAAATGGTAAAAAAATAAGCATTATATAATTTATCAAACTAAATATTTATTCTTCCTAATAAAACAAACATTTCAATGTAGACACGAGAATTATCGCGTGGCGTGTCATCACAGCGTCATCGCCTATCCACCCTGTCCTTTCCCCGGGCCTCACCTACAATCTGCCTACAACTTACGAGGTAACTATTGGAATTAAATAATATTTTACCGACACGTAAGAGAGCCATCTTGTATGTAGTAGTCTAACTATAAAGTTTATATTTAAATCGAGATGGGCACCAACGCCGTGCTGCCATCTACCGCTTTTGTCCAAAATGTTAAAAAATCCGTTAACTATTTTGTCCATAAGGTTGACTAACTAGTATGTATATAAACAATGCTATTAGTTTAAGTAAAAAACATCCAAAATACCTGTGCAAATCCGTTTCAACTGCATGCTGCACCACGCTGGGCGCTTGTAACGATTGCGACGTATCCGACCTGGGACACGCATCGATCTGCGCAGCCGATAAGGGCGCCAGAGGCGACGCGCACGGTATACTAACCTGCGCGCATTGCCCGTACAGATCCACGACAGCGTAGAGGTTCGGAAGTGTAACCACGCACGCTATACCTTGAGCGACGCCATCTTTGAAGAATTCCAAATTCTTTTCGCTCGTTCGCATCACCCCCACCCTTACTCCCGCCGTCAACGTGTCCAAATCGAGGGAGTAGTTGCTCTTGATGGTCGTGCCGTTCTCCATGATGGAGGAGCCGCTCAGCATCCAAGTGTCGCGCGATAGATCGGTAGCCGTACTGGGCAGGTCGATGTCATCGGGACGGACAGCCGTCACGCCTAATTCTATGCTCCCCGACCAGCGATCGACCATACTGTCGAAGGTCACTTCGAATAATTCGCCGTCCCGTAACGGTCTGCTGGAGAATACTATGCCGTCGTTGAATTCCGCCAGGGGGCGCGGACGGATGGCCGTGAGCCCGTTGTTGACGATCCGGGCGTTTTTACCGTGTACGTGGTGGAATCTGAGATCGCTAGAATAATTGGATGACTGTGATAAAATAAAAAAACCCTATACAGGATGTTTATTAAGTGATGTAACAATTTTTAAAAATAGCCAGATCTTTACAAACTATAACTAACAGCTTCTTGCGGGTTTCGCCGTGTGACAAAACTTTCGCTCGACGTTCGCTGTTCATACTGACAGCTTCTTCAGGATAACTGAACTGATTCTCCATGGTCCGACTTCTTCTTATATACGCCCCTGGTGGCAATCCAACCGTGTAGTTTCCGCTCCATTGACCGTGACGGTTCGTAGTAGGCTCTTCCACGTGTTGCTAAGGCTGGTACCCTTTTTCTTCGTTAACGTTTTATTCTTCTCTATTTCTATGGCTTCCCTGATGAGCTCTTTCCCGTAGTTCTTGGTGGGTAGTTTTTACTTTTACATTCTTGAAAACCCATTTTGTGTCCGGTGTCGTGCATGTGTTCTGCCACCGCTGATTGCTCGGTCCTTCTTAATCTTGCGTCCCTCTCGTGTTCTTTTATTCTTATGTCGATGGCTCTTCCTGTTTGTCCGACGTAGCACTGTCCGTATTGGCATGTTATCTTGTAGTGCGCCCCTTGGGTATCTTATCCTTTGCGGTCGGTAGATACTGCTGGATCGAGGTTGCAGTCCCGAAGCGTACTTGTACGTTACGTTTTTTCAAAATTCGGCCTACTTTTTCGGTGACTCCTGCTATGTAAGGTAAACACGCCATCCCTCTTCGTGGTTCTGTGTAGTTGTCTCCAGTGTCGTCTTCTTCTTAATGGCTCTCCTTATGTCGATGTCAGTGTAACCATTCTTCTTTAGTGCTTTCTCCAAATGTATCTTTTCACTGGTAAGATGTTGTTCGTCACTGATGGTTTCGGCTCTGGATAGCAATGTTTGTATTAATGTCTTCTTCTGCATCGGATGATGGTGAGATCTTGCATATAGATATCTATCGGTATGCGTCTTCTTTCTAAATACTGCGTGCTGTAGCATTCCCTCTTTTGTTTTCTTAACCATAACATCCAGAAAAGGGAGATTTCCATTTTGTTCTTTCTCCATGGTAAACTTGATGGCTGGGTGCTGTGAGTTTATGTGTTCCAAGAACTGTTGTAGTTTTCTTCTCCGTGTTGCCATATTACAAAAGTATCGTCGACATATCGCAGCCAACACTTGGGTTTCATATCGCTGGAACTTAGGGCTTCTTCTTCAAATGCTTCCATAAACAAGTTGGCTATTACTGGTGATTGCACCAGGGGCGTATATAAGAAGAATGTCGGACCATGGAGAATCAGTTCAGTTATCCTGAAGAAGCTGTCAGTATGAACAGCGAAACGTCGAGCGAAAGTTTTGACACACGGCGAAACCCGCAAGACGCTGTTAGTTATAGTTACACCGGCCGTGAAAGCCTACGCAGTGTTAGATCTTTACAAAATTTGGATTTTATAATTTGACGCCTAGAATATACTTTGTTTTAAATTCGATTTACTATTTACTTTCTTAATAATAGATATTCGATTTATGTAAACATGTAAAATTTGTAACGTATTTTTAGTTCTTTTTAATCTGCCTGTGTGTGTGTGCGGTGACGTAAGTAGCGTCAAGAAAGGAATGGACAAATAAAGATAGTTCCCGCGGTCACGTGTGAGAGCGTAGGTACGCAAGCCAACAAATTTAATTTACCATTTACTTCTTTAATGAAAGATATTCGATTACATTCTATTTATGTAAACATATAAAACATGTAGAATTTGTAACGTATTTTTACTTCTATTTAACCGCTGTGTGTGTGCGGTGACGTAAGCGACGTCAAGGATGGAAGCGACTAATAAAGAAGTTTGCCGCGATCACGAGAACAGCGCAATGTCCCTGATTAGCGGACAGTCGGGGGAAACACGTGGGAGCGCGTAGGTACGCAAGCGAACAAAGAAAAGTCGTCAGCTAGCGTTCAAAACGAGTGGACGTGCCGTTCGACTGGAGAAGGACCCGCCATTAGGTGCTGGCCGCAATACAGTTACATATATTATTCAAAGTGCTAATAGCAGCGATCGAAAACAAACAGTACGTTTACGTACCGTACCTAGGAAGAACGCAAACTATTCCGCTCTTTATAAAGTTTGTGTACGCGAGCGCAAACGTTATACAGTACATTAAGATGTACTGAGAACGAAACAAAACGATATCGTACTGTACTAAGTACATATGTTTTAGGTGGCCTTGAATCGTTTATGTATGCGAACGTTTACCGAATTTCTGTATTCGGTAAACAAAAAGAAAGTACGCAAACCGTACGCTACGTTTAACGTACTTGCGATTTTACTATTTAGTTTAGTGTGAAGTTGTACTACTGCACTAATATTGGATGAAAAGTAAACAAGTGTGTTTTATATCGGTTTCTTACATTTCTGTTATATATAATGAAATAAGTACAAGGTAGAAATAAACTTTCTTGAGAAAAATAAACATTTTAAATTGAATAATAATAATAGTAATAAAAAATAAACAAAAAATGAATCGTAGTATCTAAATTGCCATCGTGTTCTTTCAAAACTTTATCACCACGAATTAATTCCATTTTCCCATATCGTTTCATTTACGTTATTCGTCCCGAAAAAAACACCCAAAACGATATTCTTTAGTCGCGGCATCTTTTTTTGACTGGCACTTGTTATAATATAAGAATGTCACTAATATGTCTGGTAATAGAATAGAGCACTTACTAAACCACCTATGTTTTGTTTCTTATATTTAAATGTATATTATATTATTAAATCTATGTCCAAATATGCAATTATGCCATAATGCGAGAAAGATCTTTTGCTTTCATTCTTAATAATATTTGTTTGGAAATATCGGATCCGTTATTAAAATTGTCAATATAACTTTGCATGCAAATTTGAATTCAAGGATAATTAAGATTTACATAAAGGATTATACGCATCATTAACCACTCCTTATTATTTATCCAGTATATTTTTCAGGCAATATCTACTTCCCTATTTATTTAAGATTGAATGAACCATTTGCATTCCAACAATTCAATAAACATTAAGTAAATTATAGAAATTAGATATTTAATTAATCACTTTCTGAGCACATTAGTACTACAAAAAAATGTTTGCTGGCATTTACAAACATCTGTGCTAAGTACATAAGCAGGTGCATTAATTTACGAAAGTATAATAGTACGAAAATTCCAACATTTCATAGGTACATTAAACGTAATGTACTTATTACGTTTATTTACACAAATGATTTAAACGGAGATAACGTATTTTTATAAAGTACGGTACGAAACCGTTGTGTTTCGTTCTCAATCCCTGCGTTTTAAACGTAGGAATATCGTTTGCGTGCAAGTACACAAACTTTATACAGAAAAATAAATTGATATGTTTTCTCTGTTTCGTTTGCGTTTGCGTACGGTTCTCGCAATCCTACCGTACGAAACACTAAGGAACTGTTTCATAACGTTTATTTCCGATCGCTGGCTAATAGTAGCCCCATGGTTGCTGAGTGCCTATTGTGCCAAGGAATAAACCACCTAAGGGAGTAGTCTTGCAATTGTATTAGATTGCGTATTATCAGCCACGTTATCCCGCTGTATACTGGAAATTTTCCGGGAAAATCTAGAGCGCCGAATACAGCCCCTCCAGAGGGTATGATGACTTAGTTACATAGAGCCAATTTCCAGACGAGACCGCTTTGTGTATCAAAAATCATGCCGACCACGCAAAGACCACACCCAGAGCCGAAGAACCGCCAAAATCGCAAATGTTACCGCCTACTTTAAACACACTGTTTGTCCAACAAATCCAGGTGTACAGACATACAACTAGTATTAACGAAGAACAAGACAGGTGTGCCCGAAGGTCGTTCGTGTGTACCAAAAATAATAACGATGCTAAAACTGCTCCCTGCGGAACACCACGAGTAATTTATTTTATGACATCATCGTGTTGCGTCATAAATTTTTGCGTTCCGCGTTATAACGCAACACACAACAAAGCTGTTATTCCTATTTCTTCGCAGTAGTTAGAGCCTAATCCGTTTCAAAATTTAAATTATTTCATTACTACTTCGACAAAGTCATTCTAAGCGAAAATAACAAATTTTACCTGTATAAAGTCGTATTAGACATGCTAGAATTAATAGTATCCGGAGATTCGTAGTCCATAGCATCGACGATGGTTGCGGCAACCGCTTGCCCGTATAAATCTGCAAATATCCCAATTATATACGCAGAGATATTAAATTTTAAACAAAAAATCCACCCACCGATAACTCCATACACCCGTTCGGCGACATTCGACGCGGCGATCCCTTGATCTATACCGTTGACGAAGAAGTGCAGATTCCCATTCTCCTTCCTAACCAAACCAACGCGATCGCTCACTTGTAACCTATCCAAATTGACGCCGTACTGCTCCAACACGGTGGTGCCGTTGTGCATGATACCGCTGCCGGTCATCATCCAAGTGCCAGATCTAACGTTCGTCATGGTGAAAGGAAATTCGAGATCCGTAGGACTGTGAGTGGTCACGCCTATCTCTATAGACCCCGCCCACTTCGACACGATCCTATCTAGGCGCACCTCGAACATCTCACCCGGTTTCAAGGGACGCGCCGTCAACACGACGCCGTTATTGAAATCGTCGATGGCGTTAGGTCTGTGCGCCGTCCGGCCGTTGTTTATCACTTCGGCGTGGGTGCCGCAATTCGGGTGGAACGTCAAGCGGTCGTAATAGTCGGGGAGGGGATGGGAATCGGTGAGGGCGACTTGGGTTTCGCGCGCGTTACGTCGCGTCATGAGATTCTGTTCCTCCCTTTCATCTCTCTCGACTATAGATACCTATAATTAGAACATCTGTATTGGAAAATTAAATTATCCAATTCGATTGATGGATTAACCTTTATGGTCATCCCGTACAGATCTATGACTCCCCAAACTGTAGCCGGGACCCGAGTGGCTGCTATACCTTGATCCAGACCGTTGATGAAGTAATGCAAATTCCCGTCCGGTTTTCTCATCATCCCACTCTATCGCCTTCGCTCAGTTCGTCCAGATTGAAGTCACCGTACTCCCTCCTGGTACTTACCGTTGGTGAGTATCCCACAGCCTGACATCATAATGGTGCGCTTCTCATGTTGGTCATCGTGGCGGGGAACATTAAGGTGGTCGATTGTTGAGTAGTGATACCCATCTAGGTTTTTGAACAAAGAAAAATGCGCTTACTAATCAGTAGAGACCGGATTATATGGAAAGTGCTTATATTTAATTTTTTGCATATCTTTAATAATAGTCTATATGTAGACGTATTACACTAATTAAAGTTAATTAGCGCTAATTGCATATATTACATATTTAGGCATTTCTATGCATATTTTTACAAACGTTGCATATATTGCATATTTAAGCTTTTTCTTATCCTTTCTATTAGTAAAAATTCCTAGTAATTCCTAATGTAGATCGACAATCGACAATTCTCAGAACGATAAATCTTTTACATTAGTTTCTCTAATACTTTTTTCCAAGAACTGCACGTATTTAATTTCGCCTATAGCAGAAAGGATGTGGTAAATACGTTTTATTATTATTAATTCCCAAATAAACTATTCATTCATTGAATATCTTTGAGCAGCGAAACAGCATGTAATTGTGTTACGTTTTTAAATACTGTGCGTACATACAATGAGTATAGCGAACACAATTTCTTTATGGATCGACAAAATATTTTCTCGACCCTGCAGTAAACTGGTAAGTTTAATTTTACTAAAAGCTTTATAATTGTTTTTAAATTCTTTAACTTTTGATATAAAACGACAATTGTTGTTGTAGGTGTCTTCTGAGAGAAAATACCTGATTGATCAACACGCTAAAACTCCATCACATATTGGAAAATGTGAAAAACTAAAGCGATCCGCATGTGTGCAGCAATCTGTATGTCAATGTGTGGCATCAACTTCACGAAATTCAGAACAAGAAGAATATAATAGGGATCTGTGTAACGCATTAATTTCGTCTAACATACCATTAGCAAGATTAAACAATGTCAATTTGAAATCATTTCTGCAAAAATATTGCAAACATAATATACCTGACGAAAGTACCTTACGAAGAAATTATGTCACATCTTGTTACCAGCAAAAAATAGCAGAAATTCAACAATTGGTAGGGAATAATTTTACTTATATCATGGTACATGAAAGTACGGATAAGTGCGGCCGTTATATTGCCCATTTGTTAATAGAAATCCTTCATGAAGATATTGTAGGTAAATTATGTTTAATTTATTGTAAAGAACTTCAAAAAACAAATAATGTGACAATTGCCTAATTCGTTCAAGAAGGTTTATCAAATTTCTTTTTACCTGGAAGTATACCTTGTGAAAAAATTTTACTAATGTTGTCCGACACTGCACCATACATGATAAAAGCCGCGCAATATTTAAAATTTTTTTATAGTAACATTATTCATACCACTTGTTTAGCTCATGGGTTCAATCGTGTAGCCGAAGACATTAGGAATCAATTCCCTTTGATTAATGATTTAATTAGCAATGTCAAAAAGGTATTTTTAAAAGCACCTTTACGAATCCAATTTTATAAGGAGCGACTTCCCGGTGTTAAGCTGCCTCCTGAACCGATTATTACGAGATGGGGTACATGGTTAGAGGCTGCAATTTTTTTCGCCGATAATTTTTAAGGAATAAAAAATGTAATTCTTATTCTATATAGAGCAGAATCACTTTCTTTTAATTGTTCAAAAATGATGTTGATCTGGTCAAAATGCTTTTGACATCTAATTTAAACAAATTTGGAATACAAACAATTGTTAAAAATATTTGTACAAATAAATTGTTAAAAAAAGAATGTTTAACACATTCGCTGCCAGGCTCACACCACATGTGTTGTTATTTATCTTAAAAAAACTTAACCAGCTTACAGATTATGTAACCGAAATCAAGATTAATAGTCAACATATTAATATTAATTATTATAATCCAACTAACCTCGATACTTCCACTCCACTTATCCACGAGCCTATCAATCCTAATTTCAAACAATTCAGAGTCTCGTAACGGCCTGTGCGTCATAACAACACCGTTATTGAACTCGTCTAGAGGTCTGCGTCTTTCAGCCGTTCGTTGCCCATTGGATAACTTCACTAAAGATCCACAGCGTTCATGAAATCGTAATTTATCCGGTCGTGGAGTTTCTTCCGGCAGACTTAAACTACATATAAGGTTATAATCGCCCAGGGCAGTGATTATATACAAGAAGATAAACCAAGTCCATATAAAAGCAAATTGATTTTAAAAGTCATCGATAGATGTCGCTTGGATGTCCAAATCGTCCAAATTAAGATTGGAGCTAAACCAGAAATTATTGTGATGTATTAAGTATGACAGGGCAATCTACTCAAAAATAGGTGTACCAAGCAAATCACTTGTAGATATCAATAGGACATTTTTTTTTTTTTGTAAATAAAACGTAATATGAATATCAACGAGTACAACATTTAAAATCGAAAAAAGCAAAGGCTGTCTTTCCGATATTATTTACGGTGAGATAATAAGTTTGTTCGCGTCGCATGAACTATTTGCACTTTTATGCACTTTTTAGAACTTTTGTGTGCAAAAGTGTATAATAGTGCAAATAGTTCATGCGACGCGAACAAACTTAATAGTTCCACGAGTATATTTTCTTATCGACATTCCTTTCAATGACAGATGTGCGAGATTTCACAAATGCGATTAATTAAAAGGAGGGCTACGTTATAACTAAACACAGGAAAGCTTGTAAAATAAAAAGAAACATCAAAGGTACATCAATATACATTAAATTGTGACGTTTAATAATTTTGTTTCCTTTTTGTTAGCATATGTTGTGTAAGAGCCGTTTTACACGTACGAGAATTTTTACATAAATCATACCAAAAATTACCTGGAAAATTTTGGTGAGAATTTTCGTAAGAATTTTTGTCGCGATACTTTCAGATCGTTTTACACAGGAATAAATTTTAACCGGAATTTTCACGATATTTGTTGTTATAAGCAGGCGCATTTGTTAAATTAAATTGTTATTTGATTATGGTTATCATAGAAATCCTAAATAAATAGCAGTTAACCAATAAACCAGCAAAATATGGATGTTAATTGTTTAGATTTAGGTTACAACTTACAAGTGCAAATGGCAGTAACCCTATTCCTGCGTAAAACGACCTGAAAGTGTCGCGACAAAAATTCTCACCAAAATTTTCGAGATAATTTTTGGTATGATTTACGTAAAAAATCTCGTACGTGTAAAACGGCTCTAAGTTAACTTAGTCTTCCTAATAGCCAAATTGAAGTTTCCCGCCACAATTTTTAATGAATTCAACGTAAAGGCTTTAAAATAACTACTAATGCAATACAACATGGTGGGGAATTTTATGTATCAACGTTGAAGTTACTAAGAATAATTGCGGGAAATTTAAATTTGGCTATTTGACAGTTGGCTATGACAGTGTGTTGCATACAACTTTGATATATAACGTGAACTCTTAAATAACGTCTTATATAGTCTCTAATATCCTACTCGACATTCCGCAATCTCGTCTCTACTGTACTTGTGATGGACGTAATTGAATGACGAAAAAAGCATCATATTATTGACGATCATTCGATAATTTGTTTATGACGTTTGAATTATGAATGATCATTCATTTATTTATTTTTCACTTAATAAAAGAAATTTATATTATGCACGGATAGTTGATTAGAATCTACAGAACATTGTAATTTCTCTAATTTTAAATATAAACTATATAGCACGAACTACACGTTACCATAATAGCCAAATTTAAATTTCCCGCCACTATTTTACGTGATTTCATGTAAACGCATTAAAATAACTATTAATGTAGTACAAAATGGTAGGTAATTTTGTTTCAACGTTGAAGTTACTAAGAATAATTGCGGGCAATTTAAAGTTGGCTATGTGGGACAAACCAACAATGGTAAACATCTTTTTTTTTAATCATAAAATAAATTCACTGTATTCTTACTTTCTATGTAACCCTAGAATCATAGAGATGGAATACTATAATGTCCTAATAAATCAAATTCAATTTTCCCGCAATTATTTTTAGTAACTTCAACATTTAAGCATGAAATTACCTACGATTTTGTATTATGTTAATACTTATTTGAATACCTTTAAGTTGAAGTTAGTAAATATAATTGCGGGAAATTTGAATTTGGTTTACTGGGGTAGGTACATCAAATAGCGACGTGTATTTTCTGTTTAGTAATCACGTACGTAAAAGCGTTAGTATTTCAGGGTTAAATATTTCTTGGTCATAAAAAAAATGAAAAAGTGTTAAACGCATACATGTTACTTCAATTTTTATAGTAAATAGTACAAAAAATATTTTTTCAAATATATCTAGTGCAGACATGGTGAAAACAAATTGTCGTTATTGCGATCCTGAAGTCTATCGTGCCAAGATGGTGTCCGAGATCACAATATAAAGCCATTAAAATATCAAAGAGACCGCCATAGAGTGAAACTTCTGATTGTTATCCCATTCTGTGACAATATACACAATTTCTATTTTGAGAGTGGGAAGTAAACGTAATTCATGTGAAATTTAATTTAAGTAAATAAATAGTTTTTTTAACTTCCATTGGCAGAAACCTCGGATATCAAATCTTAATATTATTAATCACTTTCATAAAACCGATAGCTATATGTCGATATGCCGTCAAAGAGTTCCAAGAATGTTCTGTTTATTGTCTTTTGTTTCCTAAATTCAGTTTACCGATAAAAAATAAATTATTTGTTATATAGTATAGCACATTTGCTGTATTCTAGGAAAATATAAATAATAAGTTTGTACAAACAATAAAATAAACTTATAACTAACACTAATAAACTTCACAGATAGAACTAAAAAATAATATCTTACCAAATTCGTATACGACATATGACAGATATACTATTATTTTTATTTATATTCAAAATATTGTTGCCGCCTGCCGTGCTTGAAATCCCATATCATTACCATCATAGTAATTTCATTACATTAAAATACCTTATAAATCAGTACCACCTATTGGTGAATCGTACTATTATACAATTTATATAATTTAAATTCTGGTTCTTATTCTCGCTAAACAGTCAGACTACCCCACCACTTTTGGCACGTGGAGATACTAGCGACATTGGATCTGACCGCCAAAACTGTTTGTTTTAAGCGTAACACTTTCCATAAGCTTGTTTTCTGCTTGTATATAGTCACTGCACTGGCCTAGGGTGAGGAATTTTATCAGAAATACGCACCTGACATTCATATCCATACGAATATCTAAACTGTTACTGCTGCTCAGACTTAATTCGCTTAAATCCCCACCTAGAGTCACGTTTAAAATATCATTATCGATACCCAAAACCGAACTCCCGCTAAGGCAATCGTCGTTATTGTGTTCCCTAGCTATCGGACTGGTTATTGTCACTTGCACGCATTTTCCATATAAATCTACGACTGCGTACACAATTGGCGGTAAACCTTCTACGGCTACGCCTTGCGAATCGCCATTTATATAAAATATTAAATCACCCTAATAAAATTTCATATTGTACATGAAAATTATAAACATATATTTTTAAAAGGCTCACCTCAGATGTTCGCATAATCCCGATTCGATCATCCTGCGACAACTTATCTAAATCCGTTCCGTAACGCTCCACCAGCAATATCCCGTCTTTCAAAATGCAATTCCCCGCCATGATCTGCCCGGCAGCTCCGTTTTATTAGAACCGTGAAATTAGATTAGAAAGAAAAAGCTTACCCAAGATCCATTTTGCAATTTCGACGCGCAAGCCGGGAATTCTATATGCATGGGGTCGCATTCTGTCACACCGATGACTAGACTGCCGGACCATGAGTTCACCTGAATGAAAAGATGACAGTTACCTCGTATAGGACACTAACGGCGATTTATCCGCACCTTCCTGTCGATTTTTATCTCAAATAAGACGTCGTTGACGAGCGGTTCAGCGGAGACAACGATCCCATGGTCGAATTCGCTGTCGTTACGCACCGCTGTGCAGCTATCGTTGAGCAAAGTGATTCGTTCACCGCATCTGTAGTGGAAATAGGCCATCTTCTCTCATGAAACGTTGATTACGCGGTCGGTTTTGTACATTTTAGTCTTTATAAAAGTACCACATCTTGTTATCCCACTGTTCGTCGCTTTGTGTTCGCTTTATTGACAAATAAATAAGGTAAATAAGATGAAATACAGGAAAACTGACATGTATTCACAGTTTTCTATCACGGCGTTTGTTTGAGGTTATTATTTTTATCATGTCGGTGCAGAAGGAGGAACAGTATGTCGGATATTAATTCCTAGATGTCGCTCAATGCATTGTAATTTATTTTTACAAAATGTGATATTTTACTTTGTAAAAACCTAAAATTTTATAAAAAAAAATCGGTAAATTAACGTCTATATAACCTTTGTTAAACGTGGCTTAAGGGGCATCCACACGCTCGGAGTTCGCCGAACTCCGAGCACTAGTTTGGCGATCTCCTAGTCGTGTGGACGGGCAGTTCGGGGTTCGGCGGAACTAGTCGGCAAACTGTTTGCTATTCCCGATCTGCAATGGAAAATGGCCGCACGAATGTTCGCTAGACGGAGTTCGTGCACCCGTCCACACATTCGGGAAGGTATTTAGAGTGAGAGGGAAAGCTGTTGACAGCTGTCTAGTGAGCTCGTCTCTTACTAGTCATACTATTATCTACTTCAGTTAATAACTGTTACATATGACAGCGGGTAACAGATACAAATTTATTTACCTGAAACACTATGTCGTATGCTGAAAATAACAGCTTGGCCAAGATAATAAACAATTCAACGTGTTTTTTTTTGACACTTGATATGAGTGCAATTTTTAGTATTCAATTATTACATTAAATTGATGCATTTCAAGTAAATTAAGATCTTAAGTTTTAAAAATTAATCTTTAAAACTAATGTTGAGATAAAGTAATTTAAATAATTGCAATGTTATCCTAAATATTAAAAACGCTTACCACTCTTTTCATAATTCATCAAATTTCTTGAATTCTACTAAAGAGGGTCGAAATGTATATTGTTATGTGATAATCTGGTTTAAATGAGTTATATATTTTTGTCTATAAAGAGGCAAATAAATTAAAAATTAGATGATATTTATTAATATATAATCATTTAAAAGACACCACCCTCCTTCCTCACGGCCCTCAATTTGAAGTGATAAAGAATCCATACATCCCCAGTGGACCGTGTTTGTGCAAAACATATTCGCCTCATTGTAAATATTACTCATACGGGTGATATGATACTTGTAGATAATTGGATAAATAATGGCGGAACAAATTTGCGCAAAAAATATTTCTTTGATTAACTATAATTTTTACGAACGAACGTTTCAATGATAACAATCACGTTAGAAGATCAATAAAAACTACTTTTGTGTTCGAGTTTTGTTCGCCATTGTATACGCAATTACCATACATTCATCATCGTAAACTTGGAAAATAACAGAAATTAATAATAGCATAAATAATTGTAGTTGCATATTTTCATAACCTAAATTGAATGAATTACTGGGTCTTTATATTGAGTTTCTGTCATGCTTCAACCAAAATGACAGAACTTCAAATACTTTATGATTTGCCGGGTTTCTAACCAAAAAAAGAGTTTCAGTATGCATGTGACAGCAATGATTCATAACCAGTCATAATTTCTGTACCAACACCAACCTAATTCATGCAATCCACTCAATGCTACCACATTAAACTCTCATACCGAACATTCGGCGTTTTCCGTATCTGCTCGTGAGTTCGGCGAACCCCGAGCGTGTGGACGGTCGCGTCCACACGATCGGTAGTTGCCGAACATTCGGAGTTCGGCGAACCCCGAGCGTGCGGATGCGCCTTAACAGTGCGATGATAACAAGTTTATTTAATTTTCCCTGTTAGAAGAAGAAGAAGAAGTTTTAATTTAAAGTTGTAGTTGGCATGTTTTGTTGTCATTTGTGTCAGTGTTATTTTCGTTTTTGTGTTATTTGGTGAGTAATCTGGTTTAGGAAAAGCTTTGGAATTTCTCACACTAGCTATACGTTGTAATTGCTATTATTGTGAAGTGTATCAAAGTGCATATATAAATGCTTGAATGTTAATTTCATTAATTTCGTCATTAATCTATGAACTACATCTATAAGGAAAATATTTCTTAATACTCTTTAGTATTGAAGGTGTTGATACAAAGTGATTGTATATTTGAGTGTTTCCAGTCTTTTCCAATATTCTGTATACAATTCTACAATTTATCGAACAGTTTTTCTCCCTCAATATAGGTAAGCGTCACTTTGTTCTGATTCCATATAAAATTTGAGAAGTGTCACCTTTTCTGGAATGTGGCCTCATTTAAGTTGTCAATTTCGAAATTTTCCCGTCCGTTAGAAGCGAATATCGGACAAGCGTTTTATTGAGTGACAATTTTAAATTTGACCGTGTCATCCCGTGTGACGTGTCGTCAATTAAACACGATTTTTTGCAAAATTGATTTGGAATTGTGATTTCTATAGCAGCAAATTCACAAGGAAACCTTTTGTTAAGCGATGAAAATGTTTGGTTAGGTACAAATATTCACATGAAAGATGGAACCGGTAAAGACAAATACTTATGGAGTACTTTGATTCTTTGTAATTTAGTTTTACTTGCATATTAACTATTTATTTTCTTTTATATGACATGTAGTTTTTTTTGTTATCATTTTTTTTTAATATATATGTTTATAAATGGCTGTCAAATGCGGATGATAAAATATTTTTTCTGATACTACTAAGTATTAAATAATAATAGGAACTCATAACCTATAAAAATAAATACAGGTTTTTACACTTTTGACAGGTTCTTATGACTTGCTATTCCACATGTATAACTATAAAGTTAGAAATAATTCGTTTTTATTTTGTTGTTAATGGGCAATTGATAAAGGATCTGGTAATCGAATTAATTATTGAATTGGACAAATTTTATTTTCTATTATTACGTTTTTATCAGCATGTTTTCTACCCCTGATTGATCATTGTTGTCTTTTCCCATTCCGTCATTTTTTTTTTTAAATCGTGCCTGCTTTAAGATGAAGAATTGTACTACAACTTGTATATAATATTCAAACAACGGTGCATACTTATAGATTTGTAGTATCAGGTGGTAGAATTAATAACGAGTCACAGTAATTTTAAAACATTTCTTGTAGAATTGGGAGGGTTAATGGTTCGCATTGTGAATGTAGTGGGGTAGATATAGTAGGGTATGTTTTATTTGGATGTCGAGTTACTGAAGGGGTTAAATTGGCCGCGACGCGAAACAGGTATTAGAAATAAGCAGTCGGTGGAATAGAGGGAATGTTTTAGTAATGCTGTTAAAGAATTAGATAGCTACGGCATGATATTTAGATAGTTGTTAGGCAAGTACGTATTAGAAATGAATATTTCATACTCTTTAGTGGTCTGAATTAGTGTTGGATTACAGTCATTAGCATAGTTTGAGCGTATAAATAAATATTTAAAATATAAATCTTTAATTTAATTGCTATTTCTTAGAATAATTAGAATTATATTATTGCTAATATTAGAATAGGTACTGCTGCTGATTTATTTGTTTTAGATCACCATTGGTCGATCCTTCCGTCGTTTCAATTTCAAATTCATGATGTGTGCAAAGAACGAGACAGCCATCTGAACACGGTCGACTGAGCTGTCGGAATTGAGGGCACGTGGACGCTGCCTCTACCAAACTCAGACAGAGAGTAATAATACCCAACAATAATTTGCTGAAGATCAGTAACAAGTTCTGGGGCCACTTCCCAAGGCCTTCTTATTCCTTGGCGAATGCTGGGAGATAACTAAAGTTGCTCTATGGGCATAATAAGAACTATTATGCCTATAACTAATATAATAAGGAGTTCATAATTATGAAATCCATATTATAGTACTTAGAATAGGTGGCCTCGTGTAATACCTTTAGGTGGAGTACGGGGTCTGGGATGAATTGTAATTATTCAGCTTTTCATAAATAAAGTGTAAACTTACAATTTGGTATGTCAGTACCAAACTTTTTAGGTATCTACAACATTCCTGAAACTGCTAATGTGCACCTCACTTAATGTTCCGTTCGTAACATAGTGAACGAAACGTTTCTATTGGGATATTTCTGATACAAAACATTGAAGATGATTTATTGTACACTTTTTTGAGTGTCAATACACCTATACAGTACACATGATGCATGTATTTTATTTGTCACTACCAACATAGGTAAGTAAATATATATTATACTGAAATAGATGTTAAGGTCCTATATTACCGACATCGGCATTAGCAAATAAATACAAACCTATGGACTTCAGCGCTTTTGCGGTGTCCGTCTGTCTGTAGTACTTTTTGCGGGAAATTTAATTGGAAATTGATTTCAGAAATCCGCTTGCTCGATTTTGAAGCCAATATAATTTGTAATTTCTTTCCACAATTATATAAGTTTAAATTGTGTAGTTTAACTTAGGTTGGAGTTATTTAAGAGCTACATCATAACGATATTCACCATTCTATATTTAACAATGCTTCTCAATAGTGTAGTGGGCATTGTGAATAGTTGCAATGTAGCATATAAGAAAACCCAATTGTATTTAAAGCGGACAATGTGTATATAAAATAGTTTCTAGCGACGTAGCTGTGGGAAGAATTATACACAGAGAGATTCAAAATGATTGTCAATTCCGCTCTTATAGATAGTAACAGGGTGTAGGTATATGCCGCGTGTTTGTAATGAAGGTTTGAAGTAAGTCAGTATTGGAATATAAGAAAGTAAACGGATCTGTCATAAATAAGGAAAACGTAACCTATATTTGAACTCGCATTATATATAAACGACTATGGATTGGTGTTTCTGCTTGTAAAAATGAAATGTAATTAATTTAACTTTACTAAATTATGATTTTACAATTCAGTACTAACTGGTGTTTAACTAAATTTATTTTTTACTTTAAATTATAACATACAATTAGTATAATTATTAAGTGACAAAACTGCATCTCTCAGTTCTTCTATGGTATGCATGCAGTTTCTATAGATCCTATTTTTTAGATAGCCAAACATGAAGTAATCTAATGGGGTTAATCAGGCGATCTTGGTGGCCATCTTTGTGCTCTAACGAACCTGTCAGCAACAAAAAACTGTTGCAGATATTGACAGGTTTGCGAGAAGTATGTGCTGGAGCATTATCGTGCTGAAAAATACCTGCTTCAAGCTCATTTTCTTGTAACTCTACAATAAAAATTCAACATCTGTTGGTAACGTTGGGCTGTTACAGTTTCCTCGAAGAAATTGGCCCTATTATTCGTTGCCTGACATAGCTAACCAAACTCCAACTTTTACGGGATGCAATTGCGTTTCTCGAAATTCGTGTGGATTTTCTGCAGACCAGATACACTAGTTTGTAAATTGATATAGTCTGTTAGATAAACCAGGCTTCATCCGAGAAAAATTGATTTGTTTAGCAAGTCATCGTCCTTAAATTGTTATTAACCAATGACAATATTCCAATCGCCTATCTGATCTAATGGTAATAATTCCTGTACATAGAAACTTTATAGGGATGAAAATGTAATTTCTTTGACAGCTCATTTGCGCTGAAGTGTATGATAAGCCTATAAAATTATAAAATGTAATAAACATTTCACTAAATGTTAATATTGATTTTTTAACCTGTTTGTTGAGCTAATCACCACAGTATTTCCTTAATTTTCTACAGTATTCAGAAATACTATTGTTGGTGATATTAGATGTAAATATAAACGGTTTGAAAAAAATTATAAGATAAATAATCGAAAGATACTACAACACGCACGCCAATGTCGCTAAATGTCAAGAAAATTCATTTAATGTATGAAATTTGTATGTAGCTAACTTCGCTCATTAATTGGTAATGGTATAGATAAATTTTTCCGGAAAACAGTTCTTTTCTTACGACAATCATTTTGAATCACATGGTATATAATACACTTAACCCCAAAATTAACGCACCACTCTGACTTTTGGTTTTATTTCAAGAAATATTATATATTTTCCGATTCATTAATATTAATTATAATAATTTGTTCATTATTACGCCTTTTGTAGGTTTTTGTCTGTATTCTTTATTTAATTTTGAAATCATAGCAGCTTTTCATGAGGGGCCTGTTTTTCAAGTAAATAAGCCTCACTTCTAAAATAAAAGTAGGCATTGTTTTTTAATTGTTTACCATTGATAAGATAACTGTCATCGTGGAATACATATGTTTGCGATGGAACGTGCTAGACGAAATTTAAATCGTGATGAATGTGTTCAAATTGTAACTTTGTCCAATGAAGGACTAATAATCGCGAACTTGGTAGAAGATTTGGCGTGGCTCATACAACGGTCGGTAGGGTTCTGCACAGATTTGTAGAGACCAACGATTACGCTAGACACGTGGCCAAGGCAGGCCACGAGCTACAAATGCGGTGGAGGATCGATTTTTGATGCTTCGAGCCACTTAGGGAACGGTTCACTACTGCACGAAGCCTCCAAATACAACTAAGCGCGGTTCATGGCACTGCTGTTAGTCAAGATACCATAAGAAGAAGACTTCGTACTCAAAATTTACGACCTCGGGCAGCAGCTACTGGTCCAGATTATCTGCAACCACCGAAGAAACAGATTGGCTTTTGCAAGAAGGCATGTGGATTGGGAAACCCATCATTGGGAGCAGGTGTTATTACGGATGAGTCACGGTTTTGCCTTGTAATTCTGATCGTCGTCCAAGAGTGTACAGAAGGCCAAATGAGAGATATTCTCGCATGTAACATTCGAGAAACCACATTATACGGGGCGGTTCAGTAATGGTATGGGTGGAATATCTTTAACAGCTCGCACGGAACTTTTTATCGTTGATGGTGACGTCTGAATTCTGAACGATACATAACAGATATTTTAGAACCTTTTGTGATACCTTTTGCACCTTACTTGGCGATGGGTTCATTCTTATGCAGGATAATGCGAGGCCACATGCGGCACATATTGTTACTGAATATTTAAATTACGTTAATATTTCAAATCCTCGAGTGGCCAGCCTGTAGTCCAGACCTAACCCAATTGAGCATCTTTGGGACATAATGGGACGGAGGATTAGAAGTCAGCATCCACAACCTAACAGCTTAGACGAGCTGCGACAAAGTCTTATTCGCGTATGGGACGATATCCCTCAAGAAACCATCAGATCTCTAATTGAAAGTATGCCACGACGATGTCAGGCTACAATAACAGCCAGAGGTGGTAACACTAGTTACTGATAACCTAAATACGGTTCAAAAGAAGTTATCTTTGTGTTCGTAATAATAATTATCATTTTACATGATTTTGTTAAAGAAGTCATATTTTCAGTTTTTGTTTATTTCCTACAATTCATTTAAGTCAAACTTATTGTTATTATCGAAATAATTCTGTTTGTGTATTCTATTCTTAATATGTTTTTCAAAATGTATGATAATTTTGACTGTAATTATAATAAATCGAAATATATAAGTGGTGCGTTAATTTTGCGGTTAAGTGTATAATTTTCTGACTTTTTAAAGATATTCCCTTAAAAAAAACACTTTTTTAGGTAAGAATCTATACCAAATTCAAAGTGAGATTCTGATATGTAAAGAAAAGTACCCTCAATTTATTACAGTGCATATACAAAATTTTGTTTTTAAGTTACAGAAATAAATATATATATACAACGACCAAATATGCTTGGAGTAAATCCACGAGATGCGTTTCAGGTGACTGTGACACACGAAAATTCTTGACGCGTCACCGTTGAAATGTGTGAGAAAGTTCGTGAAGATTCTGAATCCCGCCTCTCACACACCTCGATCGTCTAACCGCTTTCCAACGGCAACCCCACTCCACCCACGTCGCACGGGTCCCTTCGACCGCCTCTTCCGCCCCCCGGTTCCGGTTCGACGGAAGCCTTCCACACCGCGCGATCGACACACACACAGCGCGCTCAGGATGTACGGTACATTTTTCCGAGGGATTCCGGTGTACGCGTCGATTTTTCTTCGTTGTCAGTCCTCGACGCTCCCGGACCGACGTCTCGGGCATAAATAATGTCAAGGAGAGCCGAAATGTATGGAAGGGTTTATAGGTTATGCGAAAGGCACAGTGTGGGAATTATGCGACTAGGCATTCAGTGAAAATTTCGCGCGGTACTAAGAAAAAAAAAATATGTTAATTAATAACAATTAACCCTAGTCCTACCAACGTTTTATCGTAACGTGTCCTACCAAGGTGTGCCTCACAGGCACACATCTATTTGTACACATTGTTGATGTAAATATAGCAAAATATGCATTATTTATTTCATGTAGTAGGTATAACAGTAAGATAAAACATATAGAAAGAATATTGTGTGTCAGAAGATATAATTTAAAATAGTAAGATAGTAAATATTTGAAAGTTATTTATGTAGTTTGCAATTTGTGCACGTGGTATTTTCTCTGAATGTTCACCACAAACCGTTTGCTTACACTTATCACATAACTGTGTTGACATTCTGCTTTTCTTTGATGGGCAAATATGGCACCGTTTTCGTTTTCTTACTTCTCGAGTCGAAGACTCCCCTGTGGTTGGTACTTGATTCAACGTAGTTTGTATCAATGAAGTATGACTTTTATGCAAGCCACTCAAACTACGACGTCTAATTTACCCCAGTACTAATTCTGTTGTAATTTCTCGTAAGAAAATTTTGCGAAGTCTTCGTTTTTTGGAAATATGCCAGTCAGGATGGATATTTCTCCAAATGACAAATGAAGCTACTCACACACATCAATTATATTGAAAAAATAGACCAAGGCACCTATTAGTTTTTGCGTTTCACTGAATATGTATGTACCATCTGATCAAGTGTATCCACCCCTCCTTTCGTGGAATTGCAGTACTTATTGATTTCAGATTTATTTTTATTTTCCTCATCAATGGTGGAGTCGTTGTACATTGTAGATAATAATATGATACAGCGATTTTTCTTAGGTACATAAGATACCAAGTCATTGTCTTCTGAAAACAAACAAGTTGCTTTCAATATCCGTCGCCTGTGAGGTAAAAAATTTGGTGGTATGCAGGGCTTATTTTTTCTGAGCGTTCCTACACAAGTTAGGCCTTTGGTAAGCAAACTGGATGCAAGCTCGTAGCTGGTGAAGAAGTTGTCGAACGTAATATTCCTTTTAGTTCTCAGAAAAGGTTCACAAAGGTCTTCAACCACCTTTTGCGCTAAGTTTTCTGCTCTGTTGAGACCTTCTTTTCCTAAGTACGGTATACCACGTAACGGATAACTAGTTCCACTATCGCATATCCACCAAATTTTCATACCGTACTATCTGGCTTGCTTGGCAGGTACTGTCGGAAAGATAACGACCTCTAAAAGGCACCAGTTTGTTCATCGATGGTTAGTACTGCCAGGAAGATAATATTTCAGCAAGTTTGTATTAACACGGTCCCACAGGTCTCTAATTGGAGGGTTCTGGTCGCTTTATCGTCAAAACGAATAAATCTTAGTAATTGAGTAAATCTATTTCGTGACATACACGCTCGATAAACAGGATTTCCATATAAAGGATTCCATAGCTCATTATAGTCCACCATTCCTTGTTTATTTTCTTCCAGCAGTAATCAAAAGGCCCAAGAAAGCACGGATTTCAAACGTCGTCAACTGGTTTCCACAAATCCCAAGAATACGAACAGCCTCTTATTAGTGAAAGTAACCACAATACCAATAACCGTATCATCAAAAAACAAATTGAATGCGTCACAAGGAGTATCAACATGCACTCCAGGTGGAGTTTTCACTTTGTTCAAAAGCTGTTGTAATTATGTTGTGTGCACGTGTTTTCCCTTGGCAATCGGCGTGGCATTCCACTCGGTACCATCTTTTCCAATAAAAGTTTCGAATGGCCGGGCGGTTCATCATTGCATCACTATCGTCACTTCCTTCTTGTTCATCGCTTTCTTCATCGCCAGTTTCTTGATAATCCGCTTCACTAGAAGAGGTTTCGTCATTTGGCTCTTCTTCATCTCACCATCATTTACATTCCTTCCCAAATCCTCATCACTTTCGTACAATGCATCGAGCAACTCCTTTTCGTTAGTGGCCGGCGTCGGTCAGTCAACCAATCGGTCATACTTCTGCATAAATTTCAAAACCAAATAAGCATAAAACAACAAATCTATTTTTACTGGGTCAATCAAAACTTTATTTTGCTTACCTGGTCTATACTATACTCTCCACTAGGTAAAAGAAATAAAATTAACCAATAGACACCTAAAACGGCCAATGCGTTCGTTAGGAAAGTCACAAATACACTGATAGCAATGCAGTTTGTAAGCTGTTTTAGCAAACGCATTTAGGGAATTCCCCTTCATATGCAACTGGAAGTTCTTACATACAAGGGAAAGTCCCGAAATATAAAGCATATCTATTACGGGGATTTACCCACATACTTAGTTTTAAATAACGTAGCAATGAATTTATAGTATAATAACAGTATGTGCCTCAAAGACACACCTTGTAGGACGTGTCGGTAAATTATGTTTAATTTTTTAGTAAAATAGGAAAAATATTTTTAAAATTTTTATGTCATTCTGTGTTAAATAGTTTATTTGAGAATACAAAAATCCTCCAGTCTGTGGCAGTTAACTTACAAAGTTCCAGCAATTTCAAAATCAATTGTGCCTCAAAAGCACACCTTGGTAGGTTTAGGGTTAAATAACATTATCGAATCCTTTCAAAAAGAAAATCAAAATAAATTATCGAAAAATTACTTCCATGTTACTCTATTTTTATTCACTTGAAATGATGAAAAACAAAACACTAATTATTTGAAATACAAAGTCATGTAGTGTATCGACACATCTAATAATTCAATAAATAATATTGTAAATATAATAAATAGGCTTAGTTTGTAAATACATAACGTAATGTTAAATAGATTAAAATCAAGTAGGTAAAGTTGACCAATGAGAAGTGCTGTGTCAGCTTCACGTATTTATAAGGTTAGCGTAGAGGCTCTCGATATTCGTGTAAGAATTCGAAATTCCATCCTGTATAATACAAAGTATTTAAATTCATTTTATTAATACGTTGATGATAGGTACTGTGGCATTCGCTGAAGCAGCGTCTACTTCACAGGAAATAACAGTCTATTTTGTTAAAAGTTTCGCGTAGTTAAGATAATACGGTATTATTTTAAATATTATCTGCTTCTTTCTTTATTATATGTTACAATTGCTGACCAGCGAATCCCACGTTACTCTAAGAAGGGCGTTTGAAGTTCAGAAAAATAACGCCTTCGGTCATTCTTGCACCCTCCTGTAAAGAGAAGCGGAATTAGTAATCGGTACGAAATGACATCACAACCAAAGTTTATAAAAATTCTTTACATTGCTGTTTTAAAACAATTAAGTCGGATACCCATTTCGTTATCTGGCGTTTCCATATCTTAAAATTAAAACTTCTCTTCTTAAATGTTGCAATCAAAATAAGCCTAAAAATTCGAGGACAGGAAGCAAAAGCTTTCCTCGAGAAGTGTTTTGTTTTTGTGCTAAAACCGTTCGGAAACCCCCCCTTCTCTTTAAAATTGTTGTGAGTGTTGTGTAAAGTTTTTGTGCTTTATAATTTGGATTACGGGAAGAATTAATTACCCACATCGGTTGGTAAGATGATCAAAATTTCTGCTTAAAACTAACAATTGCAAATACGTAAATACCGTAAACTCGTTCGCGCTCTCTCTCTCTCCCTTAATAAATAATTTTTGTAGTAAAAATTACTAGTGCATGTGTTAGACAATACTATAAAATTAAAATATTCATGCAAATAGTTGTGTTTTGTTTTGTCTTTTTACTTGTTATTTTATTTAATTTGTAGTTTGTTAGTTAAATTCTATAGTCTCAATTTAAACAATAAATAATTGTAAAAATAGACATTCTATTATTTCGACATTAAAAAAAAAAAACAGAAGTTCAATTAGCACCCCTAGTAAAGTTTTGGAGAGGAAGTCATTTCCTAAAGAGAAAGCCGACAATTTTAAGGCTAACTAACGGCCCTGCTTCGACTGACGGAGGAAAACACTGTTGGGAAACATCTTTGGCTAAAACTTCTAAAACCAAACGCTACTGAACAAAAAGATTGTTTTCCAGCAGTGGCTCACCGGTCAAAAGAGCAGGTGGGGTTATCTGTAAACGAGGTTTGGTTTTGACTGAATGAATTTGGGCTGACCATCCCCAAAAGTTTCCAGGTAAGAAAACCCATTCCGTACATTTGTATCCATTATTTATCCATTAATGCATTGTTGTCATTGATATGCTGAAACTACAGTGTACCAAGTGTTAAAATAAAATAGATATAAAACCCAAAGAAAGTGTTGGTTATCCCGTTTTCAAATCGTAGGGTTCATCAACATTCCGCATACTCTATGCAAGCATAAGAGCCTATGCGACAGCGACGCCATCTACCATTCCATTTAATCGTTCTTACTTAATCGAGTTGTGTACAGGATTTTATTTAAGTATCAAGTGGATAGACTGTATGCTTAAAAGGAAATCAATTTACATCATGGAAGAGGGACTGGTGACTCGGGTCGAAACAAGGTGGAGTTTTGTCACCTCTGTTGTGGAGGAACTACTAATAAAGCTAGTAAATAAGGGACATAAAACCTGGAGTATGCAGACGATCTTGGCATTCTAACCCAGGTTAAATTCAGCAAAAGAACGTAGTGCTGGACAAAATGCAGAGCGCTCTATAGGTTGTGCAAGCATGGACTGAGGACGAGAGTTTAAATATTAGTTCTTCCAAAACGATCGCAATTTTGGAGTGAATTTAGTAAAGTTGGCAGAGGAAGTAAAATAAGATAGCTCAGTATCTTGATCAATGAGATTGTTTTTAGTTGTCTCCTAGGGAAGGATCAGCGGTGTAAAGTACACCCTTGGAACCGCCGCATGGCGGGAAGACCCAGCCATGTGAGGGGAGATATTATTATAGAACAGCTTGTTGGTCGCATATACATGAGTATGTGGCGATTGATTCTCTGGCATCCCTTTCTACAACAGTGTGCAAGGTTGGTACGTCCAGAAGAATATGTATATGTATATATTGCAGGGGTGATATTACACTGCGACCTAAAAGATCTATTGCGTCCCCTGTTCTTGCTGTTTTACAGCTGGTCTTCCAATCCTATTCCTTTCAGAAAGTGTAGGATATCAGAAGGTCCCAGGTTATTAGGTAAGTCTCCCTCTTCGATTTTACGTGCTCCCAGGTGCAACGCCTTGAGTTGCACAGTGCTACGCAATTTGAGAGAGGATGGATGCCATCCTGTTCCCCAATCTGCTCCAGTCGTTTTGCTCCTTCCTTGAGAGGTACTCTCACTTTGGAAGTGAAAGTCCTGTTCCAATTCCTGTTTATTGGCGTTGTCGTCCCGCTAATAAACGTCCTTCCTCCATGGTTGATCCCACGAGTTGCTAGGGAAGAAAAGGTCCACCTCCACAGAGCCCCGCATGCAGAGGTAAGGCTAAATACAATGGAGTGCGCCAGGTGCCCCAAGGTTGGACTAGTAAAGACTGGCCTTCTATCCAGCCACGCATCGCATTAGTCTAGTCCGCCACCTTAGGATTTAGATTTTTGTTGAGGTTGCCTCCTCTCGGTCCGTGCAGTTAAGCCAAGACTTCCCTTCTCCCCCCCATCCCTTTCGGGACCAGGTTTAACAGTTGGGCTTTTGGTAGCCGAAAGCAACAACTGGCATCATTGTAGAACCCTGTGCAAGCCCTTAGCCACGATACGACAGCTCGGGTGAGAGGGGAGTACGGTATTCATTCACCCTGCTCCGGTTTTAAGCAGAGAAAACGAACTTATAGTCGCCACTAACCATCTCGTCTGAGCGAACCCTGACAAGATGGCCTTTCCCCTATCCACCACCTCGGGGACGCGCCTGGTAGGTACTCCCAAACCTCAGGTCCAGAAGAAACTCTAGTGCCAATGATGGGGAAGAAGATATGGCTCCCGCGATTGCCACACTTGCGATCGTTTGAATGGATGTAAAGTTTTACTGTATGTCTGGGTTGTTATGCCTTTTGTCACCAAATTATCGATCCATAGATTATGTTTGGAGGTACTACCATCACATAGAGCCAATGGACTAGCTTTGGAGATAACTCCAAGATTTCCCACATTTTCTCCGGCTTGTCCATAAGGATAAGCTCGCAGCAAGTGCATTACTATTAATCTTTTTAACCTATTCATTTTTTATTTAGAAATTGTGCATGTTATTACTATAACAAAAGCGGCGCTATCGTGAACATCTACCTCTAAATGCATTTGTAGTTGTAAGATATCCACATTCTCCTACCGTCATACGGTATACTAAGAGCGACTGAAAATAATAGGTACATCATACTTTTAGCACCGATTGTACATTCTCGCAAAGCGATCCGCGCTTACGTAAACCGACGTAAGCCGTCCCCAGTATTCCGCAGAGCGTGTGATGTGTGTGCATCAATTAGCAACCGGTGCCTCGTGCCCTCCTGTGACTCCACGGTCGCGCGTTCGTAAATGGCCCACAGCCGCCCATCCCGATCCACGAATGTCACGCTATACCCACGTCTAATTCCCCGATGAAATATCCGCGAACACAAACGGCGGCGACTGTCACAGATACACACGCATACATAAACAAGTGGGTAGCGGGTAACTGATGGAGAGAATAAAGTTTCCGAACTGAGCGGTTCGCTCTTTCGTCATCGGGAGCCGATATTCTACGTACGCTCTTGCTCTTAGGACAAGAATATCTATTAGGCGAGTTTTGAAATGATTCGGGGCCCTCCGACAATTATTTTATACTTTATATTATTGTTATGGTTGCGAATAAATGAGAGTTTCGTGGTGACTAAGCAATGTATAAACGCTAGCTTTCATATACGGGATTGAAAAACATATTTTCAGTAGTTCATTCAACAAAAATATTCATAAGAATTCATTGATGACGTCAGAAATGACTAACTCATATAAAACACGCTGAAATTATACTTATTGAAAGTATATTCATTCCTTCATCCAATTTCAAAAAATTATTTTTTATTTTATAATAATAATAATATATTTGTACAATGTACAATACACTAAAAAAAATAAATAAAACAAAAGTAGATCAACTAATGTTAACAATTACTATGGATATACTTACACCTAGATAGCAGTAAGGACAAAAATTAACTATTGTTTAGGGAAGAAACTGGTCAAACTGTTCGGAGAGGGTTAACTTTAACTGTTTTAAGTTATTGAAATGTATATCATTTATGTGAAAGATTTTGTTATAGTTCCCCAGTGACCAACTATATTTATTTCATATTTTATAAATATTTAAAAAATATTAAATCTTTCTTGAATATTAGTTATATTAATATAATATGCATAAAATATATTATAGAAATATATTAGGAAAACATTTAAAAAAAATATATATTTTATGTAGCATAATAATATTTATTGCAAAATGTTTTCTCAATATATTTTCATAACTCTGCAAGAATATTTTGCTTTGTATTTCTGCAAATATTTATTTCGTATAAAAAAAAGATTGAATTTTTGCTTTTGTACATTTGGGCTTAGGACGAATAATATAAAATGGGTAAAATATGCATACAGATTAAGTAGATATGTACCTATTTAAAATGATAGTTTAAAGATTAAATTATATAATATATATCTAATATGATTTAATTAGTATCTAAGTTGAGCGCTGTAAAGTTTCTATTAATATATCTGCGTTTGTATTATATTATTGTAATATTTGTAAGTTGCGAACGTCAACACAACACCTCTATTCATTACGGTGCCGGTGTTATATGATTTAGTATTGTTTATGCGTCTACGGATTAGGTACATAGAATGCATACGCGCACGTGCGTATCATCAACGTTTTCATTTGTTTGTCCGTTACATGTCATAGTTTATAATAGTATACAATTAGGGCAGATTAGGGTTAACTGTGTAATTAATTGTTGCGGGTGTATTTTAGTTTTGTGGTGACTACGAGGTAAGCAAAAACTTCGAACATGTCATGCATTTATAAGATAATTGGAATGCTCAATATCGCTATGTACAGAAATCGTTTAATAATATAATTGTAGGAATTTTATGCTCATATATGTACTGCATCTACCAGATAAATTGCTAGTTGATTTGCTTAAGAGATTCATCTCGGTAATAAGCGTCATAACCTCAAATAGAGTTAGAATACGTTGTGTTGTTTTATTGTTTGTACGTAGAATGTTTTTCAAATATTATGAAATAAAGTAAAAATAAGTATCGTAAGTATTAGAATGTAGCTACCACTCCAATTATTGTAAATGCTCCAAATGTATTAGTAGTGTTGATAATGTTGTACGATGTTTTATTCATGGTATGATCTAATACAATTGGCATTGTTTAGAGGCCACAAGGAAACGCCATGAGAGCGCCACTACCGAAGATATGAAAAAACCATAGGTTGTACCTGGCACCAGCCAAGGCTAGACTTAAAAATGAGTATTTTCATTTTATTGCTTATTCAAATAAAATGATAATAAATACGTTTGTTTTTTATTTAGAACACTTCAATTAAAAAATAGTATTAATTTGATAAACCTTCAGTATGCCTTAAAAGATGCCAGAATTATTGATTATTAACTTGTATGGTGAGTGTGAAAAAACAATTCTTGCCTTTTAGACAACTCTGTATGTTTCAACTTTTCGTTATCGACGTTATACATTCTAAATAACCAGAAAATTTTAGTTCATTTTGACAAATTAAATAGATTGCATAAAAATCTCAATTTCATATAAATATTTTACAAATATTTAGAAAAATATAGCGCTTACATTAATTTTAAAATATGGATATAAAATATTTTATTCTATATTTAGAAAAAAATATGAAATATATTCAAAAACCTCTCACGAAAAATATTTATATAATATTTTTAGAAATATTATGTATATTTTCTGTCTGTTAGGGAAGCTCTGTTCGCTTTAAAAATTGTTTGAATATGTTCGTAATAAAGTAACTTGCCGGTCAAACAAAATACCCAAGTCTCTAACAAGATCGGGCCGGCCAAGTTGACGTTGTCTATATTGTAATTATACGTTATGAAATTAATTTTCTAGTAAAAGTAACAATCTTACATTTCTCTATGTTCAGAGGCAAACTATTGGATTCACACCATGAAGAGAGCCGATTTAAATCTGTCTGCAAAGCAGTACAATCAGTAGAACCGCTGATGCTTCGGTATAATTTTAAATCGTGTGCAAATAAGAGTTTGTGAGATAAAATGACTCCGGGAGATCATTGATAAAAATCAAAAACAGCAAAGGACCTAAATTGAGGCCTCTCGCGAAACAACTGATGTTGCAACTATAACTCGAAGTATATACCATTGTAGGCAAACCACTTGGATTTCTGGATGTAAGATAGTTACGAAATAGATTAACTAAATTTGAATGATTCGACGGGCCGTATAAAGCAAACAGTCACCAAACAAATCGTGGTGACAATAAAATGCACGATTTCAAATAAGTACAAAAAAACGCTAAAATTTGTAAATAAACAGTGAATATGGTTCAAAGAATTGCCACCAGGATTGTCACTTGCAAAACATGTTACGGCATTAAAAAGTGTTGACTTTACGTTATTTTTTTTTATACAACGTGTGTATAAATTGTCGCAAAGCTATCAGTGTGCACATACTTCCGTCGTATTCTGAATCGAAAATCTAAATGATAAAATATTGTCCTATGCTTCATAAGTCTTCACGAGGTTCTTGAAGTTCGGTATTTTAGTTCCTTAAGTAAGCGTTTTGTGTTCCTTATTTGTGGTTATAGATAGTTGCAATTTTGAATTTAGACGATTTTTATTCCTGTTTTTTCGTAAACAGTTTCTTTTTGATTTTAGAGCCTGGTTTCAACATTTCTTCATAAGCATCCTCTCATGAAAAAACACTTGGCAACATTGTAGGACAATGACTTGTATTCTAACTTGATTTCATCAAAACCATTACTGTCAAATTTTGACGTTAATCTGAAGTGTTCAATTTTATGCAAGCTCTGCTCTTTTTCGTGATTACTCGTATTCTCTTGATTAGTTTTTCTGTTTCAGTGTTTTTATCTTCTCGTATTATTGTTTTGTTTATTTACAATGGTTTTTGCAATTAATGAATATGCCGATATGTATATGGTAATACGATTTTTGTAATGAAAATGCTAACATGGCAGAACAGGAATATCGCGTACGTTTTCCAAACGGGAGACATATCCTACTGGAAACGTATTTCGACGGCTGGACCAACGTCTACGTGAAACTGGTTCGTTTAAGAAAAGAAATGCCAAACGCTGGTCGACCTAGACAACGAGATACATTACAACTGGAAGAGGAAATTTCTAGACTCAGTACATGAAGATCCCTCGTCAGTACTCGACAGTTGGCGTCCATATTCAATATCCGCAGTAATAAGACCGTTCATTTGTTCTACGTGAAAACCTTCTTTATCCATACCATATAACTAAGGTGCAGCCGCTCTATGAAAACGATAACATACACGTTTAAACTTTTGTCATAGTATCTTAAATAGGATTCAAGAGATGGCGACTTTTTAAGAGTGTTCTTTGGACCGACGAGTCTATGTTTACCAGAGATGGTGTACTCAATACCATAATTTCGACCATTGCGGCAGATGAAAATCCTCATGCGTTTCGGGGAATACGGTCACCAAAGAAAGTTTTCAGTTAATGTTTGGCTGGTTTAATAAATTCACCGTGTTCGTTGGGCCAATCTATCTGCCAAATCGACTTGATGCCAACGGGTATTTAAATGTATTAGAACAAGTTATTGACGAGGATGCCATTGAATATACGCGTGTAACATGTTTTACATGAATGATGGAGCTGCGGTACATTTTTTCGTAATGTGAGAGAGTGGTTGGATGAACACTTCCTAAACAGGTGGATTGGTCGCGTGGTCCTATCTTACGGCCTGCAAGGTCTCCCGACCTAAATCCTTTAGACTTTTTTGTTTGGGGTTTCATAAGAGGGAAAGTTTACGCAACACCTCCACAAGACGCTGACGAAGTTATAATAGGACGAATTACGCGGCAGTATTAGAAAATTACACCGGAAAGGCTTGAACAAGTAAATACAGGACAATACCTCGTAGATTGCAAATATGTTTACAAGCAGACGGATATCAATTTGAACATATGCGTAGGTAATAGTGTCGCTAATTTATTACGAGAGATGCGTTCGAAAAATCTAAACTACTAATTTTGTTTTAATAAAGCTTTTCTATATGCTTTTCCCTATGTATCATTGTGTTATCCAATTTGTCATTTGTATTCTGGTCTGTCAATTTTGACAATATTGTATACTACCATTACGGTAGTATGCGATTACAGTGTTGCCAAATGTATTGTTACTTTCAAGTAGCTCCTGAAGACGCATGAAGCATAGTACCATATTTTACCATTTAGATTTTCGATTCGGAAACGAAGGAAGTATGTCGCTACGTGTAGCTTTTGCGACAATTTATACACACGTTGTATATAGAAATGATATTTGAAACAGATAGTTTTGTATTATTTTGCGAGCCGAATTTTGACGTAATCCTTCGAAAACCAAAATGCCCACCGGACTAGCGACTAACTACTCATCGTACTAATAAAAAGAAAAGGACTGAAAAAGCGGAAAAGAAAAAGAGAGACAGAAAGCATCGTGCTTGCCGAACAACACTGCACAGCGGTGGAAACCTAGCGAGGCGTGCTCGTTAATTCGGGGGCATTATTAGGGTGAACGATGTCTGGGGCCACGCGCTGCGGCGCTAGCGTTTTCACATCGCCCGCACGCGGTCTCAGGCACGCACGCACGCACGCACGCATCCGCCTATATGTCTATAATAAATAGAGCAGGGGGGCGCAGCGCAAATTCCGTTCGGAGCGTGGCACGGGAACACGCAGCGCAATCTATTAGAAGCAATCGAAATCGCACGGGTGCCGCCGCTTCCACTGCCGCTGTGGCGGACGGAAAATCGACGGCGCTAACGCAAGAGGCACCGATGGAGACAGCTAGACGTACTCGAGTAATGTTCGGTAGTTACCGAGCGAACAGGATCGGAATATGAGTGATTTTGATATGATAGAAGTAGTATATGTATATTCGAAGATTAGTGTGATTTTAATTAAAAAAAAAAATACCCTTTCCCCCGTTTTAGAAAAAATAATTTTATCCATTTAAAACATTTTTAAGACTTCTCTCTTCACAGGGTTACAAAAAAGTGAATTTAATCAATTTTAAAAAACTCACCCCTTCTCACCCCCATCCTAAAAAAATAATTTTGTCAATTAAAACGTTTTTAAGGCTTCCTCTCTTCGCGGTGTTGTAAAAAAGTGAATTTAACCATCTTTAAAAAAACTCACCCCTTCTCACCCCCATCCTAGAAAAATTGATTTTATCAATTAAACCGTTTTTAAGGCTTCCTCTCTTCACAGGATTACAAAAAAAGTAAATTTAATAATTTTTAAAAAACTCACCCCTGCTCACCCCCATCCTAAAAAATTTTATCAATTAAACCGTTTTTAAGGCTTCCTCTCTTCACAGGATTACAAAAAAAGTAAATTTAATCATTTTTAAAAAACTCACCCCTTCTCACCCCATTCTAAAGAAATAATTTTGTCAATTAAAACATTTTTAAGGCTTCCTCTCTTCGCGGGATTGTAAAAAAGTGAATTTAACCATCTTTAAAAAAACTAACCCCTTCTCACCCCCATCCTAGAAAAATGATTTTATCAATTAAACCGTTTTTAAGGCTTCCTCTCTTCATAGGGTTACAAAAAAAGTAAATTTAATTTTTAAAAAACTCACCCCTTCTCACCCTCATCCAAAAAAGAACGATTTTATCAATTAAACCGTTTTAAGGCTTCCTCTCTTCACAGGGTTACAAAAAAAAGTGAATTTAATCATTTTTAAAAAACTTACCCCTGCTCACCCCCATCCTAGAAAAAAATATTTTATCAATTAAACCGTTTTTAAGGCTTCCTCTCTTCACAGGATTACAAAAAAAAGTAAATTTAATCATTTTTAAAAAACTCACCCCTGCCACCCCATCTAGAAAAAAATTTTATCAATTAAACCGTTTTTAAGGCTTCCTCTCTTCACAGGATTACAAAAAAAGTAAATTTAATCATTTTTAAAAAACTCACCCCTGCTCACCCCCATCCTAGAAAAAAATATTTTATCAATTAAACCGTTTTTAAGGCTTCCTCTCTTCACAGGATTACAAAAAAAGTAAATTTAATCATTTTTAAAAAACTCACCCCTTCTCACCCCATTCTAAAGAAATAATTTTGTCAATTAAAACGTTTTTAAGGCTTCCTCTCTTCGCGGTGTTGTAAAAAAGTGAATTTAACCATCTTTAAAAAAACTCACCCCTTCTCACCCCCATCCTAGAAAAATGATTTTATCAATTAAACCGTTTTTAAGGCTTCCTCTCTTCACAGGATTACAAAAAAAGTAAATTTAATAATTTTTAAAAAACTCACCCCTGCTCACCCCCATCCTAAAAAATATTTTATCAATTAAAACGTTTTTAAGGCTTCCTCTCTTCACAGGATTACAAAAAAAGTAAATTTAATCACTTTTAAAAAACTCACCCCTTCTCACCCCATTCTAAAGAAATAATTTTGTCAATTAAAACATTTTTAAGGCTTCCTCTCTTCGCGGGATTGTAAAAAAGTGAATTTAACCATCTTTAAAAAACTCATCCCTTCTCACCCCCATCCTAGAAAAATGATTTTATCAATTAAACCGTTTTTAAGGCTTCCTCTCTTCATAGGGTTACAAAAAAAGTAAATTTAATAATTTTTAAAAAAACTCATCCCTTCTCACCCCCATCTTAGAAAAATGATTTTATCAATTAAACCGTTTTTAAGGCTTCCTCTCTTCATAGGGTTACAAAAAAAGTAAATTTAATTTTTAAAAAACTCACCCCTTCTCACACCCATCCTAAAAAAATAATTTTGTCAATTAAAACGTTTTTAAGGCTTCCTCTCTTCGCGGGGTTGTAAAAAAGTGAATTTAACCATTTTAAAAAAAAACATCCCTTCTCCCCCCTCCCTCCTCTCCCTAAAAAATAATTTTATCAATTAAAACATTTTTAAGGCGTCATATGTTCGTAGGGTTGTAAAAAAAGTGAATTTAATCATTTTTAAAAACTCACCACTTCCCACTCTCATCTTTAAAAATATAATAATAATTTCATCATTTAAAATATTTTTAAATGATTAAATTTTTTTCTCTCTTCGCGGCATCGTAAAAAAGGGGAATTAAACAAAAATCAGCCTCTTTGTGGTTCATGGTTGCGTTTTTTTGACGTTCATCACTTTCCCTCTGTATTGCAGAACAATAGTATTTCAATTTTAAACATATTTAACATGATTGCGTTTTTTGGACGTTTATCTTTTTCCGTCTGTATTGCAGAACAATAGTATTTCAATTTCAAACATATTTTACATGGTTGCGAAGAAAATAGTATGCTATTCTCGGTGGAAATCTGATTACAGTGTCAGGATCTAGCTGATTGATTGGCATGATCCTTCCGCTGTAATGAAACACTTTCCACCTCCTACTACTGCGATTTAGACCAAACAGCAAAATTGAAAAATACTTACTAGGGATAATTATCAATAAGTATTTATTTTTCAGTTACGCAATGAAAAAAAAAATCTGTTTCTGTCGATTTTTTTCTTTTTTCAACGAACCTATTCGAACTAAATCCGGCCCTGTGCGCGCGTTCGTGTGCCCGTTGGGAAAGAGCGTCGGCAGCGTCGGCCTATCTCCCGATCTAGAGCTATCGGAGTGCGACCGACGCCCCCGCTTATAACTTAATATTTCAACGCCGGCGGCGCGTGTGCATGATAGGAGGCGAACCGAAGGCGGCAGGCAGGCAGTCAGTCGAATGGGCGCACGCGGGCGCGGGCGGCGGGAATATGGGCGATGCCCAACCCGACTGCCGACGACGCGACGGCTTGAGGCTTCGTGGTGTGGGAGATAGCGGAGAGACGACCGCCGGGACTCGGAACTTTCGCCGAAGGGGGACGCAGGGAGGGAAGGGAGACGTACGGGCGCGGTAGCGCCGGATATAGACGATGTGGCGAATACTGGGTGTAGCAGGTAGTACAGTCGCTGACAAAAGTATGCGAACCTATCGTCTATATCACGACGAACGCAATTTCAAGTGTTGAAAAGTTTTAATATTAAATGATGTACGTACATAGGTCGATTCTGTGCGAGTTGCTCGCCATTGTAAGGGGAAATTAAAAATATGAGTCTAATCCCGTAATACTCTTTATTATAAAGTTTTTGTACTAAAAAGAACTAATGACATTCAAAAACCATGAAATCAGAACGCCTGTAAGAGAATAAGCAAACCACAGGTTAAACCCCCCTACCTAGATGCTATCAGATGAATAGTTACATAACTCCCTATTCTAATTTAGTACTCAGTGAGATGCCGAAGGGGCATGTTGTGCATGTACCTTGTTGTTATATAGTAGCCAGTGAGATGTCAGAAGGGCATGCTGTGCATGTACCTTATTCTTTTTAATACCCAGTGAGATGCCGGAGGGGCATGTTGTGCATGTATGTACCTTATTCTCATATAGCAGCCAGTGAGATGCCAAAGGGGCATGGTGTGCATGTACTCTCCAACATCCGAATTAAACTGTACTTGTTTTACAAAAAAAAAAAATCTTTGTAATGACACAAGTATTTTGCTGGTGATAGATAGTCAACTATCCATAATTATCGACAATCTACTATTTACAGACGAATAGTTATTGATTGCAGTTTACTATCGATTGTTGTCGACAGTCCACTATCCGAGTCCACTTTTCTTAGAGGGGTGCCCACAAAAAGTCGTTTGCATATAGCCATCAAATAAGTACAAACTGTTTCAAAATGAATTACATCTAGGTGGTCATGAATTTTTCATATAAATTATGATATTCCGCTTTCTTGAAATGAGGATATAGATCGATTTGCGGATAAGCGTATAGATAGATAATGGTAGTATAGAGAAACTTGCTTGTAAAATCCAGCAAACTCGGAAAAACAAACATCGCAATTGAAGGGGTTAGAACAGTTAGAAAAAAAAGGATATAATAAGTAGCATACGAAAGAGTTGTCACTTAGGCAGAATACGACAAGTGATACAATCAGCAACACGACAGTTATTTTACGCGCTACGTGTCGTGTTGCTGATTGTGTCGCTTGTATTGCGTGTCGTATGCCTCCGGTGTGCACTCTGCCTTAAATCATTTTTATTCTAACCCACCTACATAAATTGTACGCAGTCTTAGATGAATGTATTAGGTGCTCTCCATTTATCGTCTAGATCACTTCACTTCAGTTTTATGCGTTAAGCTACGAATTACTTACTATGAATGACATAACCTGGCGACTAAATGAGTTTGACGTGAACAGTTCGTAACTTAACGTACAAAACTGAAATGAGGTGAGTCAACCGGTAAATGGAAAGCAGCTATTGTTTGTTCACAGTGTGACAAATTTTCATATGCAATAGATAAACACAATTATCAAATTAGTATCAAATGCTAATACACATTGTTTCAAAATGAATTACATCGCAGTAGGCAGTAGGTGCATTTTGTGAGTAGCAAAATATTTTTTTACGCCTCCGTCCAGAAATACTAATTTTGCAGTACTTAAAAATACCTGCCTTTTTCCTACCTAGGCAGGCAAAAATGTCACTAAAGGTTGGCAACACTGGATTTACATGACAGATGTCTAATGAATTGTCATTAAGCTACTCTTCAACTACTGTATAAGAACAATATAGATGGCGTTGGCACGCGTCATGAATACATGACGTATATTATGGTGTAACAGAATATAATAATGTACAAATATTGTAGCATACGCGTACCTATAAGTTAAGTATGTGTGTGTGTAGTAGTGAACACTTAAATATAGTGAAGCATTAAGATACACACAATACACATGTTCTAAATTATAACTAAATAAAATTTCTACAAATAAGTTATTTATTTTAGTTGTTTAATTACTATTCCATCTTTAAAATTATCTCATAAATTAATAATCCAATTGTATTTGTTTTTAATTTCATCACACATCGCTCGACGATAAATTTTGACAGTGACAGGTGAATAACTTATATACTATTTAATCTATACCCCCATTTCAAGAAAGCAGAGCATCATAATTTATAGGAGAAATTCATGATCACCTAGACGTAATTCATTTTGAAACGATCTGTAGTTTACTATCCATTGTTGTGGATAGTACACTTTATGGATAGCCCATTATTGATAGTCAACTATCCATAATTTATTATTAACAGTCTACCATCGATAATCTAATAATAACATTAGTGATCAGCAGTTCATTGTGGACCAAGTTCGATCGTGATTAACCAAACTTTACCCTGATATTTGTTACATCTTGTATATACTTATCAGATATAAAAACTTGAGTGTTTTCTTCTAAATTTTCGGAAATAAGTTTTAATATACCGCATTTCGTACAGTCAAAAGCATAGTAAACAAAATTTACTCAGTCAATTCGATACATAATGCAATAAACGGGTAGTAAAAATACTTCATACAATGTAAATACGTACGATAGCTGGATAGATCATGCCAGACGACTTGGCCAGGCAGGACTTTCAGATTTCGGCGCGTTTATTAATAGTCAGTGTGTCGGTGTCGTATTATAAACGCGTGCCGTCCATCTAACGACGCGACGGTTGATGTCGTGAGGTCGCTATACTTACTTTTTGCGTATTTATCAGGCGTCGGCGTCGTCTAAATCGTCACACACACATTCAGGCTGCTATATATATGATTGTGAGAAATAAAATTCTCTTCCACGAAGAAGTAGATATCCTTATAATAATAAAAAAATTATTCCCATAAAGAAAGAAATTATTTGAATTAAATACTGTTGTTAATTACACTTAGGATGAAGTAATTAAATAAAACATCTGACACCAGCTAATAATTTACTTTAATAAAATATATACAACAAGAAAAATAATGACGTAATTACACACAGTGCTTCTCGCTGTCAAACTAATTCTACCTACTGCGCATGAGCATAAGTAGTCGTTTTTACTGAATATAGTAACTTCAAATTGACGTTCTCTTTTTAATATTGATAGTAGACTATCGATATTGGGCTGTCGATAATTAGCGGTAAACAAACTGTCTATTGTAAACTGCTGATAACTATTGTTAGTAGATCACACTGATCAACAAAATTTCATCCTACGAGGTAGTACTTTTTACACTTATATCTATATATCTGTTTTAAGAATTTTTCTATCGGGCAGGATTTCAGAGTGTTAAAGCAATGAAATTTTGTGAAAGTATATAAATTATAATATGTGTATAAATCATGAAAAAATGTCGTACAAAGTCATATATTTACTTGGAAAATGTGCTGGGATGTGACTTTCGGCTGTACTTTGCATCAGAAACATCTCTCTTCAGCGTTCAGCAATAGTCTACCAACATGCCAGCGTTCCATTTGCCTTGGTATCTCTTCTCCATGACTAAGAATATCCTGGTGAAGAAATCACGGACTGCTCCAAGGTTTTTCGGGCAAAAGTCCAAGTGGGAATCAAGAAAGTGTATTTCTTGATCCATGAATCCATGGCTTTATATGAGTCTAGTAGATTGTTAACAATCTCTACGTGGTTTTCGGCTTTACGATTTCCCAAAAAGCCGTCGCAAATCTCCTTAAAAGACAACCATGCCACTTTTTTAAATTCCATTAACGCCTAAACAAATTTTTCACCTCGAAGTAGCTGTCTGATCTGGAGTCGCACAAAAATTCCTTCTCTTACTTTAGCATCAGTGATCTTAGGGAACTTACTCTTCACATATGCAAACCCACTGTTACTTTTATCCGTACTTTTGGCAAAGTTTTTCATCAACCCATTCCCCCTTTATTATTATTAATTTCCAAATAAACTATTCATTCATTGAATATCTTTGAGCGAAACAGCATGTAATTGTGTTACGTTTTTAAATACTGTGCGTACATACAATGAGAATAGCGAACAAAATTTCTTTATGGATTAAGCCATATCCTGAACTGGTAAAGGATGCCGACAAAATATTTTGTCGAGCCTGCTGTAAACTGGTAAGTTTAATTTTACTAAAAGCTTTACAATTGTTTTTAAATTCTTTAACAATTGTTGTTGTAGGTGTCTTCTGAGAGAAAATACCTGATTCATCAACACGCTAAAACTCCATCACATATCGGAAAATGTGAAAAACTAAAGAGATCCGCAATGTTAATTTGAAACCATTTCTGTAAAAATATTGCAAACATAATGTTCCTGACGAAACTCCCTTACGAAAAAAATAAGTCACATCTTGTTACCAGCAAACAATAGCAGAAATTCAACAATTGTTAGGGAATAATTTTATATATATCATGGTAGATGAAAGTACGGACAAGTGTGACCGTTATATTACCTATTTGTTAATAGGAATTCTTCATGAAGATATTGTAGATAAATCATTTAATTTGTTGTAAAGAACTTCAAAAAACAAATAATGTGACAATTGCCCAATTCGTTCAAGAAGGTTTATCAAATTTCTTTTGACCTGGAAGTTTACCTTGTGAAAATTTTTTACTAATGTTGTCCGACGCCGCACCATACATGATAAAAGCCGCGCAAATTTAAATTTTTTTTATAATATTATTCATACCACTTGTTTAGCTCATGGGTTCAATTTCGTGTAGCCGAAGACATTAGGAATCAATTCCCTTTGATTAATGATTTAAATACACATGTCAAAAAGTATTTTTAAAAGCACCCTTTACGAATCCAATTTTATAAGGAGCACTGTCCCGGTGTTAAGTTGCCTCCTGAACCGATTATTTACGAGATGGGGTGGTACATGGTTAGGGTTGCAATTTTTTCGCCGATAAATTTTGAAGGATAAAAAATGTAATTCTTGAAATCACTGCTGACTGCATTGCTCTAGAAAACTGTAAAAGAGGGTAACATCAACAGAATTGCTGCAAAACCTTTTGTATATTAAGTCAAATTATAGCTTTGTTTCAAGTTCCATTCGTAATCTAGAAACGCAAGGGATAAAATAAAAAAGTAATAAATAAAAATGTGGGGTATTTGAAATTGAAGAAAGTTAAGAAAATTTTGGAAAGTGAAACAGTAAACGATTTCGACTTTAATTTTAGTTTAGAATGTATTGCAAAGTTAAAAATGCACCAATTACATCTATGGATGTTGAAAGAAGCTTTTCTATTTCGAAACATATTGTATTCTGATAGAAGAACAAAACTTTCTTTACACAATTTGAAAAACGTTTGATTATAAATTGTTTTAGAAATATGCTTGGTGAAAAAATTTTGTACAATAAAGTTAATGTTTAATTTTGCTCTTATTATTTTATGTAAAAATTTTGCATATTGTCGCAATTTTTTTCCATGTATGCCCCAGGTTTATGCATATTTTCTCAAAAATCGATGCATATATTCGAGTTTTTCTGTGCATATAATCCGGTCTCTACAAATAACTATTGTATAACCGAGCTGCATATGCCGAGCAAAAGTGAAACAACTTTCAAATCGCCGCAAATGGAAAGTGTGATGAAGAAATTCTGAAAACATAATTGATTTCAGTGTGAAACAGTATATGGGAATCAGGCATTTTCGTGTTTGGTACAAACATCGACGATAATAAATTGTCGATAATTATGGATAGTAGACTGTGGATAATTATGGGTTGGTGACTATCAATAGTGGATTGTCAATAATAGTCGATAGACAACTAAGGATGACTAGCGAAAATGAACTATCGATAGTCGACTGTCGACAACAATCGATAGTAAACTGTCAATAACTATAGATTATAGATGACTATAGATAATGGAATTTATAGTGAACTACAGATAGTTGACTACCGATAACTATTTATGGTTGAGTGTCGATAGTATAGTGTCAATAACTATCGATAATGCCGAACACAGCTTACTTAAAAACAATACGTTATTAAAAAAAAACCTTAAAAAAATATTTTTAACGATTTCACAAGCGACAAAAAATAGTTTCTTCATTTCTTTTTTTTACAATTCTTTCCGCGCACGTATTTAACGGAAATTCCAGGGGGGCAATCAGTGTCATCCGCAGACAGACGTCAGTCACGGCCTCGTTATTACTAATCCGCAGCGATAACTGCCACCGCTAGCGCCACAGCGGCCAGGAGGGAGGTCAACCGGAACGGAAAGGGCTCTCTCTTTACACCCGGAGCGAGGATCGGGCGGAAACGGAGTGGTGCGGGCGCGGGCGGCCTCCTAACGACGCTCCACCAGTGCCGGGATGAAGAAATTCCCCGAAAAGGTGGCCGGGATGCCCCCGGAGAAAGCATCAGTTCGACCACAGGCGCGCGCGCTCCAGCCGAGCCGGCATTAACGTGATGGCGTAGTGTGGGTGGGTGGGTGGATGGGGGATTTAGGTTGGCGTGTCGGCAGCCGGGCTGTGTCGGTGTCAGAGGGTAGGTAGGTAGGTAGGCAGGGAGGGGGTGACGTGGGTACGGCGCGAAGCGGTAATCAGACTGCCGGAGTTGGGGTGGTGGCGGGTGGTTTGGGATGGTGAGCGACGCTCGGTTTGACCTGCCGCCACGCTTATCGCGTTTACACTGCGCGCTGGTTGCGTTCGTTTCGGGCGCAACGGAGGGAGAAATTTTCCTCGAAAGGGTGGAGAGACAAAAAAAAAAAAGCGGTCGAGGGAGATTTTAATATTTCTGTGTTTTTTTTTTTTGTTCGGGGTTCGCGTCGATGTGGATTTTTCGATTTGTTCAAGAAAATTGCTATCGAAAATATAATTGATCATAGAAAATTTTTAAAATTACAATACAAAATCATAACATACTGCTGTGTACTGATTGAATTTGAAAATGCAAAATGAATATTAAAAATGAAAAAATTAAATTAGCTAGCTCAACGGATAAAATTTTTAAATTGAACAAAAGAACTATAGTTCATTTACTATAACAGACGAGGTACTACGTGAGTCAGTTTGCTATGACGTCACGACCGTGTTGCAAAATTTTCTGTTCGTCAAAACGTAAACAAACCGTTAGGTTATTTAACTGTCAAACAGTTTTGACAGGTGAATAAACAAACTCTTAAAAATAACATTTACCGTTAATATTAGTGATGATTCTTTTTGAAAATCAGATTTAAAGTATTTTAATCATAGCAGTGGAAAAATAACAAAAAGCACAAGTGAATACAATAAATTTAATCGGCACCAGTATCCCTTAAAGTATTCACAGTAACGATTAGTATGCAAGTTTCTTCTCTATCAAAACCAATCTCTCTGATTTACTACTTCTAAATTTCGTTTCCAATATGTTGTACACCAAGTACGTCAAATTTCCAGACTAATTTACTTCAATCCGCTTTATACAATTGTATGCATCCTCCGATCTGCCATATTTCATCCATCGGTTCGTAACAAACTTCCTTTTCTTTGAAAACAAATAATATCTACCACAACAATGTGTTTCAACCATAGAAATGTCTTTTTCTTTAAGAGCATCGTTCAAAATGTTTAATGTGTTATGTTAGTCTGAAAAATGTATTTGAAAGAACCACTTCTGTAAACAATATTTGTATATACTCACTGTTTTCGTACATGTCATAAATTGTGTTTCCAATAGTACATTGAGAATTAGTACAATAATCAATTTTTACATCATTTATTTCGTATGCATTTTCGTTTTGGGTTAGTGGATGCAATTCCTTGTTTACTCATGGATGAAATTTTGCTTAAGTTTGCAACATCAATGTTTAGAGCACTCGTTACTCTCTAAAAACGAAATACTGTAAAGAATATGACATTAAAAGTATATGGATTTTATACTCCTCGCACGAAAGTTAACAGGAGTAATGGCCGTTGTTCCGCGTTCTGCGTCGAAATACACTATTAACGAAAACTAACTCCTTCGATTGTTTACACAATGGTTTTCGGTATGGTTTAGTTGTCAATAACTACTATTTTTAAATAAATATGTACGAAGTATAAACGCAAATTCCCACACTTCGCTGGAAATGCAGAATATAACCCTTTGACAGTTGACAGCTATAACTAAATTGGTAGGAATACGTTGGGAAGATGTGACAAGCATGCAATTTAAAAAGCAGTAGGCACCAACATAGTATCTTTAATTGAACATAAATAAGTTATATGTTAGTTGATTATTTTAATAATATGGTATTGCATGGCCTGAATTTGCAAGTAATGACGTACCTCGTCTGTTATAGTAAATGAAGTATATTAACCTCAGAGTTACGCTCGCGAATTAAAACTTGAATCTAACCACGAAAAGTAAAATGTAGGTGAAAGAAATCTGACTTTCTTAATTACCCCAAAAATTGAAAAAGATTTAACTTAAAATAAAAGAACATAAATTTAACTCAACAACGTTAATTAACAATCAAAAAAAAATATTATTTTCAAAAAAAAAAAAAAAATTTGCAGAAAAAAAAACCGTGAACTGAGGGTTCTGGCTTAAATCAAAACTGCACATGATTCTAAAATTTCAATAGGATAATGCTAAATCCTATATCAAAGCAAAAGATTAATTAGTTCAGAAAGATAATTCTTTTTTCAAAACAATCCACGTGGTTTCAAATAAAATAAAATAAATTCGTGGAACCCTAGAAATTATACAAAAATGAAAACTAAAAACAAGAACAATGCTTCTATTCACCCAACCCGAGGTGATTAGTAATTAAAATGAAACAGAAAAATGAAAAACGGAAAAAAATAATTCTTTAAAATATAATGAAAGAATTACACCTAAATCTATCTTCCTGCACAAAAATAATAAATGATCTTATATCTATAGTGCACACACATCAATATATTAACAATCATTATTATGCGAATTCCTTGATGGACAGAATAAAACAAATTATACGAATGAAATTAAGATATCAAAAGTATTAACAAAATGGCAGCAAGCAATTTAAAAATACATGTACTCACGCTGATAGTGGACCAAGGAACTGCGTGACAAAGTTGAACAGTCGTTTTTGTAACAAAAATCCTACTCTCGACTATGTACAACGCAGGTGCACAAACATCACGCTAACATTTAGAAGAAAAGGCGCTAACATACATAAGCAAATAAAGGACATCTAAATAAATGAAATTAATTAAAAAAAAAAAAACTGAGCACTTAATTAAATAAATTAAACAATTAACTCATTAACTTAATCTTATATAAAAATAAAATCTACATCTGTGAAAATTCTCTCGGAACATTGACAAAGGCTGAACGGACTAAATAACAAAAACTATGCAACTTAAAAAAAAAAACTTGCGAAAACTGGGTGTCCGTCCACAGCAATACGTACACTGAGAAAAATTGACTTGATAGTTAGAAAATAAAATATAAGATGAATATGATGATAATAAAATAAAAGATACAAATTCTAGCTGGGCGTCCGACACACACTCAGAAAACCAAATCTACATCGACAAAGCCACTCTAACAGGGGAAAGAAATACAGTTCAAAAACCAAAACTAAACAATAATGCCTACGTTAGTGAAACTACAAGACGCAGGAGCATCTCTCAAGGTAAAAGAAGGAAATAGAGTTACAAAAACCTGTCGAAAAGAGCTAGCCGAGAAGGAGATGAACTCGAATACGAGGTAAGCGAAAGGAACTAAACCATCTCTCAGCTGTATTCATTGCCGTCTTGGTTTTTTCGACGACATCTTGGGAACTTTCGGAAAGCACCAGGAGTGAAGCGTCGTCGGCATACAAACAAATTTGGACATTTTGAATACTTGATGGAAGATCATTGAAGTATATGATAAACAGTAGCGGTTCCAGTATCAATCCTTGCGGAACTCCACACCCGATACTCTCCAGATTTAATTCTATGCTGTTCCACGACATTAATTGTGTTCGGTTGGTAAGATAGGACCTTAACAGCTCGAGTGGTACCCCCCTTACCCCATAGTGCTCTAGTTTACTTAAGAGGATGTCGGGATTTACTGAATCGAAGGCTTTCGTTAGATCAAGCATAGTCATCTCAGCACACGTGCCAAAGTCAAACGCATCGTAGATCTACTCCACCATCTGCGATATTCCTGTGACTGTCGAATGCTCCTTGCTGTAACCATGCTGCTTTTGGTGTTAAATCGTTATTTCTTTCAAAATAATGTGTTAATCGAGATGCTATGGCCGACTCTAGGATCTTAGATATGGCGCGTAGAATACAAATAGGACGATAATTCTCGCAGTTTTCTTTATCCCCCTTTTTATGTATAGGAGAAACTTTTCCCTTTTTTAATGAATGTGGCAATACTCCTTGTTTAAGACATTTATTAAAAATAAATGCAAGTGGTTTAACTAGTTCTTTCCTTAGCTGTTTTATTAAGTTTGTGGAGATTCCATAAATATCTCTGGTGTCTTTACCCTTTATACGTAGTAATATATTCTCCACTTCATTTGGTGTGATGGGTTCTATGAAAAAACGAGTTTCTGTTATTCGGTTTTATATTTGTTAGAAATTCTTCATGCGAATGTTGCGTTTTAATACTTTCTGCTATTTGTTCCCCAATTTTCTTGTTTGTGCGATAAAATGCAATAAAACTCACACGTAAATACAACAATGTTCGATTTGTTGTAATGGTAAAATGAACTTGGGTTGACCCTGTATAGTATAGAACTTTAATAATGCGCAGACCCTGTATAATGTGGCGCCAGGGTATCTTGTTAAACGTATATTGTTGTTGAATGTATCATTTCTTTTTGGGGTGAATAAATCCGTGAATGTTAATTGTAATGTATACAAGAAGTACAAAATTACTATAAAATGTGTCATCAACTAATAAGGTGATTATATACGTCACAATTTTAATTTTCCGACATTTTTTAAGAAAATTTCTTCAAAACAACATGTTTTTTGGCAAACTCGTGAAATTGATTTTCAAATTTCGATTGCAGGCTACTCAAACCACGTTTGAAACATTTACTAATATGACATATTAGACAAACAAATTAACATTTGTTAGGTCAACAAATAAAATACCCTTTCTTACAAAATCTCATTGTAAAACAACACATAGTTATAATTAATATATGTAGCATCTTTTTTTATTAATAAATAATATTATAGTTTCGTGTGTTTCTTTCAATCTTCTGTTTTTCTATTTGTCCTTATACCTACATATATGTGGGCGACTGTTTTTTTTTTATTATTTTCGGTTTCAATTCTCTCTCTATTTTATTTTTTTCCCCGATATGTTCTACGCGTAACGTGTTGTCGAATTTTCCATGGAAAACAAGCTGACGGGCGGGGTACACGGTACACAGTACAGAATATAGCGTCGTGTATATACACCTACAACGCCCGGCCGCAATCGTACCTATACAACACATATAACCATGTATCCGTGCGCCACATACGAGGACACGGACGCACATATCAACCCACACGCTACACCGCGAATCCTGACGCATAAAATGCCAGCAGAAATACAGTGTAACCTGTTTTAACGGACAACACCATTAAAGATTTTTATTAATAGTTTAAGTTCGTTTTTCTTAAGGAGTAAGTAAATGTCTCATTTCTTAATATTTAAAAATAATATTATACAAGAACAACATTTCACGTATTTAAATTAATACCATTTTTGATTACGCCACATTATGAGAGGACATTAATGCAACATTGTTGTAAAATAACATTAAAATTTGAACCTTAAATTTTTCTTTTACTTCTAACAACTTTTTAAAATATGTAATTAAATACAAATATTTATTACAAAATTCGGATATTATGCCTTAAGATTGTGCAAAATATGTATTATTCTAGCCTAACCCTATTTTCTTGGGGAATCCCCATTAATGTCACACATGAAAAAAAAAATTACCGGTACACCGGTATTTTCATTTTCATTTACTGAATTACCGGTAAATGAAAAAATCGGTAAATTTACAATCACTAATCACTACTATATACCAGTGTTGGGCAAGGTAGGAGAAGTGAATAAATTTCTACAGCGACTAGATACACACGTGTTTATTCCCCCCTTGAGTGGGGAGCAGGGTTAACTAGTGATTTATTGAAAGCCGACAAAACACAAGTATGTATAATCGCTGTAGAAATTTATTCACTTCCCCTAGCTTGCCCAACACTGCTATATACACAGAGATTCAAATTGATTGTCAATTCCGCTCCTATAGATAGTAACAGGGTGTAGGTATATGCCGCGTGTTTGTAATGAAGGTTTGAACTAAGTCAGTGTTGGAACATAAGAAAGTAAACGAATCTGTCATAAATAAGGAAAACGTAACCTATATTTGAACTCGCATTATATAAAGGATTATGGATTGTGTTCTGCTTGTAAAATGAAATGTAATTAATTTAACTTTACTAAATTATGATTTTACAATTCAGTCTAACTGGTGTTTAAACTAAATTATTTAATTACTTTAAATTATACATACAATTAGTATAATTATTAAGTGACAAAACTGCATCTCTCAGTTCTTCTATGGTATGCATGCGGTTTCTATAGATCCTATTTTTTAGATGGCCGAGCATGAAGTAATCTAATGGGGCTAGATCAGGCGATCTTGGTGGCCATCTTTGTGCTCTAACGAACCTGTCAGCAAAAAACTGTTGAAGATATTGGCAGGTTTGTCGAGCATTATGTGCTGGAGCATTATCGTGCTGAAAATAACCAGCTTCAAGCTCATTTTCTTGTAACTCTGCAATAAATAATTCCAACATCTGTTGGTAACGTTGGGCTGTTACAGTTTCCTCGAAGAAAATTGGTCCTATTATTCGTTGCCTGGACATAGTTAACCAAACTCCAACTTTTACGGGATGCAATTGCGTTTCTCGAAATTCGTGTTGATTTTCTGCAGACCAGATACAATAGTTTTGTAAATTGATATAGTCTGTTAGATAACAACAGGCTTCATCCGAGAAAAATGATTTGTTTAGCAAGTCATAGTCTCTTAAATTGTTATTAAACCAATGACAATATTCCAATCGCCTATCGTGATCTAATGGTAATAATTCCTGTACCGTAGAAACTTTATAGGGATGAAAATGTAACTTTCTTTTGACAGCTCGTTGCGCTGAAGTGTATGATAAGCCTATAAAATTATAAAATGTAATAAACTATTTCACTTAATGTTAATATTGATTTTTTTACCTGTTTGTTGAGCTAATTACCACAGATAAATTCCCTTATTTTCTTACAGTATTCAGAAATACTATTGTTGGTGATATTATATGTAAATATAAACGATTTGAAAAAAATTATAAGATAAATAATCGAAAGATACTACAACGCGAACGCCAATGTCGCTAAATGTCAATAGAATTCATTGAATTATAAAAAGTAAAGCCCAAAAATATATACACTAAAGTGAAAATATAAATAATAACTAAATATGATTAGTATTACTAAAATACCAAAATACAATGAAAACTAACATTCTTATATTACTCAAATTTTTATCGAATTCGTGGGCTACAATATTTTATTTATTTAATTTTGATCAGGTAGTAAACAGGTGTTTATTTGACAATGATGGTCGAGCGGTGGGGCGTCGGCGTTGGTGAGGAGTTTCTAAACCCAGAGTTACAAACCGGGGTTTACCTGTAAAGAAAAGCCACTTGAGCACTCCGGTCATCTTGAATTATAGCATATAGCAGGTTACACAGTTAGATGTCAGACTACAACTCTAACAAACTCGGTTCTCCCGAAATTAATCTTCGTGGTTCGGTTCACCCAAACTCGCTATGTCCTTGTTGATTCGGAGCTCGTGAGGCGCGAATCCCCCGCGGTTCACAGAAGGTGCATGCGAACCGCCGGCGGCTTCCCCGTGCCTTATTTTTACGACCCCGGGTCGCCAGCGCTGCGGTCAACTGTGCCGTGCGAATCCCTCACGTCACAAAGCGTGCCCCGCTAGACGACTAGCTTTCCTAACCAAAGCCCCTTAATAAAGCATGCTTAACGTTACTCAGGTTATTTCGCAAATCTATTTTCTTACTCTATCTTATACTAAAATAACAGGAATGCTCTGTGATTAAACTCACCTTTAAACGGGTCACAAACCTACAGTCACTGTACCACGACTAATTCGTCACTTTACTCTAAAGTATATTATCGAAATTCAACCGTCTCAGCGTTTTGTTTATTTGACTAGTCGGCGTGCCGTAGCCCTTATAGCGTTAAAGAAACGGCTGTCGGCATCGGTATCAAATTTCAGGCCTCGTCCGTCTGCTTATCAAAATGCTTTTACAAAGTGTATATACAGTTCTCTCCGTAAAAATCGAGAATAGTTTTGTAACCTACATGACGTTTGGACGGAGGTGTATACATCCAACAAATTACAGCAAATCATCAAAAACAGTCAAATCAGTTTATTAATAATTAGAGTTGGGCATTTGTCCGGCGGAGCAGATACGTATTGCGACGCGGGTCTCAAATAATGTAATATAAATACAGCAGATCAATCGTATTATAAAAGATGTCATATTAATAGAGTTGTGCAAATTTTCCTTGGGGACAAAATCGAACAAAGCGGGCGAACAAACGGGCCACCTTGCGATGCATTCGCATTTTATATCACTACATATTTAGATAAAATAAAAATTTTAACATTTTATAAGAAAAACAGGCACTGTTGTTACAGACTTGCAACTCTACGGTTCATCTACTTTATAGGAGTACATGAATTGGAGCGCACGTTCTGAATACGTACCTGCCGCGCCGGAAAATTTGCCCAACTCTATTAATAATTTTATTGATATTTTACAAACATTTCTTTTTTCCATTTTTGAATGTCAATGACAATTATTCATGTGCTCTTTTCAATTTAGTTCATTTAACATTTAAATAAATTTTAGCTGGTATCACTTAACATTAAACCTTTTTTTTACTTCTCAAAAGAAGTGGAAGGCAGACATATCAGTTCTGGCCATTTTTGTCTTGTCTGTCTTTGTTACATGTGTGAAATATTAAGCTTATAACATCTGAGTAAGTATCAAGATTTTTCCAATTTGAGAATGTTGCTTATCTAATTTTATTATTTATTTTGTGCCTTAAGCAATGTATTTTTCATTGATTGTGTCTTTTTCACAATTTTTACAATTGAGCACATGGTGATTGTCATTTCCATTTTAGGCTGTAAGGGCTGTAAAGGCTGTAAAAGCTGTAAAAGCTGTAAGATTTATAAGATCTGTACGATTTATAACTTCATCGAGGCTAGAATCCATCTACGTCAAATCACAGTGTATGTGACCCACAGTGATACGGGATGTATCAAGAAATGTGAATAGCATATTATATTCCATAACACCTAGAATATATTCCTTAAATCGACACTGTCCGAAGAAGCAAGGATGTTGTAAGCTTTGGTCCTCGTCATGTGCTGTCCAGTCTAGTCCCCATCATCGTAATGCATGTTGTGTGCAACCATCCATCATCGACAACTAGAAACCTTATTTCAATTCCATCTAGAAGCATTTACAATTGAAGATTGCTGTACTCATTATCTCCGATCCTACTTGTAAGTGTGAATACACCTGTTTATGGTGCGCCTATTTATATTTTTGCTTCGTAATGTAACTAATTCCACTTTAAATATTTTATGCCTTCGATTTATTTAAATCAACTCAATTTTTTTATTTCCTTATTTTGACTATTAACTTGTAAACCGGTAACAGCTGTTTATGGTAACTGAAACAAATGTTATTATTATTAGGAATTTAAATTACTGTTTGAACTTTTCAACTTACATATTCATATTTCATATTCTTTTGTTGCATTATATAACTTTTTAATAATTATTAGCCTGCAATTGTATTGCAGCCGTTCATAACCTGACTTTTATGTCGTTTCATGTTTAGGCTTATGCATTTGTTTACGTTTGGTCACGATTCATACCAAGCATTTAGAGGTCATTTATCCTATGCTTCAATTACCCTAAATTTACATTACCTACTTGTTGTCTGTTGTCGCTGAATGCAATATTTCCATTTTCATTGTATTTACTGTTATAATATTAAATTTTTTTTATACACTTTTATATATACACCATTTTCTAAATTTATTAAATTTACATTTAATGCTAACAGTTGTTGTTTGTCAATCTCCTGCTTACCTGACCACCCTGCTGCTAGTCACAGCTGGCGCCCTCACGTTTATAATATCAACTAACGAACCCCCCCAGCCGCGGATTATGAGCAGCCGGACTCTGCGTGCGTTTTTGTTCTTTTTTTTGAACAAGTCGTAAGTACATCTCCTTCATCAAAGGGGTGTACGTCGCAGTTTAATACTTTTTGTACATAAATGGTAGACGGTACAAACAAATTAATGCAAAGGGAAAATATTTCTTACAGAATGTATGAAATTTGTATGTAGCTAACTTCGCTTATTAAATTGGTAATAAGTATAGATAAATTTTTCCGGAAAACAGTTTTTTTATTACGACAATCATTTTGAATCACATGGTACTTTCTAATTCCCCACGAGAGTCCGTTAAATGAACGTTCCACTGTATATTCTACACACACGCGCTGCGAACCGGCAAACGACAGCACGCTTAAAGGGGAACTGCCCATCGATCCGGCACGAGTACTCCGACAATTGCCAACGCAGGACCGCGACGCGTTCCCATCTATCGCACTTTATCGGGCCGTGCGCGCTCGCGCCTCGATTATCTTTTTGTTGTTGGCGGCGCGCGTGTATAAAGTTTCGCACGATCGGGCTGATTATTTTCCATCCGTCGATGCGATGGGATGTGTTGTTGATGTTGTTGTCTGTGGCGGCGTCATTGTCGCTGTCGGCCATCCGTTTGTTTTTTTTTTGTTAAACGTTTCCACGCGGGGAGATTCTGGATGGGAGCGAGGCCGATATAATGTTATCGTTGGGAGAAGAAAATACGAAATATGTGGATTTTAAACTAAAAGAAATCGAAAAAAAAAAAATGCAGGAAATGCTATATGGGATCGTGTGCGTAATTGTTTTTAGCGAATTCTGTAAAGCAAAAAGGAAACTAAACATTTATAGTAGTAATATGTCAGAATAAAAAAAGTGTAAGGGACTGAAACATGATATCTTGAAGAGTGATTAGGAAAGATTGGGGAAGAGACACCAGGCTGCGTTCGACTATCGTCTAGGAATGCGACACTAGACACTATAGTATATAAATATGCATTTCCGTTATTATATTAAGAGTAGTATATAGATATTATTTAAAAGCATTAAAGTATTTTAGTTCAGAAACATTGTTTGACTTACAAAAGATAAATCACTTTAATTGATACATAAGTAAGAAATATAAGTTAATTCATTCCATTATGTTTATCATAATTTTCATTGTATATTGTTTTCTCCAACACAGCGCAAGACACACATTTACATCCGCACTGTGCTAATTGTTTTGATTTAACACCGCTTCAGACAACTAAGGAGTATAAAATAGTCGTTTATTAATATGTGCTACCCTACTAACTATCTAAATATCATGCCCTAACTTATCTTATTCATTAGTATTAGCATTACAAAAAAATGTCCATCATTCGACCGACTCATTATTTGATCCCTTAGCTAATGCCATAACCTCCGTACGCGACCACCACTCATCAGTGAGTGAAAATTCAAATGAAACATAACTACCCCACTACATTCACAATTCGAATCATTAACCCTACCAATTCTACATAAATATGATTTCAAATTAGCCTCCATTTCCCAAAAACGTGTAACGTTACGGATAAATTTCCTAGTCTACTTCGCATTTAACATAGTATCACACCTACTCTGCCAATTTTTATCAAGTTTATCCCTAAACGATTTTTTAACTAACGCTAGCCGAAATTAACTCATACTTAATTACCCCGTCATACCCCTAGACACCCCTTCTTTATCTAATTGATCCATCCTCTCATTACCGATTGTACCCACGTAAGCCCTAGTCCAAAAAAGTTTTACACCTCCGATGGGTTGCTAAGAAGCAAACTGCTATTTTGGAGTAGTTCACAACCGTTAGCAGTTTGTAGTAGCTATTCAATATCAAAAGAAGTTGCTAGTTTTTGTAGCAGTTTCCTGATATAGTAGACAAGTGCGAATGCTGTGAAATATACATGTATATTCGTAGCAGTACCGCCAAAAAAAAATATATAAAAATGAACTAACAAACATAATAAAGAAGGTACTTCTAAAAATACTTATATTTTAGTGGTGTGTTAAATAAATGACAGGCGTAAGCGGTAAAAAAAGTTCTAGAAATAACGAATATACGAACATCTGCTTGAGTAAATAAGCGAATAAAAAATAAACAGAATTCTCTAACAACTATATATAAACATTGTTTTTGTCAATTTTAAGTTGCATAGTTTTGTTGTTATGATTACTCCGTTCAGCCGATATTCAATGTACCGAGAATTTTCACAAATTTTAGTTATAGAGGTGATTGTATAATTTATTTAATTAAGTGTTAAGTTTTTTTAAATTAATTCCATTCATTTATTTGTCTATTTGATTGTTGATGCGATACGTTGCTGAAAGTTTTGGGAGAAATATTGTCTTAAAGGGTCCTGCCACTATTTTGACGTGAGTAGACGTATTTTTGTAAATCTTGGTTGCCATTTTGTAATTCATTTGATATTGAAATTTAATCTCTGATTTAATTTTATTTAGTCCATCAAGGAATTCGGATTGTAATAATTGTTAATGTATTGACGTGTACAGGTAGTAGATATAAGATCATTTATTATTTTTGTTCGGGAAGATATTTTTTAGTTTTTATTCTCTCATTATAGTTTAAAGAGTTAATTTTTCCGTGTTTTAATTTTGCTGATTCATTTTTAATTATCAATCAACCAACCTCGGTGAGTAGAAGCTTTGTTCTTGCATTTAGTTTATTTTTTTGTAAATTTGATAATTCGATATGCCATTTCAAATTGAATCTTTTGGATAATCTTCCTGAACAAACAAAACTTTTGCTTTGCATAGGAAATAGCATTGTCCTATTTTAATTTAGAATCAAGTGCAGTTTTCATTTTAGGCCAGAACCTTCAGTTCACGGTTTTTTTCTGCACAAGTTGTAATTTAACCCATTTTGAATAACAAAATTTGATTGTTAATTAGCATCTTTGGGTTAAAAATTCTGTTCTTTTATTTTTTTATAACCTTTTCAATTTCTCGGATAATTTAAGAAAGTCTGCTTTCATTCACTCACATTTTACTATTCGTGATTAGATTCAAGTTTTAATTCGCGAGGGTAACTCTGAGATTAATTGTTCTCTTGTTCAATTTAAATTTTTTTCCGTTGAGCTAGCTAATTTTATTTTTCTTTTTCATTTTAAAATTCATTTTGCATTTTCTTTCAATTCAAATAGTACACAGCGGTATGTATGTAAGTACATGTATCTTCTGGCTTTACTGAATCAAATAATAATCCGCAATATAAATACATACAAATATTGAATAAATAGCAGTAACAAAAGACACTTTGGGGCGATCTACAAAGTTGTAGAAACAGTTTATCTGTTTAACGTATACCGATATTTAAGAAAAACTGCTACAAAAAGTAGCAGCTTTTTTAAACTGTTAACAAAAAGTAGCAGAAACAGGTTGTAGCTGCTAACGTAAAGAAGCAATTTTATACATCACTATTATATTACGTTCTCACAGTTCACGGATGGTCTATAATACCTTTTCCTCTTTATTTATATCCCTCTCTAAATCTGATGCAAAACTTTTGTCTTATATAGTAGGTACTAGTGATTGTAAATTTACCGATTTTTTCATTTACCGGTAATTCGGTAAATGAAAATGAAAATACCGGTTTACCGGTAATTTTTTTTCTGTGACATTAATGAAGGATTCCCCCAAGAAAATAGGGTTAAAAGATAGAGAAGCTATAACTAACAGCTTCTTGCGGGTTTCGCCGTGTGTCAAAACTTTCGCTCGACGTTTCGCTGTTCATACTGACAGCTTCTTCAGGATAACTGAACTGATTCTCCATGGTCCGACATTCTTCTTATATACGCCCCTGGTGCATCCAACCGTGAAGTTTCCGCTCCATTGACCGTGACGGTTCGTAGTAGGCTCTTCCACGTGTTGCTAAGGTGGTACCCTTCTTCTCTGTTAACGGTTTATTCCTTCTCTATTTCTATGGCTTCCCTGATGAGTCTTTTTCCGTAGTTTTGTGGTAGTTATTACTTTTACATTCTTGAAATCCATTTTGTGTCCGGTGTCGTGCATGTGTTTCTGCCACCGCTGATTGATCGGTCCTTCTTAATCTTGCGTCCCTCTCATGTTCTTTATTCTTATGTCGATGGCTCTTCCTGTTTGTCCGACGTAGCACTGTCCGCATTGGCATGTTATTTTAGATACCTTCTGTGCGCCCCTTGGGTATCTTATTCTTTTGCGGTGGTAGATACTGCTGGATCGACGTTGCAGTCCCGAAGCGTACTTGTACGTTACGGTTTCTTCAAAATTCGGCCTACTTTTTCGGTGACTCCTGCTATGTAAGGTAAACACGCCATCCCTCTTCGTGGTTCTGTAGTTGTCCCAGTGTCGTTCTTCTTCTTAGTGGCTCTCCTTATGTCATGTCAGTGTAACCATTCTTCTTTATGCTTTCTCCAAATGTATCTTTTCACTGGTAAGATGTTGTTCGTCACTGATGGTTTCGGCTCTGGATAGCAATGTTTGTATTAATGTTTTTCTTCTGCATCGGATGATGGTGAGATCTTGCATGCAGATATCTATCGGTGTGCGTCTTCTTTCTAAATACTGCGTGCTGTAGCATTCCCTCTTTTGTTTTCTTAACCATAACATCCAGGAAAGGGAGATTTCCATTTTGTGGAAATGGAAAGCCGAAACCATCAGTGACGAACAACATCTTACCAGTGAAAAGATACATTTGGAGAAAGCACTAAAGAAGAAATTGGTTACCACTGACATCGACCATAAGGAGAGCCACTAAGAAGAAGACGACACTGGAGACAACTACAGAACCACGAAGAGGGATGGCGTGTTTACCTTACATAGCCAGGAGTCACCGAAAAAGTAGGCCGAATTTTGAAGAAACGTAACGTACAAGTACGCTTCGGACTGCAACGTCGATCCAGCAGTATCTACCGACCGCAAAAGAAAAGATACCAAAGGGCGCACAGAAGGTATCTACAAGATAACATGCCAATGCGGACAGTGCTACGTCGGACAAACAGGAAGAGCCATCGACATAAGAATAAAAGAACATGAGAGGGACGCAAGATTAAGAAGGACCGATCAATCAGCGGTGGCAGAACACATGCACGACACCGACACAAAATGGATTTCAAGAATGTAAAAGTAATAACTACCACCAAGAACTACGGAAAAAGACTCATCAGGAAGCCATAGAAATAGAGAAGAATAAAACCGTTAACAGAGAAGAAGGTACCACCTTAGCAACACGTGGAAGAGCTACTACGAACCGTCACGGTCAATGGAGCGGAAACTTCACGGTTGGATGCACCAGGGCGTATATAAGAAGAATGTCGGACCATGGAGAATCAGTTCAGTTATCCTGAAGAAGCTGTCAGTATGAACAGCGAAACGTCGAACGAAAGTTTTGACACACGGCGAAACCCGCAAGAAGCTGTTAGTTATAGTTACACCGGCCGTGAAAGCCTACGCAGTGTTATAGAGAAGCTAGTATAATACATATTTTACACAATCTCAAGGTATAATATTAGAATTTTATAATAAATATTTGTATTTAATTATTTTAAAGAGTTGTAAGAAGTATAAAAAAAATATTTAATTTATTTAACAATGTTGCATTAATGTCCTCTCATAATGTGGTGCATTCAAAATTCCTATTAATTTAAATACGTGAAATGTTGTTCTCATATATTTTTATTTTTAAATATTTAAAAAATGAGACATTTACTTACTCTTTAAGAAAAACGATTTTAAACTTTTAAAAATCTTAAAAAACTCCAGAGCACAAAGCACAGATGCTAAAACAACTTTTTTCGAGAGATAAATAAAATCTACACAATAAACCATAAAATGAGAGAATTGAAATTGCACTTGTTGACAAAGGCAGGTAGGAAAAGTGGGGTGTTTTGCTTCCTACCGTCCTAGTAACAAATGAACATTAATCTCACTTTTCTTTGCGTTGCTTTTCGTTATCCATCTTGTTCCCATTCTTATTTTCTTTTAATTTCTACACGACCTTTCTTTCAATTTTTTGCTTTTTTTTGTTGAGAATTTTTTGATTCCTTCTCTTTCTGACTAACTCGGTGAAATGGAGGAGGGGAATACGTTTCTAATCAAAAGTTTTTGTCAGTTTCTTTTCTATATTCTCTATTCTAGGGCATTACAGCGGTTCTCAATCTCAAGAAAGTTTAAAATAAAATTAAACAAAAAACATCTCCCATAAAATTAGTAAGTGGGTATATTGTTACTTACACTTGCCTGCTTTTTTTTTTTATTTTCAATGTCCCTTTAGACCTTTAAATACATATCTATAAACATAATATTTCGTAGATAAAAAAATTCTGGTATGGATTTTTCATTTACCGAATTAGGTATAGGGCTGGTGCGGAGAAATAGCGTGGTACAATTTTCTTTTTTTTTTTTTTCAGTTTTATTTTTACTTATTTTTTTCGTATAGGCACATACGTACCTACTAAGGATTGTAAATTTACCGATTTACAATCTTACTTTTACTTATTTTTTCGTTATCGGCACATACGTACCTACTAAAGATTGTAAATCGGTAAATTTACAATCCTTAGTAGGTACGTATGTGCCGATACGAAAAAATAAGTAAAAATAAAACTGAAAAAAAAAAAAGAAAATTGTACCACGCTATTCCTCCGCACCAGCCCCATAGTCGTCGGTCGGTCGGTCGCGTTTTAATATCAACCGCGTGTATATACGCGACACCGACGTCAGCGGGCGACGCCGCGCCGCGCCCCCCCCCTCTTCCCCCACCGCTTCCTTAATAATATTACGCCGACGGAAAAAATTATCGCCGCATTCGAAACTCTCACCACTTCGAGCGTCCCTCCGAACCGACTCTATCGCCGTCACGATAGAAAAGAGTGATAGAGAGAGAGGAGAGAGAAGGAGAGAGGAGACGCGGAAGCGCCCGGACGTAAAGCGAGACGGACGCGTTAAAGTATTAGCGGCGGTAACGAGCGCACGCCACGCCGAGCCGAGCCGCGAATATTGCGAAATAAAGCCGCTGCCGCCGCCGGCTGCCGACAGCGAAACTATATGTATTCCCCTTTCTCCTCTTCCCCCGTATCATACGTATACGTTGTACATACATCCATCCGTCGTTCGTAACAACACCCAGCGCTGATGACGCCGTGACGAATATACGTAACGCACGTCGGTCGGTCGTGTGTTGTGGTTACGTATTTTTTTTTCTGCGGTTTTATACTCTCTTTTTTTTATTATTATTGCGCGCTGTGTGGCTATCGGACTAGCCGCGTGCTAGGCGAGTAGGATTCGCTTGTGGTTTTTTTTTGTTTATGTTTGATAAATGGAATTATGATTCACGGCAAAGTTCTTTTTTTTTCGTCAATGGTAAATAAATGCTGTATGTTATTATGGGTGGTGTTGGGCATTATCGGTAGTTATCGGTTGTACTATCGATAGTCGGATTAACTATCCATAAATAAGTAATAAACATCTCGGCATAATATTAGATTAGATTAGATTAGGATTGGGATGGCCTATGGACCTGTTTCACCGCAACCTTTTCAGATCTATTGTGATCCTCTTTTTCTTAGACGACGCTCTCTAAATTTTCCTTCTTAATTAGGCTTATAATCCATCTTTGAGAGCGGCTTCTTTGTGTAACTACCAGCTGTGGGGTTCTCCACGCCCATCACTAGAAACCTTGTCCTAACCAGGCCTTCACATTGGTACAACACATCCTCCTCCTGTTGGTAGAATCTGCAGGTTGCCTCATCTCTCATCTACCAAATCTATGTTGTACAATTACCTCAAAAAATTATGACCGCGGTTGGTAAAACGAATTCGTAGACCTAATTCTAGAGGCCGCTTTATAGTTCGCAATTTTTTGTGTTGCGTACAATAAAATATTAGAACAAGTTCTATTCCGTGCAATACCAATAAAATTGCACACATCTGATCGAAATCCATTGAATGCGCATGCGCTATTTGTATTGCGCGCAATTTTATTAGGCGCCATACAAAAAATTGCGAGCTGGCCGCTATACACCTTAACATATCTACTTTAAATGCAATGCCATTGTAATCCGCGACGCAATGAACTATCGTCTCGAAAGATAATACTTCTTTATGGTCCCGAACAAAGATGCCGCCCAGAGTTAAAACCTTTATAGTTGCGGGCAAAGATTTATAGAATATCTGATTTTTAATTCTCTTGTTCGTATCAAAATTATCATTCAATCAACTGTTCGTATTTTTTTTTCTTATATTTAAATTATCATTAACTTTAGTTGTCTTTAGTTACCTAGCTGTGCTTAATATCACCGAGAAAAAAAAAAAAAGTGTTGTATGTAAGTAAAAAATGGGTGTATGTATTGAATATTTTTCTCTTTCAATATGAGCAATGATATTTTAGTGTTAATGCAATACATAAAAAAATGTGGAAATTGCGATAGTTAACTCACATAATAATAAATGTTATAAAAACAACGACGCCTGATTCTTTGAACATGTACTTAATTTTCCAATTAACAATTTCTACCTGCTAAATTGAATAATAACTACAACATTATCCCACACAGTTACTTGTTGTAGACACACGAAAGTAATAATTGTCTCTATAATTTTATAAAATTGGTTTAGCACTGGTAAAGGCTTATTCAATGATTAATAATTTTGTTATACATTTCTATAAAATGTTGATTCAAAACTTATATTGTTTCATTTAACCTACCTGTAGTATTCATCGAATGACTATTTGCTATGTAATTCACAACTTTTACGGCAGTTACGCGAAAAGAATTTTTCTGGTTAGTGAACCATTTTCGATTTGCTTACGAAATTCACGTCCACGATCGGGCGAGTTTTAATTTCATTGATGATCCATCGATTACTGTATCATTAATGTAATAAACAGAGATACACTGTAATCGATGGATCTATCGATGAAATTAAAAATCCGCCCGCACATTCACAATTAGTCCATTGATAGCAACGGAATAGCTAATATTGCCTAATTCGAAGACTATATAGTAGGTATAGAAGGAACACATTGATATTAACGGATTGTAATCTCATTGGAAAATTATCACTGTTAAGACAATACAATGTAAATTAGGTAATATTTTTCGTGCTGAACTAATTAACTTCAGGTAAAGTCGACAATAAAAAACGTTTTACAATAACAATATATTCAAAATATATATATATATCAAACATTTACGGCATTATATACTAAACCTACATTAGCTTAATAACATAACTAAAAAATTATAAAGGGTTTATTCATGCATTTGAAATACAATTTAACGTTTCATAATAGATCATTAATAACAACATTTAACCAAAATTCGTTATCAGTATTTACCGATTTCGTAATGCTTACCCACCAAATAATCATTATTTTCAACTGAATTGATTTTTATCATATTAATCGATTTACTTAAACAATTAGAGGCAAAATAATTTTTACGATTACATTTATGACATATTTTACCATAAACTGGCAACTGTTTTGCGAATGCGTAAAATCAACGTGTACACCGACTGTTCTAGAATTGTTCGAAATCCGTTACAAACGATCTTATTTCAATTTGCCGGACACCTCTTTCCAATGATCTTCCATCCTTGTGCGGCCCTTGTTTTGTTCCTTTCTGGCACTTTTTTTTATAATTTGTTGACCTTTTTCTTCCTTTCACTGATCTTTTTTTTTGTATTTTGTTTGTTTTTTATTTTGACTGCGCTATGTTATATATATACTCCCGATGGGGTTTTGATTATCTTTAATATTCAATATTAATGTTACAGAAGTCTTACAAAACAAGGTCTTACTTGCTACGAAGTTGGATACTTGCACTGACTGTGGCGCATGTGCGATCACCTATATGTAAGAGTATTAAATACTACATTTCATTGAGTTACCACCAGCTGTGTTCGCAGAGGAATCACAAACTAGTCAGATGCGGATTCAATTGGCTCAAAAAAATCCGAAACAGTTTTCTGACTGATTTCACAGTATCTGATTGGCTCTGACTAGTTTATGCGAACACAGCTACCGATAGTAAATGGTTAAAAAACACCTTTTTCAAATGTTAAATCGACAATTTGTGGGATTAAACCAACAAGATAAATATTGGTTATGGCCTGAACATTATAATCCTTGTTAAAGTTAACTCTAAAGTGTGCAATATGGTTAAATCAATGCTCAAATTCGTGACATTACGAAAAATGTTGAAATAACCATTTCATTTCTCTCAGTGTTACAGTGTACCATTACAGGGTTTAGCCTCCACGTTTTACCAAATATACCTCTGCAGGCCCACATGTTTCTAATGGTTTTGTTCGTCACGTGTTCTAGGTGTGATTTGTATAGTAGGCGAGTACTCTACTTTACTAATAAAATTTAATTCATAAGCAAATTATATTTTCTATTTCGAGAACTAAAAATATTTATCATTGGCGAACAAATGGCTCTGTATAGAACTTAACCACATAGCGGTATAGAATTGTATCACTTTGAATGCAACTTCCCATGTATTACTACTAGCACGTTGCCAAATCGTAGCGATAATTTGTACTCCCCAACAAATATAATAACTGATCCTATATCTAATCGTGTACACAAGAAAATACAACAGCAATTATTAATCTTGTGAGTTCCTAGATGGACGATATAAATGTCAAATTAAACTAACAAATCTTTACATAAAGAGAATTGCAAAACGGGAGCAATGAAATAAAAATTTACATGTACTTACATCTCGACATCAATCTAGAAACTGAGCGCCTCTAATGGATAAACAACGCATACATATAACAACATCTGCGTGCTACAAAGTCGCACGAATCGCAAAGAAAATATCTAGAATATAAACTACTTATACAATACTGGTGAACGCAATATGTACAACTAAATGAAATTAATTTAAACAACAGAACAATTAAATTAAATTTACCAATCAATTCTATTAACAAAATCTTTTCAAAATAAAATATTAAAATAGTGGAAACTTTTTCGTGACATTTATAAAGATAATTTGGTATGAATAAAAATACAAATTTGAATTTTCGAAATCCGGGGTGCCAGACCACAGCAATACGGTGGGTTTTTATGCATAGGTTTATTCCCCGATTATAAACGTTCACTGGCCGAATGTGTATATGTCTTATTACCGCTATCTTTTTCAAATTTTCCAGTAAAATCTCGAAAGAAAAAAATCCGTCCTGTCACTGTCCTATCTTCTCAACTTCGAGACCGGCGGAGGAATACGTCCTGATAGGGCGCCCTATTTTTGGGCCGTCGATCGCCGATAGCGCCGGAAATCCACGGCTTCCGGATGGAAAACGACGCCTCTATACACTGTGACGATCGATTGTACGCCATCTCCGTCGGCGGCCGGCGCGTGGAGAGGCGCGGGGGGCACGGACGGGGTGGCGGAAAACTGAACCGGAAACGTAACGAATTTCTAATCTGGCGAGTGACGCGTCACCGAAACGATTAGCCGCGGGGGCGTTCGCCCCCGTCGCGTCCGTTCGGGTCGTCTTAATCGGCCCCGGAGCGTCGGTACGGTCGTTAGGAGAGCGACGCGGGGCTCCGGACTCGACCCGGAAATACCCGGATTACGAGGCGATGTATGAGCGTTGAGACGGCGAAGAGGGACATAAGTAGAAAGAGAAAAACATCGGTGACCGCGTAAAAGTTTAGAGAATTTAGGCACAGAAAGTTTGTGCATGGGAATGGAAATATGCTTTTATCGTGAGGGAAACTGCGATATCTATTCTCATGTTGTTTAGTTTAGTATATATGCAAAGATTATAAAATAAAAGAAGCCCTAACAGCCAGAAATATTACATAGATATTTTTAAAAATATATTTTATAAATATTTTTCGTGAGAAGTTTTTGAATATATTTTTCATATTTTTTTTTCTAAATATAGATAAAATGTTCAATTAAAATATTTATTCCATATTTTAAAATTAATGTAAGCGCTATATTTTTTCTAAAATATTTGTAAATATATATGAAAATGAGATTTTTTATGCAATCTATTTAATTTGTCAAAATGAACTAAAATGTGTTCTTGTTATTTAGAATGTATAACGTCGATAACGAAAAGTTGAAACATACATAGAGTTGTCTAAAAGGCAAGAACTTGTTTTTTTCACACTCACCATACAAGTTAATAATCAATAATTCTGGCATCTTTTAAGGCATACCTGAAGGTTTATCAATTAATCACTATTTTTAATTGAAGTGTTCTAATAAAAAACAAAACGTATTTATTATCATTTTATTTGAATAAGCAATAAATATGAAAAATATTCATTTTTAAGTCTAGCCTTGGCTGGTGCCAGGTACAACCCTATGCTTTTTTCATATCTTCGGTAGTGGCGCTCTCATGGCGTTTCCTTGTGGCTCTAAAACAATGCCAATTATTAGATCATACCATGAATAAAACATCGTACAACATTATCAACACCTACTAATACATTTGGAGCATTACAATAATTGGAGTGGTAGCTACATTCTAATACTACGATACTTATTTTTACTTTATTTCATAATATTGAAAACATTCTTACGTACAAACAATAAAACAACACAACGTATTCTAACCTCTATTTGAGGTTATGACCGTTATCTACCGAGATGAATCTTCAGCAAATCAACTAGCAATTTATCGGTAGATGCAATACATATATGATGCATAAAATTCCTACAATTATATTATTAAACGATTTATGTACATAGCGATATTGAGCATTCCAATTATCTTATAAATGCCATGAAATGTTCAAAGTTTTGCTGACCTCGTAGTCACCACAAAAACTAAAACACACCCCGCAACAATTAATTACACAGTTAACCCTAATCTACCCTAATCGTATACTAATATAAACTATAACATGTAACGGAAAACGAATGAAAACGTTGATGATACGCACGTGCGCGTATGCATTCTATGTACTCTATCCATAGACGCATAAACAATACTAAATCATATAACACCGGCACCGTAATGAATAGAGGTGTTGTGTTGACGTTCGCAACTTACAAATAATATAATACAAAACGCAGATATATTAATAGAAAATTTATTTTATTAAATCATATTAGATATATATTATCTAATTTAATCTTTAAACTATCATTTTAAATAGGTACATACCTACTTAATATGTATGCATATTTTACCCACTTTATATTATTCGTCCTACGCACCAAATGTACAAAAGCAAAAATTCAATCTTTTTTTTTTATATGAAATAAATAATTACAGAAATACAAAGCAAAATATTCTTGCAGAGTTATGAAAAATATATTGCGAAAATATTTGCAATAAAATATTATTAATGCTACATAACATATATATTTTTTAAATGTTTTCCTACTATATTTTCTATAATATATTTTATGCATATTATATTAATATAACTAATATTCAAGATATTATTTAAATATTTATAAAATATGAAATAAATATAGTTGGTCAATGGGGAAATTACGATATCTATTTTCATGTTGTTTAGTTTAGTATATTTGCAAAGATTATAAAGTAAAAGAAGGCTTTAGATTTTTTTTTGTGGTTAAGGCATCATAGCCCATCAGCCACATTAACTAACAAAATATAGCATTAATACCACGACCTAAAATTAAATTTGAATTCCACATTTCTACTTTATAAACTTCAATATTATTACATTGCATAGATATTATTGCATTGAATAGATATTACTGTTGTTGGAAAAGTTATTTTATACAGGGTAATTCTCAATATATGCGACAAACTTTAAAAGCTGATTCCTGAGGTTATTTTGATCATAAAAGTTCATATGAGTATATGTCCAAAACGGTTTGGTGTTAAAGTTATTGAATGTTTAATTATAAATTATGAACTATGATTAACACGATAGTTGGTTCACACACAGTTGGTTCTTCAGAAACTATTGTGTTGAGAGGGAATTGTTTATTTGTCATTTCAATATTTGTCAATAGTTGTCAGAGTATTCATTCAGTTTATCGCCAGTTTCTGTTTTCTAAAATGAATTACAGGAATGCTGAGATGTGTGATATGCATTTCGTTTACGGTCTTGCCAATGGAAATTCGCATGCTGCTAGACGTCTTTATGAAGAACGATACCCGAACCATATCATCCCGCATCATTCAATATTTGTCCATCTTCACCAACGGCTTAGTGAAATGAGATATTTTGAAAAACGGACGACTGATAACGGACATCCATCTACAGTGAGAACTCCACAAGTTGAAGAAATAGTACTAAATGAAATTGAGGAACATCCTACTACAAGCACCAGAAAAATTGCGTTTGCTTTAAACATTAGTCAGGCCACAGTTTGGAGAATATTGAAAGATCAACTGTTGTATCTATATCACATTCAACGGGTGCAGGCACTTTGCCGGCAGATTTCCGCAAAGAGTGGCTTTTTGTCAATGGATGCAACACAAAATCGCACAAAATTCTGACTATTTCGCTCAAATAATCTTCACCTACGAGGCTACTTTCTCTAGAAACGCGACTATTAATTTTCATAATAATCACATGTGGGCCGAAGAAAATCCGCACGAACTAGTGAATGCCCGTCATCAACATCAATTCTCTGTCAATGTGTGGGCCGGAATTGTTGGAGATCACTTGATAGGTCCACATCTTTTACCGATACGTTTAAATGGCGAGGTATACCGCAAATTTTCTTGAAGAGGAGCTACCACTACTGCTGGAAGAAGTTCCGTTGCAATTAAGATTACAAATGTATTTTATGCATGACGGTGCTCCAACGCATTTTAGTTTAGTTGTTCGCGAGTTTTTGGACAATACGTACCCAGATCGATGGATACAACGGGGAGGTCCACAACCGTGGCCTCCTCGGTCTCCAGACTTAAATTCTTTGGCCTTTTTTTTTGGGGTCACCTTAAATCATTAGTTTATACGACTCCCATTGAAAATGTCGATTAACAGAGAAATCGTATTATCGCAGCTTTTCAAACAATTCGAAATACCCTTGGTATTTTAGAACGGACTCGCCAGTCAATACGACGGAGGATATAGAAGCTTGTATTGCAGTTGGGGGCGGTCATTTTCAACAGTTAGTATAAGTTAATTTTGTTTTACTAATTATTTTGTTAATTTATAATAAAAACATTAATTATGTTAACTTACTATTAAATATTGTACAACTTTATAACTAAGCGATTTTGGACATATGTTCGTATGAACTTTTATGATTAAAATAACCCCAGGAATCAGCGCTTAAAGTTTGTCGCATATATTGAGAAACAATCTGTATTTTAGTAAGCCGGCAATCAGCTCGCGTTGTTCTATCTCACATTTTGGGTATCCCAGGAACAAATAGTTCAAGTCTGCTAAGTCATAAGCAGGCAGGTGAGTCGATTATATTCAATAAAGAGGTGTGCTAGAAAACTTAATTTTGTTTTAACTCTGTAATTGAAAAATTTGGCACCTATCTTTCCAAACTTATCCGCACAGACACCCGGTTCAATAAAAATTATCATCAATTGTGATAAGCAAAACAAACCCGCACAAATGTGATCGTTATATTTATAAAACGTATTTATGTATATCCGATTTATCTCTACACCCACCCAATACTGAAGTGACTATGTTTGTAGCAAAAGTGAGTCATTGTGATATAGTAGAAAGAAACGTAATTCATTGAGAAAATCTAAGTTGTAACGTGTTCGTCAACTTGTATCAGCCAGGAACCAAACTTAAACGGTGGATCAAAGGAGATGTGACTTAGTGCTCACGTATGTAACTATAATAAAATGTGAATAACAACATTTCATTGTAGTATAGCAGCTTATTGATAAATTAATACAACAAAAAATCCTGAACTGGTAAAGGATGGCGACAAAATATTTTGTCGAGCCTGCAGTAAACTGATAAGTTTAATTTTACTAAAAGCTTTACAATTATTTTTAAATTCTTTAACTTTTGATATAAAATGACAGTTGTTGTTGTAGGTGTCTTGTGAGAGAAAATACCTGATTGATCAACACGGTAAAATTCCATCACATGTTGGAAAATGTGAAAAACTAAAGCGATCCGCATGTGTGCAGCAATCTATACGTCAATGTCTAGCATCAACTTCACGAAACTCAGAACAAGAAGAATATAATACGGATCTGTGTAACGCATTAATTTCGTCTAACATACCATTAGCAAGATTAAACAATGTTAATTTGAAATCATTTCTGCAAAAATATTGCAAACATAATATACCTGACGAAAGTACCTTACGAAAAAATTAAGTCACATCTTGTTATCAGCAAATAATGGCAGAAATTCAACAATTGGTAGGGAATAATTTTATTTATATCATGATGGATGAAAGTACGGATAAGTGTGGCCGTTATATTGCCCATTTGTTAATAGGAATTCTTCATGAAGATATTGTAGGTAAATCATATTTAATTTATTGTAAAGAACTTCAAAAAACAAATAATGTGACAATTGCCAATCGTTCAAGAAGGTTTATCAAATTTCTTCTTACCTGGAAGTATACCTTGTGAAAAAATGTTACTAATGTTGTCCGGCGCTGCACCATACATGATAAAAGCCGCGCAAAATTTAAAATTTTTTTATAGAGTAACATTATTCGTATCACTTGTTTAGCTCATGGGTTCAATCGTGTAGCCGAAGACATTAGGAATCAATTCTCTTTGATTAATGATTTAATTAGCAATGTCAAAAAAGTATTTTTAAAAGCACCTTTACGAATCCAATTTTATAAGGAGCGACTTCCCGGTGTTAAGTTGCCTCCTGAACCGATTATTACGAGATGAGGTACATGGTTAGAGGCTGCAATTTTTTTCGCCGATAATTTTGAAGGAATAAAAAATGTAATTCTTGAAATCACTGCTGACTGCATTGCTCTAGAAAACTGTAAAAAGATACTAACATCAACAGAATTACTACAAAACCTTTTGTATATTAAGTCAAATTATAGCTTTGTTTCAAATTCCATTCGTAAACTAGAAACGCAAGGGATGTCGCTCTCGGAATCAGTCGAAATAGTAGACGAATTTGATATGCTATGTAAGAAGGTTAAGGGTACAATAGGTAATTCTATATACGATAAATTTCAAAAAGTGATAAATAAAAATGCTGGGTATTTGAAATTGAAGAAAGTTAAGAAAATTTTGGAACATGAAACAGTAAACGATTTCGACTTTAATTTTAGTTTAGAATGTATTTCAAAGTTAAAAAAATGCACCAATTACATCTGTGGATGTTGAAAGAAGCTTTTCTATTTCGAAACATATGTATTCTGATAGAAGACAAAACTTTCTTTTAGACAATTTTGAAAAGCATTTAATTATAAATTGTTTTGGAGATATGTTGTGAAAAAATGTTGTGCAATAAAGTTAATGTTTAAATTTCTGCTCTTATTTATTTTATGTAAAAATTTTGCATATTGTCGCAATTTTTTTGCATATATGCCCCAGATTTATGCATATTTTCTCAAAAATCGATGCATATATTCCAGTTTTTCTTTGCATATAATCCGGTCTCTACTAATAAATATTTCTTTCCCACTATTTCATAAGAATAATGCATTTATTGACGACAAACTCAGCGACCCAAAAATAACGATTCAACCTCCTCGAAAAGACAAAAACTCACACTACCTCCCAGTAGAATCTTCCAAATCCAACTTGACGCAACTGCTCTTAATTCCTCGTTAATTTTCTGAACGCCTATATTCGTCAGTATAGGTATCTGCCCCTATCGTACGACGCGGAAAAAAAAGAGGAAGCGCGTGCGATAGAGAAACGTCAAAAAGGAAATGAGTAGCAAACGATACGGAATAGAGGTCGCGACCAGCATACCGCGTCGCCCATTAACAATCGGACGCTATCGTTTTAGGCGCCAGATTTTTATCGAATTTACGGCTTCTCTGCTCAGACCGCGAAAAGGTTAGTACTAGCTGTAGTGCCGTTGCGGATGCGGAGGGTGGAAGAGGAGCGTAGGAGGGATGGGGAAGGGGGGCAGTTGGCGGGTTAGCGGCGAAGGGAAGTGGGCGAGGGTGTGATGGACTACGAGCGCACGACCGCAAGGCAAAACCTTTCGGAAAGCGAAGTCGTTTATACAGTGAAACCTGAGCGAATTGGACAATTAGAATCTGGAATAAATTCAGTAAAGCGAAGACAGTATTCTTTCCGGAAATATCCTCGGATACGTCGATTAGTATTTTAAATTGCCCACTTTTTCATCTGAAAAAATTTTATACAGCGTATCCCAAATTTGAGATATGACTCCATCGACAATTTTTTTAAATGGTAGCCCTAAATTTTAAAACTATTCTTAAAGGGTATATCAAATTACACATGCGTACCAAATTTCAAGTTTTTATTCCTTGTCACTAAAAAGATATTTAACAAAAACTAATTCGAAAAATGAAGAAATCTGATTAAAATTTATTTTTATGAAGTTTAAAAATGGCACGTCAAAGGGTTTTTGTTTATCATTTTTTTTTGTCAAACCAGGTTGACGTGTTATCACAATGTCAAAAAACAAGGTAATAAAAATAAGTAAGAAGTGAAGCTAGTATTCGACTCGTATTGAGCGAGAACACTTATTAGTTTGTCGTTTCGCGCAAAACACCGTTTGTTGAAAGGCGACTATAATGCCGTATTTAACTGAAACCCACGAAATTGAAATTTTAATGATTGGCTACGGAGATAGGACAAGAACACAAAATGAAGTTACTCATTTATTCAGAGAGAAGTACATCCTGATTTGCCACCCATATCTCAAAGTATCGTAAGCAAGATTGAAAAACAGTTTCGGGAAAACGGGCATTTAAGGAAAACAAATAATAAAACTGAATGTACTTCTTTCTGTTTAATAAAATCCTTATATCTCCAGTAGGCTGATAGGTAGGGAACTCGAAATTAGCCAGTCTTCGGTGGCAAGAACTTTTAAAGGGCATAAATTTTATCCCTATAAATTGACAATCCTCCAGGAACTCACCGAAGATGATCCGGATCGAAGACTTCAGTTTTGCGAACAAATGATAGATCTACTAGACAGAAATGTTGTAAACATAGAAAACGTTCTATTTTCTGACGAATCAACGTTTATGTTAAATGGTGAGGTAAATCGTCAAAACTGTCGTTATTGGGCAGACAACAACCCACGATGGATGAGGGAAGGCCACACTCAACATCCAGAAAAAGTCAATGTTTGGGCAGGCATTGTTGGTGATCGAGTAATAGGACCAATTTTCTTCCAAGAAAATCTCAATGGAGCGAGATATTTAGAATTCTTGCAGGAAGAACTAGTTCCGAATTTGGCTACTCTATTCCCTGATCCGCTTGAAGCTGATGTCCAGAATAGAAACATCTGGTTCCAACAACACGGCGCGCCTCCTCATTTTGCAAGACCTATCCGTGAGTATCTAGATGATGTGTTTCCAGGCAGATGGATTGGTAGAAGAGGACCTTTTGAATAGCCACCGAAGTCTCCGGATTTAACACCAATGGGCTATTTCTTATGGGGGTACTTGAAAGGCAAAGTTTTTAAAACCAAACCGGAAAATATTGAGGTGTTGAAAGAACGAATAAGACAGGAGTGTAGGCTAATTTCCGCTGAAGTAATTAGAAATGTTCAAAATGAATTTCGGTTCCGTTTAGGGTATTGTCAGGAAGTACATGGACAATATTTTCAACATTTTATTGTAGAAGAGATATGATTGAGGTGAATCAGATTTCTTCATTTTTCGAATTAGTTGTTAAATATGTTTTTAAGGACAAGTAATAAAAACTTAAAATTTGGTACGCATGTGTAATTTGATATACCCTTTGAGAATAGTTATAAAAAAATTAGGGCTGCCATTTAAAAAAATTGTCGATGACATCATATCTCAAATTTGGGACACGCTGTATAAAATTTTCTCAGATGAAAAAGCGGGCAATTTAAAATACTAATCGACATGTCCGAGCATATTTCCGGAAAAAATACTGTCTTCATTTTACTGAATTTATTCCTGATTACAGACTCACTGTATTTGTATTGTATATGTGTTTCTTATCGGGGACTTATTCTAATAATTTAAATTATATATTCTTGGTGGTAGTGAACTTTTTAAATAATAAACATTTGACGTTTCGTCAAATTCAACTAAGAATCATTACAAACTGAAAAAAATATATATATTATTTCGAAAATGGATTTATCTTTTTTTAAATTTAAAATGTGCGCGTAAATGTGTGCGCTGACGTAAACGGCGTCAAGAAAACAATGGACAAATAAAGAAGTTCGGCGCGTCACGTGACAGCGCAACGTCACTGATTAGCGGATAGCCGAGAAAGCGCGTGAACGATCGTGCGTACGCAGCGAATAACGGGAGAGTCGGCAGCTAGCGTTGTAATAGAGCGGACGTGCCGTTCGTCTGAAGCGCGGCGGTTGAGAGAGCCGCCGTTAAACGCCGGGCTAATTTATCTCCGTTATTGCTGAATACTTTGGCCATATATTGCTGCCGGAGAAGAATACCAGATATTGGTAAAAATAACCGTGTAGCGGGTTAACGTGTCCCCGTTTATTGTGTGATACCCTGGTCATTTATTTAGTGCCGAAAAATAAAACCTCATAAGTGAGGAATCCAGCAATCAGTTGAAGATATGACTGGATGAAGGTGCTATGTCGCATTTTAAAAACTCTTTTTTGCGTGAATCAAGGTGTTTTAACCCATCTTTCACAAATTCCAGAAATTCAAGAACACTCGAGTCTTGTGAATGTATGAAGGGGTTATGTTACACTACTTTTGAGAAAAATTACATAAAAAAAAACTTAATTTCTGGAAAAGTAAGATTTTGTAACACCTTCATCCACTCGTGTCTTCAGTTATTAGACTGCGTATTAGCCGTGGGTTCAAGTGGTGTGCTGCCGTATGCTGGGGGTTTCCCGATCCAGAGAGTCAAATACAGCCTCCAGAGAGTACGACGATCCAGCTAGTTCGAGTAGATCAACCAACGAACCGGTTGCCTGTGTCGAAACCCAAACGACCACGCCTAGAGCCGAAGAACCGCCAAAATCGCCTAATTTTTATTTGTTTATTATTTATAAAATCGGAAATTATAATCTTGTTTATTGTTTACTTTAAATTTAATATTCAATTAATTAATAATATTTAAAGGGAGCCCCATCCATTTTTTTATTAAAAAATAATCGCTATTTACTTTGTAATCCTTTCACGGTAGTCATTTATGCTTCCATTGTTTTATAATAAAAAATATTATACAGAGTCAGATTATATTTAAAATACTCTGAGAACCGCATGACCTGAGAGCGGTTAAATTAATGGATAAAATATTCTCATGCTAATTTTTTTTTTTATTTCAATTAATTAATAAACATTATGTGAAAATCCGAACTCAAACCATTGGCGTCCAACTAAAAAATAATAACATTTGGAATTAACTTTAATAGATTACCAAATGACGTCGCATGGATTTTCTATTTCAATAAAATCAATATATTAGTGAGTTTTTAAAAGTCTTTTTCTATTTCTTTATAAGTACTCTAATAAAAAAAATAATAATTGCTTAGCATCATAGCCAGTAAATGGTATTGGTATTCACAAAATTCGCAACGACCATATTTTTTAAGCACGAACCGCCACTGGTAGTACGTATTGTAAATAATATTTCATAATCTTTAGCGATCTAAATTAGTGTTAAATTATTAGCATTGTACGTGTTGCTGTGTACTGAAGGTACAAAAAAAAGTAAAATGAATATTAAAAATGAAAAAAAATAAATTAACTAGCTCAACGGATAAACAAAATTAAAGGGCGCAAAAGAACAATCAAACTCAAAGGGTTACCCTCGCAAATTAAAACTAATCACAAAAAGTAAAATGTGGGCGTAAGAAATCTGACTTTCTTTGAATACACCAAAAATTGAAAAAGGTTTGATCTCAAATAAAAGAACAGAATTTAGAATGTCGTTAATAATCATAATTTTTTATTATTATAAAAAAAAAGAAAAAAAAAATTGCAGAAAATTTAACCGTGGACTGAAGGTCCTGGACGAAAACAAAAACTGCATAAATCTACAATTACAAAAGGACGATTCAAATCCTTTAACAAAGCAAAAGACAAATTTATTCTAGAAGAAAATCCTATTTCACAAAAAATCCACGCGGTTTCAAAATTTTAAACAAACTAAATTAATTTAAACGTGGACAAAACAAGTAAATTTACAAAATTGAAATTTAAATGCAAGCACAATGCTTCTTATCACCTAAACCGAAGTGATTAATTATTCAAAACTAATCAGTAAACTAGAAAACGCAAAAATTAACTCTTTAAACTAAAAAAAAAAAACTTCCAGAACAAATATAATAACTGATCTTATATCTAATTTGTGTACACAAAAATATACTAACAATTATTATTAATCGAGTTTCTAGATGGACGGAAAAATTCTATGAGTCAAAATTATGAACAAAATGGCAGCAAAGAAATTACAAATTTACAAGTACTTACACTTAAACGTTTATCGAGAAAAACTGCCTTGCAAGGTTAAACACAGTCGTATACATATATCAAATCCTGCGTGCACTCGCAAGGCAGCAACGCAAAGAAACTACAAGAATATACATTCGAACAATATACACTACTGGTGAACGCAAAATGTACAACTGAATGAAATTAATTTAAACAACTGAACAATTAAAAGAACAAATAAGATCAATACAAATAACAAAATCTTGTCAAAATAAACAAATAAAATTGTGGAAACTCCTGCGCGACATTGCTAAAAGTAAATTGGAATAAACAAAAAAAACAAATTTGAATTTCGAAAACCCGGGTGCCAGACCACAGCAGTGTGTATAAATAAATATTTAAAATATAATTTTCTAATTTAATTACTATTTTGCAACTAATTATTGTATCAATTTTTGCAAACTGTCAAAAAAAAACTTTATGATTTATTGTAAATGTTTTTGAGTACCAATAAACCAATACAGCGCACATGGCAGATGTCACTACCGACATGATGTTTTGGATAAATAAAATCATGGCTTGCTAGAGGATAAATTTAATCGATCATATTGTATAATGATGCAAGAAAAAAAGAAATAGGAATGGGGGTGTCGTCACAGGGGTTCACTGTATACATATAACGGAGCTGTCCGCGGCAACCGTAAACGCACCGGTGAATCGAATAGGTTGCGGTGACGTTGTCGGCGTGCGGGCGGCGGTAGTAGTGAGCCTCGCCAGTTCACACGGCAGCGACGGAGGCGGTGGCGGCGGCGTCGGATCCGAGGCGAGCCGGTCGGTCGGTGCATGATAGATTTATCAAAGGCTTTCGAAGCGAGATGGTATGGGTGGCGCTAACCGAGACACTTGCCGCAGACAGGTGGCCTCCCACACGTCGTAACCCCCGTGAAACTTTTCTCTCTCTGACGGCCGGATCGGGTAGGTAGGTAGGTACTGCCGGTAGTGGTTTGGCGGGTCGCCCCCCCCACCTCCACCCTCCCACTCTAACGCGACCTTTCGCCCGACGTTCGCCACAAATACAGGCCGCGGACAAAATGATTAAGCCCGCCGAAAAAAAGGGCCGCGATACTATCCGACAGTAAGGAATATCAGAATCAAGGAATTTTAACCATTCTAACCACTTAAAACCGTAAAAAGGCCAATTCTTTTTTTTATAACTTTTAATCAAAGCAAAAACAGACGTCGTAAAGGTGATTTTCGTAGTCTACATAAAAAGAGCTTGAATTCGATATGTAGCACGACCCCATTCCGATAACGTTGATTTTGGCCGAATCATTGATCAAAAATTATACATTCGCCATTGGTCTTTATCAAGATCATAATATCGCATCCCTGTGAAGACCTTCAATTCATCACTATATTATCTTTATTATATCTTAAGCCATTCTCTGTAGTTTGAACTAGTGATGGGGCAATCGGATCCAAAAAGCATTCAATAAGCGTAAACGGATATGTCGTCACTACGCTAAGAAAAATCGAAACTTTTTCTTAAGGATTCTGATTCTTTTGCTAAACGATTCAAATATCGATTCATACTGATACCGATTCTTTTTAGTTGATAAGGAAAAACAATCGTTAAGCAAAATGTAGTCGATAAGGAAAAAGAATCGTTAAGCAAAATGTAGTCGATAATGAAAAAGAATCGTTAAGCAAAATGTAGTCGATAAGGAAAAAGAATCGTTAAGCAAAATGTAGCCGATAAGGAAAAATATTCGTTAAGCATCACATAGTCGAGCCGATTTATGTATATGTAGACACCGAGGCCGAGGCGAGCATATTTGCGGCATATTTCTTTTGATTTTTTTTGCGATTTCTTATAAGCTAGCTGCATAATATTTGTATAGAATTGTCTTAATACACACGCATACGTTATTTTAGTGGAACTAGAATTACATTATCATTGGTTTAATATGATTTAGGTAAATTTTAGTGGTGATGCATTTGCATAATAAATATAAGTATTTTTTCTTGTTTAGTTACAAAATGCATAATAAAATAATCGAAGTAATATTGCTGTATGCTAATAAACTGACGAAATATTGAAGTTCATATGAACAATTAGTTGTTTTAATCACAGACCGAATTACCCGTTAATTTTTGTTGTTTCTTATATACACCACATTCGCGTCGGTTTATATACGAAAAGTGGTAACATATTTTCAATTTTTTCTTTTTTTAAGAGTTATACAGGTTCAGAAGGACCACATTTCAAAATTATTTTGAAATATACAGGGTCAAAGAAAAGTTATACACCAAAGTTGCAAAAAAAAAAACACCTTGTATATTATGACATATTTTGATAGTACAGACTAAATAAAGACAAGTTGGTGTTAGAGTTCTTATGCCTAACTCAACTAGTTTACGAGATAATTAACTATCCTTTGGAATTATCAAAAAATAATTCTACTACTTTATACGAACAAGTTATAGCAAAGTACCTGGGAATACCACATTTAAATCGGACAAAAAGCCGCACGATTTCTGGAAGGAACATGTATTATTCATATCGGACTTGTACGCATTACAAAAAAAATATTTGGCAATACCAGCGATGTCAGTACCTTCAGAAAGGATTTTTTCGAAAAATCGAAAAAATGTTGATACAATAATATTTTTAAATTGTAACTTGGACATTTGCAAATTATAAGACGCTTTTTTTTTTTTTAGATTTTTCTTAATGTGCATATTTAGTTCTATTATTTATAGCGGCGCATTTAAAATTCATAGATATATCTACCGCTTGGTTTTCTATTATTACATAAATTTAAATAAAAGGTTTTGTTAGTATGATATATTTATCCAGTGCATTAATACCTTGGATAATATCAGTAATAGCCTCCTCAATGAGTCATGCACCGGCCGCCGCTGGATAATATTCATTTGACATTATATTTTACAGCATACCAATATTCTTAATACAACGTTTACATACCTATATATACATTTAATACAGGACTCACCATTTGCTTTTTATAATAAATGTGTAGTTTATCAACCTGATTAAGCCATCCCTTATAAAAGAAAAAAAAATTAATAATTAATAATGTTAGGTGTAAATGCAACTATCCTTTATACTTATTTATGAAGCAGAAAACAAAAATTCCCAAATCTCAGTTTTTTTTTTCATTTTTATGTTACTTTCTTTAACAGACTAAACAGAAAATTTTGTTAGCATACAGTAATATTACTTCGATTATTTCGATCATAAAAAATCAAAAGAAATATATCGCAAATATGCTCGCTATTATACAGGGTGTATCAAATAAAAAAGTAAATTTTGCTTGGGTGTTAACTACACGACATATAAAGCACAAACCCACCGAAACCGGATTTCATCATTAAAGAATAAAAAAAAGTAAAATTTAGAGCCAAAAATTCTTTAGTCCAGGCCTGATGCAAGGAAACGTCATGTTAAGCACCCGCTAAACGTGGCATTATGTGTAAATACATTGGACTCATTTAGTATTATTCTTAATGGTATGCCGTAAGTTCATTTAACGTCATTCTGAATAAATAAAGGTCCTTGTAAAAATAGCAAAACTGAGCCATTTTAAATTTCTTCTTTTTATAAAATAAACATTTCTTATTTGTCAAGACCATTTTACGTAAGTCTGCAAAGTATTATTTTTAATATCCTGATAAGACGTTCGAGTTTCACCGGATATGTGACTTCAGTAGTTACAAAAAAACGTGAATATTTTCCTTTTGATTTATTTAATCATATAACGCAAAATGAATTGAATCGAATTACAAAGAAATAAATGTAGATACAGAAAATTTGCAAACACGCCTTTTTACTATGATGTAGCGCAAAAATGAATCTATACATTCCCGCGCTTTTGCCGATGCATCAAGCTTCGATTTTCTTTATATGAAATCATGATGGTCCTGAAAAGGATCGTTTTTTCGAGACGGGAAGAATTTAAATAAAATGTTCAAAGTGGCTCGCACTCCAAGCGCCGATCCACACAAAACTAACAGCGGTAATGGCTGAATGATAGTGGTATGTGTGGGTATACTCGGGACAGCATTTAGGTTGGGCACAGGTGCGGCTCTAGCCCACGGCATTTATAAAATATTTTTTTTCTCGTCAATGCTTACAGATAAACTCCCTGTGCATTAAGACTTTTTGATTGTATATGATTACAGCTGCTACATATTATTATATTTACCTCTATATCTGATACACCCTGTATTAATAAATTATTATTATTAAATATAGACGGTATGATCTTATTTGGATAAGATTTTTACGGTTTCTAAATACTCATACACCCACCAGAAATAAATAAAGAAAGCAAAGCAAAAATACAAATACTTATTTTCCTCCTCAAAACCTAAACTTACGTCGTCGATGGCGGCTCGATTATTTTACCCGCGATCTGTAGATCCCCAACCCAACTCCAGTCGCTTCGTCCCCGTCTGGCGTAATTCTCAGTTCGACCCTGTTCCATCTCTCTCTTTCTCGCTCACGGGAACACACGCGGTCTTCCGTTCGTGTCGCACCAACGCGCCCGAACACAGGGGATCTCTGGCAACGGCAGCGGAACCAGAAGCCTGGCGGTAATCAATTCCACGTCCGCGCCGCGCCGCCTGTCCTAGGCGTAATCCTCGGGCCATGCTTCAACGGGAATTTCGGAAAATATATAACCCCTCGTCGACCGTCCTAAGTCGGTACGCCCTTGATTATCGATACGTGCGGATATATATATATAGGTATATATCTGCACACGAGGACTGGAGGACTGGATGACGCTGCGACCGCCGAAGGGGGTGAGTGGGGGGAGACGATACGGATCCCGCCAATTTAAGGGATGACGTGTTCGTTTTCCTTTCTGTTTTTCCTTTTCGTCCTTTTTTTTCGCAGTCGTTTTTACGTAGGTAGGTGTATCCTGTTTTTTTTCTTTTTTTTTTCTTTTTTTAATTTTTTTGTTTTCTACCTTCCGTGCGGTCGCTATTCTTTTGTTTCTTATTTCGGTTTTCGCGTCAGTTCCGCTCCGAACGACGGAGACGACGGTAGAATATTAAATCAAGATGGATTAAAAAACACAACGAGAAAAACAGACGATTCGAAAATTCTACGACTGAAATACAGAAATGCGAAAGATGATATATGCAGTGGCGGTTCGTGACAATATACAGAGGGTATTTCACGTAACTGGTTCATTAAAAGTTTATGATATTCTATTATTTACTTATATTTGAGATTTCGGCACCAGTATCTGTTCGATTGGAACTATAAATGCAAAACACCTTAACCAAAATATCACTTCCGGTTGACCGGAAATGGATGTCAACTTTCTTATTTTAAATAGAATGATATAATTTTTTATTCATTTTTGGATTCTACAACTATAAATACCTTAGTTTTATTAGCTATTCCTATAGCTACATGTTGCCGTTTTTGAGTTATTTAAGTTTTTCTTTTTTTTAGTCATAATCATTGCATCATTGAGAAATTAATATCTCGGTTAATACTGCAAGTAGAGATTCCAAATTTGCTATGTTATGAATGTAGATATAACCCTAAGAAACGGTACACACACTTTACGTTCTAACATACAGGATGTTCAAAACTGAGGAACAAAGTGACATATTTTCAAATGCAGAAATCTCATTTTTTTTAAATAGAACACCCTGTATTTTAATTCGGAATTAAGAAGTAAATATCATCCCCTATCACTTTATATCAGCATTCCATATACCTATCTTTAATAGATTCTGAGATATTAACGACTTTTTGTTAAACAGACTAAGTAACCCTATCTTTGCGTGTTTGTAGCTGGCTCTGAATGGGATTAATGTCAAATTCATATATTATTCTTTGAATAACCATACAAGAATGTCGCTGTTCGAATAGTCATTTCTATTAATATTGCGTTAGTCAATGAATTTTTAATTCTTTTGTTTACTTAAGGGCGCGCAAAAAAGCAATATGGCGGATACGTATATCAATGCAGTTTATAACACGACTTATTCGGTAGCAAGCGGCAAGCGTGTGAGTCAGACGGTCATCGAAGATCGGAAAGTAGAAACATATGTAGATGGCCGTCGCATATGGACTTCGGTTTAGACACTTCCCCATAATAAAAATTGTGTTTCAGAATATTTAATATTTATTGATTATAGTAATAAAGTGTAGTATTATTCCAGGATGACATAGGGCGCTAATTAATAATTATATTTTAAATTTCAAAATGAACTACCATTCATACTGTGTAAATTATGAAAATGAAACAATAATTATAATAAGGGAGTTATTCCTGAAAAATTAATTAAGTGAAGAATAAGCAATTTGCCTCCCACTATCACGGTAAGGAAATTTAGAGCAAGCGTGTAAGTCAGACGACCACCGGCTAATGAAAGTAGAAACATATGTTGATGGTCGTCGCATATGGACTTCGATTTAGACAGTTCCCCGCAATAGAAAATGTGTTTAAGAATATTTAATATTTATTGATATAGTAATAAAGGGTAGTATTAATCTAGCATGACATCGCAAATTAATAACTATGGTATTTCAAATCAAAATGAACTATCATTCATATCTTTCTTAGGGTAAAAATTATGAAAATGAAATAATCAATATAAGGGAGTTATTCCAGAAAAATACATCATAATAGAGTTTTAAGTAAGAAAAAAAACAAGCCATTTGCAAGAAATATGTCCGTTTATGCTTAAAATATCCATTATATTTTACTCGACGATCTTCGCTTAAGTGATTCATTTGCTCTGTGTTATGTTTTGGTCGATATAAAATCACAAAAATACCAGTTTTGCTTTAATTAGATGAGGGAATGTAAACAAGTGGCCCGTGTACATGCAGTTTAAAGACTAAATATATGCAATTCCAATGGGAATACGTTAGTATTTATATTTAGATAGATAAGTATTCCTGATAATCACTTGTATTTTTCATTTTAAAATTACTTCTAAATTTATCTACATTAAGTTTTTTGTGTGGGTATTATTTGAGTTAGCAATAAAGGAGGTAATAAATTACTGCCAGCTGAACTAAACTGATTTAAAACTTTGTAAAATTAATACAAAAAAAAAAACGGGAAGAGAGGAAGGGAGGGGAAGTTGACCAGCGATTGGTCCCACCACTCAATATTGTCACGGACCGCCACTGTATTCATCCTCATTCATTCGTATATTGTATAATATATAATTAATATTAAATTTTAACAATAATTCAAGGATGTTTTGTTAATGGCAACTGATATTCTTGACGTGATCAACTAGAAAATGTCATTGAGAATTTAAGTATAGGTAGTTTATATTACAATTAAAGTATTTTATCATATAATATTACCTAAATTTAAAATTCACTTTACTACCTGTTATTATTTATTGTATTATTTTAGTTACATTGCCACATTATTTCACATTGAGTATTAATATGCGAAAGATTTTCCATGCAGGCAATACCTATTATTTCTTTGAAATTCCTTAGATAATAACTATACATATAAGATTCACGTTACCGTCTATTTAAAACACATCTACATATTAAAAGTTTAGCGACAAAAATATTGCAAATTTTCCTTCAGCAAAGTCCCAATTTCTGTTTATATGATACGCGTTTCGTGTTAAAGCAGACACATCCAACTCGGTTTGTAGCGCAGCAGCGTACAGTGCTCGCTTACAACGTCCTATCGCCTTTAAACTTGCTGCGAGAAATTAGAAGATATATGCCGCAGTTTGGAATGAAAAAAAAAGTAGGTACTTGCCGCCTATCTAGGTGGAAGTGAGATTCAATTTTATTAATAGTAGTACATGCTTGGCATATTTATTACATCATCCAGTTGTTGGAAGTAGTTTTTGATTTTAAAAATTCTACTCCTAGCCCAATCTGTTTAAAAACGGATTTTTTCAGTTTTTGACGTTATGTTGGTGTTGAGAACGAGGGAAAAGGTTTGGTCATTTCGAAAACGTCTGCCGACAAACATTTTTAAACGAAATAAGATGCATCAGTTTTAAGAAAGTGTTTGCCTATTCCCGATTTAAATTGAGAGGGAAAGCTGTTGACAGCTATCTACTCAGCTCGCATCGTTTTTAAACTATTTTTAATGACAATCATGTGACAGCAGGTAACAGGTACAAATTCATTTTAATACACTTGCAAATTTTTATCTTTGTTATTGTTATAATCATCATTACATTAAATTGTTCATTTCAAATAAATTAAAGAACTGATTCTCATTACTTTAATAGTATGTAGCTAATATTGAAATAAATTAAATCAATAATTATAATTTTGTTTTATATATGGTGAAGAGATTTCGAATAAAATTTCTTTGAGCTTAGACGTATTGTTACAATACGATTTGGCTTAAATGTGTATAATATTCTTCTTATAAATAGAAAAAATGAAAAGTTAGATAATATTTGTGTATTAACAAATAAATTGTTAATAGGTACATACATGTTCACACACATAGTATTCTGTCCTTGATACGAAAAAAAAAATCATTTGAAAGAAATCATCACTATTACAACTTGTGTTTAAACAAAAAATCGCTTAAAATGTTTCTAATCCTTTTTCTCTCATTTCTACAATACGCGACTAATAACATCAACTTGAAGGGGTCCAGTATATATACTCAATTGACACCATAAAGTAAACTAATAAAAAAAAATAGCAATTAAATTTCACTATAGTTAGTTCTAGTTGTCAATACTTTAATACCCTACAGATAATTGCGAAGTTCTCGTGTCCATGTCCTTAATTCATATCTGATTCATATATTACGTTTCCGTCAACATGCTGTCAACCGCAATCACAATGACAGAAATACGAATATTCATAAATTGCGGTTAGGATTTTGAGTGAAACCAAAAAAAGACTTTCAGTTATTCAATGACAGCGACCTAACCGTCATAATTTCTGTACCAACACCAACCTATTAGGCATTTTTAGGCACTTGACGTGTGGATTAATTCGGTCATCGCTTCGTTGGTCCATTTCATACATATACCTAAAACGCCTCCATTTTGCAACTTGTTACTTACTTAAATAGCCATTTCGTCATTCATTAGAAAACCCGTATCAAAAAAAAAAAACAGTGGTCGTTTCCTATACTTATAAATTTAAATTTAAAAACATGTCTTATGAAATTAGTTTTTTTAATAATAATATATTTCATTTCATTTTGCAAAAGATGCATAAAAAATGTCAAAAAACAAGTGTCAAACTTGTCAAAACAAGTAACAAACGAAAAGAAAAAACAATGTACACACATGTTAAAACAAAAAGAGTCAAAATGTGAATCAAAACAGCATGAGCGTTTAATTAAATTGATTTGATAAGAAATCATTTATGGTGTAATAGGCGTTACATATTAGGTTTTCTTTTAATTTTTTCTTATATTCTTATATAAGGTAACGCTTTTATATTGTCTGGTAGATGATTATATATCCTGATGCAATAGTGTATCGCATTTCTTTGTATTTTTGATAAATGTGTCTGAGGCGCCAGTAGATGTGGAGTCACAGTATTCCTACTATTGTGAGTGTGGTGTAGCTTATACTTATGAAAAAAGTCCGCATAATTAGCTTTAACAAATAATGCACATTCTGGGATATATAAACATGGCAAGGTAAGTAAAATTATTGTTTATAAAATATGATTTGCAACTGTCTCTGTTCCTTAGATTAAAAATAGCCCTAACACTTGATTTTTGTAGTTTAAATATACGTTCCATGCCGACAGAATTGCCCCAGAAAATTGCACCATACATCAAACGAGAGCTTATGTATGCATTATATGCACTAAGTGCAGCTTCAATTCAAACGCATCCGCGATATGACCCGAAGACAATAACAAAAACTAGCCAGTCTAGATGCGAGATATTCGATGTGACTATTCCAGGATAAACGAGAGTCCAGCTTTATCCCAAGGAAGGACACCACATCAGAAGAGGTAAGTAATTTGTTCTGGTATTTAATTTCTATTTGTTCAATATTGTTGTTAAAATTTATTATTTGTGTTTTATTAATATTCATCAGGAGGTTGTGATCAGTCATCCATTCGTTTAGTGAGTTCATAGTATTTTCTAACTCTGTTATACAGGATATTCCACGTAACTGGTTCATTAAAAGTCTATGATGTTCTATTATTTACTTATATTTGAGATTTTTGCACCAGTATTTGTTCGATTAGAACTACAAATGCAAAATACTTTAACCAAAATATCACTTCCGGTTGACCGGAAATGGATGTCAACTTTCTTATTTTAAATAGGATGATATAATTTTTTATTAATTTTTGGATTCTACAACTATAAATACGTCAGTTTTTATTAGCTATTCCTATAGCTACATGTTGCCCGTTTTTGAGTTATTTAAGTTTTTCTTTTTTTTTAGTCATAATCGTTGCATCATTGAGAAATTAATACCTCGGTTAATACTGCAAGTAGAGACTCCAAATTTGCGATGATATGAATGTAGATATTACTCTAAGAAACGGTAAGCACACTTTACATTCTAACATACAGGGTGTTCAAAACAGAGGAACAAAGTGACATATTTGCAAATGCAGAAAACTCATTACTCAAACTTTTTATATCAGCATTTTCTATACCTATCTTTAATAGATTTTGAGATATGAGCGACTTTTTGTTAAACAGACTAAGTAGCCCTATCTTTGCGTGTTTGTAGCTGGCTCTGAATGGGGATTAATGTCAAATTCATTGACTAACCAAAAGTGTTTATGTATATCATTGTAATTACACTTTCGTACAACGCAATATTAATAGAAATGACTATTCGAACAGACATTCTTGTATGGTTATTCAAAAATAATACATGAATTTGACGTGAATCCATTTTAGAGCCAGCTACAAACATTTAAAGATAGGGCTACTTAGTCTGTTTAACAAAAAGGCGCTCATATCTCAAAATCTATTAAAGATAGGTATAGGAAATGCTCATATAAAATGATAGGGGATGATATTTACTTCCTAATTCCGAATTAAAATATAGGGTGTTCTATTTAAAAAAATGGAGTTTTCTGCATTTGAAAATATGTCACTTTGTTCCTCAGTTTTGAACATCCTGTATGTTAGAATGTAAAGTGTGTGTACCGTTTCTTAGAGTTATATCTACATTCATAACATAGCAAATTTGGAGTATCTACTTGCAGTATTAACCGAGCTATTAATTTCTCAATGATGCAATGATTATGACTAAAAAAAAAGAAAAACTTAAATAACTCAAAAACGGCAACATGTAGCTATAGGAATAGCTAATGAGAACTGACGTATTTATAGTTGTAGAATCCAAAAAAATGAATAAAAAAAATATATCATTCTATTTAAAATAAGAAAGTTGACATCCATTTCCGGCCAACCGGAAGTGATATTTTGGTTAAGGTATTTTACATTTATAGTTTCAATCGAACAGATACTGGTGCCAAAATCTCAAATATAAGTAAATAATAGAACATCATAAACTTTTAATGAACCAGTTACGTGGAATACCCTGTATTTTGTTGCAAAGAGTTTGTTTTTATCACACATGAGGTATCGTCCGCGTATTGCACCGTTAAACACTGAACATTCCCCGGCATGTCATTTACGTATAGTACAAATAGAATAGGGCCCAGAATGGTACGCTGCGGTACACTAAAGACACACTGACCCCACCCAGATCTTATTCGCTCGCCATTTTCCAAGTTCGCTTGAACGCACTGTTTCCGATTGTGTAGGTACGAACTTAACCAATTATGCGCAACTCCACGGAAACCCATCTCTTCTAGTTTGTTTAGAAAAGTTTGGTGGTCAACCCGATCGAAAGCTCTTGAAAGGTCTAACAAAAGAGCATATGTACATGCTTTTGAGTTGATTCCACTTATTATTTCTTCCAGAAGTTGGAAAGCAGCTCCGGTAGTAGACCTTCCTCTTATGTATGCATTTTGTGATTTTTCCAAAATGTTATTTTTAATTATAAATTTCATTATGCGTTCAAATACATTTTTTTCTATAATTTTGGATATATTTGAGATAAGAGCGATCGGCCTGTAGTTTTCGAAACTGGATTTCTCCCCCTTCTTATAAATAGGATAAATTATAGTGTTTTTCATAAGTTCTGGGTACTTTCCCGTCTTTAAGGACGTATTAATTACGTGCGCCAAGGGAACAGACAGAGCACTGGCACAAAATTTCAGTACTCTTACTGGTACTTCATCGTTTAACATGCACAATTCAAAATCTTATCGTAATTTTTGATTTTTTGTGTCGTTGATAAAAGCAATACAAAAATCAACCAATCTTAAGAGTTCGTATCTATGTTACATCGTAGAAATCATCATCACCAACTCTTAAACCAAACCAAACCAGAAAAACCCAACGACTTGGAGAGAAGACCACCAACTCCCCCTTCATAACAACCCTTCCACCCGAAAGCCAAACGGAATTTCTGGCGCTGCGGTAAATATTCTTTCCCCCGAACGCCGCCAGCCAGCCATATCCCCTATATATTCCGGGCGCGGAATCAAGGCGGCAGCGGCTTAATTGCCGGCGCGAATTAGGGGCGATAAAAATGGGCACCAACGCGATGGGGGTGAGAGACAGAGGCGCCGATACATCCCCCGATGGGAGAGACACGTGCCCGATGCCGCTCGCTTAAACCCGACCGTGAGCGTGTACGCCGCACACGCCACCATCCCACGCTCACCACCCCAAAAAGCCACCCATCCCGTCTCCGCCCTTATCGCGCCCTGCGGCTCCGATACGCCTTATCACACAATAACGGGCCGGGCGGCAATCACCGACGACCCATACAAGTGTCGGCTGCGCTAGCCGTCTCGTGTCGACCGGTCTCTCGCCTGCTGACTGCTGCTTCTGCTGCTGCTGCTGTCGTTTCTACTATATTACTGCTGCGCGCCTGCTGACTGCTGTATTACTGCTGCCGCTTCTGCCGTTCTGCTGCGAATCGCCTCTGGCGGCCGGGAGTCGCACGAGCGCTTCTGTTATTCGCGGTACGCTATATGCCGACAGCTACGCGACCTAACAGGGGCGGCTTGGCAAGATTTTTGAATTTTACGATTCGATATAACGCGACCGAACTGTTTTCCAACGAAATGTTTAAGGATTCTCACACAAAAATTAATTAAAATACTATAGATAGGCGTAAACACACTTCATTTTTGGCGCCCAACGTGGGGCCGTAAAACAAAACAGCACTTTACTTCAAATATTAATTGTTAACGTGGAATCGAAACACCACAGCAGTTTACTTCATATACTATGTACACTTTATTTATGAAAACTAAATTATTACAAATCATCCTAACCCCGTGCTCCACCTGAAAAGGTACTACACGAGGCTACCTATTCTAAGTACTTATATGGGTTCCATAACAATTGAAATGATCCTACTCTAACTAAATAGCTTCCTATGATTTTTAATAACAAAAATATAATACAGTAGCCTCGCGACCATACGAATATTACTTTTGAGAAATGATAAAAAATGTGAAATGTGATTAGTTCACATAATCGCGAGTCTACTGTATCAGTCAGCTATCAGTTATTATTAAATGCGCCCATGGAACGACTTTCGTTACCTCCCAGCATTCGCCAAGGACACTGATTATATATAATATACTTATATAAATCAATGGCCACGGAGTAAGGGAAAACCATGGCAAAAACCTTACTCTGGGAGGATCTGGGAAGAAGTCCCAGACTTATTACCAATAGCCACAAATATTATTTATCCTTCTGAGTGCCGAAGAGCAACCTCCACGTCTCCTCAATTCCGACAGCCTTGCCGTTCTCGCGTAGGCTGCTCCCTCTTCTGCATTTCAGAAGTGAACAGGAAAGATGGATGACCTAAAAAACAAACAAAACAACAGCAGTACCTATTCTAATACTTAATAAAAACTTAATCCTAATATTCTAACCAAGAGTAATAAATAAATATTTATATTTTAAATATTTATAGTTTAACACCAATTCCGACCACTAAAGAGCATAAAATATTCATTTATAAGCGTGCTACCCTACTGACTATCTAAATATCATGCCGTAGCCTATCTAGTTCTTTAGCAATATACTATGTACAGGGTGTTTCAGACTACTCGTCCACAACTGTTTTCCAACGGAATGTTCAAGATTCTCACACAAAAATTAATTAAAACACTATCAAGAGGCGTAAACACACTTCATTTTTCGCGCCCAACGTGGGGCCGTAAAACACAACAGCAGCACTTTACTTCAAATATTAATCATTAACGTGGAATCGAAACACCACAGCGGTTTACTTCATATACTATGTACAGGATGTTTCACACCACTCGTCCACAACTGTTTTCCAACGAAATGTTCAAGATTCTCACACAAAAATTAATTAAAATACTATAAAGAGGCGTAAACACACTTCATTTTTTCGCGCCCAACGTGGGGCCATAAAACGCAACAGTACTTTACTTCAAATAATAATTGTTAACGTGGAATCAAAACACCACAGCGGTTTATTTCATATATTATGAACAGGCTGTTTCAGACCACTCGTCCACAACTGTTTTCCAACGCAATGTTCAAGATTCTCACACGAAAATTAATTAAAATACTATAAAGAGACGTAAACACACTTCATTTTTGGCACCCAACGTGGGGCCATAAAACACAACAGCAGCACTACTTCAAATATTAATTGTTAACGTGGAATCAAAACACCACAGCGGTTTACTTCATATACTACGTACAGGGTGTTTCAGACTACTCGTCTACAACTGTTTTCCAACGGAATGTTCAAGATTCTCACACAAAAATTAATTAAAATACTATAGAGAGGCGTAAACACACTTCATTTTTTGGCGCCCAACGTGGGGCCATAAAACACAACAGCACCTTACTTCAAATATTAATTGTTAACGTGGAATCGAAGCACCACAGAGCTTTACTTCATATAGTATGTATATACCAACATTTAAGGAATAAACTAAAATGTATGGGTAATGCGGTCTAATTTTTAAAAAGTCAAAAAAACATTTTTGTCAATAAGGTAATGTTACTAAATATTATGTAAATATTATTTTTTTTTGACTTTTTAAAAACTCTAAATTCAAATAACTTGTAATTTATTATTATATTTGAATTTGAAAGTATTATTTTTACATCTTTCATTACTATTACTTCATATCCTTTGTAATATTGTAGATTTCCTCCTGACGAAGTCATAAAATATATGACGAAATATTGAAGTGATAAAGTATCACATACATCTTAGTTTATTCCTTAACGAAGTCCGGTCGGTACTCCTTTTCAAATACCAACATTTATACCGATTCTAAATACTATATAATTTAAGAATATTGTTTGGAATTACGATAGTCTCATTTAGTTAGTTTTATTAATTTCCAATTTTCAAATCGTCTTTAACTTTATTTTATCCAGATAATTGTAGTGTTTGCATTTTAACGCCATCTAGTTTCAGTTATTGGTACTTCTTGCTTCATTTTTATTAAACTTTTTTTCTTATTAGTCGTAATTTTACAGTTATCTGAACGTATTTCCTAGTTTTTTTTTCATTGTTCGAATATTCATCTCATTAATGATCGCTTTTTTTTCATGAATTGATTAAGTTTTTTGCTTTCATCAACAATCAACACTGATTTAATTCACGTTACTACACTAATTTTAAATTACACTAAAAAGTACTAATCTATATACTTGAAAGTTGAACGGGTGTAAAGGCCGTTTTACATCTAGCTATTTATTACGCAATTTATTGGCCAATTTAAAATTTTACGTGTATAACACGGATTAAATACGTATAATAAATTGCACAATAAATAGCTAGGTGTAAACCGGCCTTAAGAACGGAAAATTAAACTGAAGTTTATATTTCGCGCACTTGATCAACACTTTTTGGTTATACATTTAGTAACTTTCGCCACTGGCGCAGTATGACCACACATAATAAACGTCAAATTCGCGTCCACCATAACCTGGAAATAGCACTTTTTAAACACAATTTTCACTACTTTCTTTTTATTTCCTAAAGAAATGAATGTCCTTTTGAGACTCATGAAGTCGTGCTCTATCCGTTAGTGCTTATAAATAATGAATTCAGTGGGCGAGATACGGAACTACAGCCAACGTTGTTTATAAAATTATGAGGAATATATTTTTTCTAATTTCTGCATTTTAATCTAAGCGAATCATAATTAAATCAAGCCTACAGATATAGTGCAAGATTATTGCCTTCGACCTTGACTTACAGAAGAAACAGCTGATCGTTCTGCTCTGGTTTAATTAAAGTTTAGCATAACTTCAAAACGGTTTATCAAATTATGTAACTGTTAAATTTTAAATCTTCTGTAATTCTGTTATCATGTACAGGGTGATTCTCAATATATGCGACAAACTTTAAGAGCTGATTCTTGAGGTTATTTTGATCATAAAAGTTCCTATGAGTATATGTCCAAAACGGTTTGGTTTTAAAGTTATTGAATGTTTAATAATAAATTATGAACTCTATGACTAACACGATATAATATCACAGTTGGTTCTTCAAAAACTATTGTGTTGAGAGGGAATTATTTATTTGTCATTTCAATATTTGTCAATAGTTGTCCAGAGTATTCATTCAGTTTATTGTCAGTTTCTGTTTTCTAAAATGAATTACACGAATGCTGAGATGTATGATATGCATTTCGTTTACGATCTTGCCAATGGAAATTCGTGTACTGCTAGACGTCTTTATGAAGAACGATACCCGAACCGTATCATCCCGCATCATTCAATATTTGCCCGTCTTCACCAACGTCTTATGCCCGGTAACATAAAGCCTGTGTAACCAAGTGATTAGTTAATCATTTGTTAGCACTAACAAATTGTTAAGTAAAAGTTGCGTAACATAAACTTAACCATTTGTTAAATGTCGAGTAATTAGTTGACAACTGATTAATGGCTGTTGTAAACTAGTTAACTGTAAGTTTACTAATATTGATAGTTCATTTTGGTTCCGATAGAGAGCTAACTTGAAACTTTAACGTTTTCATCTAGAAATTCAGTAATTGAGGTTTTGCTTCTGGCTTATGTCAAGTTTATTATAACGATTATAACCAAAACGGATATATGGAATGATTAATCATCGTCCTCCAATTAAGAACCATTCGATATACTAGACAACATATATGATAGACGTCATAGACCACGACTGTTCAGAGAAGAATCATGAAAATATAAGAAAAAAGCAAATAAAACAATGATTTGGTCGTGTTGATTGTTCTTTTTCCTAAAGTTGTATAATGTAAATAACTACTCATCCTTAACCCAGTAGTACTATGACAATTAAATTCAGATGTAATTTGTGCTCATACTTCGTTTTTTTTTGTTTAATAGATACTCCCCGTTTTTTTTTTTTTTTTTCAACTACTCCTTTATAATTTTCATTGATCGCTAACAATGTGTGTTTCTCTTGTACCGTAAAATTTCTGGCTCTTCTCACGGCATCCTGCATTTTCCTACTTATTATGACTCATAGTGTCAAATTTAGTGATAATATTGTCAGAAATCAAATGTTGAAATTACACCTACCTAGCCTCCATAATTATAAAAATGTAATGTAATAATCACTAAACGTATATATTTTAAACTTACTGCTGCTATCTTATTCCAAATTAATTGATCAGTGATCAAATTGAATCAAAAATAAAAATTCTGTCAAAATGTCAAACAGACTTCCCGCCTAAGCGTCAAATATTCCGCCATCTATTGATGCAATCATGCACGGTAACTTTCGTTGCACATTCGGCAAATTTCGTGCTTTGGTAAATCTTAACAAATGTGTAACTACCGGAATAGCGGTGGTTAAGTTAACAACTGATTTAACAAATGATTATCTCCTAACAAACATTTATGTTACTGATTTTGGCAGTTATCCATTGATTAACTTTGACAAATTGGTAATTATCGTTTATGTTACCGGGCATTAGTGAAACGGTAAACTTTAAAAAACGGACGACTGATAACGGGCACCCATCTACAGTGAGAACTCTACAAGTTGAAGAAATGGTACTAAATGAAATTGAGGAACATCCTACTACAAGCACCAGAAAAATTGCGTTCGCTTTAAACATTAGTCAGGGCACAGTTTGAAGAATATTGAAAGATCAACTGTTGTATCCATATCACATTCAACGGGTGCAGGCACTTTTGCCGTCAGATTTTCCGCAAAGAGTGGCTTTTTGTCAATGAATGCAACACAAAATCGCACAAAATCCTGACTATTTGGCTCAAATATTCTTCACCGACGAGGCGACTTTCTCTAGAAACGCGATTATTAATTTTTATAATAATCACATATGGGCCGAAGAAAATCCGCACGAACTAGTGAATGCCCGTCATCAGCATATCAATTCTCTGTCAATGTGTGGGCCGGAATTGTTGAAGATCACTTGATAGGTCCAGATTTTTAACCGATACGCGGTTAAATGGCGAGGTATACCGCAATTTTCTTGAAGAGGAGCTACCCCTACTGCTGGAAGAAGTTCCGTTGCAATTAAGATTACAAATGTATTTTATGCATGACGGTACTCCAGGGCATTTTAGTTTAGTTGCTCGCGAGTTTTTGGACAATACATATCCAGATTGGTGGATAGGACGGGGAGGTCCACAACCGTGGCCTCCTCGGTCTCCAGACTTAAATTCTTTGGACTTTTTCTCTGGGGTCACCTTAAATCATTAGTTTATACGACTTCCATTGAAAATGTCGATGAACTGAGAAATCGTATTATCGCAGCTTTTCAAACGATTCGAATACCCTGGTATTTTAGAACGGACTCGCCAGTCAATACGACGGAGGATAGAAGCTTGTATTGCAGTTGGGGGCGGTCATTTTCAACAGTTAGTATAAGTTAATTTTGTTTTACTAATTATTTTGTTAATTTATAATAAAAACATTAATTATGTTAACTTACTATTAAACATTGTACAACTTTAGAACTAAGCGATTTTGGACATATGTTCTTATGAACTCTTATGATCAAAATAACTCCAGGAATCAGCGCTTGAAGTTTGTCGCCTATATTGAGAATCAGCCTGTATATTATACAGTGACCGACATAAATATTGCAACATATGGGAAATTTTTTTGTTATTAACATATACTAAAACTTTTTTGGGGGAATAGGTTGTGCATGTCTAGAAACTCCAAATTTATTTTGACACACTCACGTGACCACTAGTATGGCGGTAAATTTAAAAAATATGCCGTTAATCTACAAAAAGTGAGGTTAGATGACATGATATCGAAAAAAGTTATTTGAAAAAGTTGCTTAAAATTCAATTTTGAGGCCGCATGCAAATTTTTGTAAACATTTAAAAAATAATAAAAATCACAATTTTTCCAAATATTGTTTCATTGAATTACATATTTCATTTTTCTTTCGCTGTTAGGAGCTCAACTGCAGTACTACTTCCAAATTTGGTTAATACTCAAACAATTTTGCCAATTTTTGCATAATTAAGATAGCGAATACTGAAAAGTACAGTTGACGAAAATAAAAAATAGGACAACTTTATTACTCTAATGTAATTGTAACTTATGTCAATTTGATTTATGACAGGATAACAGGTAAATACATTGCGTGCAAATTCACGAGGAAATATTAGTTTACGAAAAGTTTCCGAAAGATTGACAAAAAGAATAGAGTAGTTCATTTATTTTTCCAAAAAAGAACATCTGTAAAACATCTTTAAATTAAATTAAAGTTTCAACAATACAACCAAATAATAGAAACATTTAAAAATTAATATTTAATAATGGCGCCGTTTTTGCGTATAAGTTCGTTAAATCTTCTAGGCAATGAATTGTATAAATTGATACAGTACTCTTCAGAGATAGTTTCCCATGCATCATTTAGCACATTTAATAATTCTTCTGAATTTCTGGGTCTAACATTGCGCTTTTCAATGACTTTTACTAAAAACCCAAACATTTTCTATTATATTTAAGTCTGGACTTCGACTTGGCCAGTCTAGAACATTTATATTATTTTCTGTAACCAGTTGGTGACATTATTGGCTTTGTGGATTGGACAATTGTCTTGCTGATATATGTATCCTGTTGGGGAAAGAAATGGGCGACGAAAGGTAGCATCACATTTCAAGTATCTGTATGTAAGAATTGGCGTTAAATCTGCCTTCAATATGCCACAAACACCTGGTCCGTGTATAGATATCCACGCCCACATATTTACCGAAAATCGTCCACTTTTATCATTATTACTAATGTATTTTTTCTTCAAAGCGTGTGTTTGTGGACGATACACTCTAACTCGGCCACAATTCATTGATTAAAATATTTTCTCATCAGTAAAAATGACATTTCTCCAAAAATCTATATCACAAACAAAAAATTCCAAAGCAAAACCTAGACGTGCTTCTTATGTCTTGTTTGAGAATTAACTTGCGAGCAGCATAACGACAACGCAACTCCGATTTTCTTACACGACTCTGAGCTGTTGCGTAAAGACCCAGGTAATTACTAGCTGCAACTGCATCAACTACGCTATCGAAAGGATTTTCCCTCAAGTGCATTACCAAAGCATCATCTTGCAAGGGTGTAGAATTTTTAGGTCTTCCCGAACCGGGCTGTCTATTAAGAGTTTGTTCGTTTCTCCGTTTCTTGAGAATTTTATGCACCGTATTACGATTAATATTATACAATTCTGCAATTCTTCTTATAGACCAACCATTTTCTGCTTTGCTAATTATCCTTGCTTTCGATAAAAGACTTAGCTGCGGCATTTCAACTTTATGACAAATATATGAATTTATATGTCAAACTGACAGACATACCATAAAAATGAAAGTCGCATTTAAGACGCTTAATTTTAGTCAAAATGCGTTATAAAAGTTGTCCTATTTTTTATTTTCGTCAACTGTACGTTTTCAATGTGACAATTGTTGTTGCAAGGGACTGGATCTACTAGTAATAAATAAAATTTTACAAACATTTTCTCTCTAAACTGTGCTATAGTAAATTTTACTTAAATATGTAGTGTTATCAAAAAAAAAATGTGTTCTTCTCAATTATTTCCATCCAACCAGAACCCCGCAACAATATTTAAGCTTATTTTTTTTTTTAATATCAAACTTTTCCGAAATTTCCTCTCAATCCGAGCCTGTACTCTGGCAACCGGCACCCACTCAAACCATCCGCCGACAGCGAGACCCTTTATAACTCGCCGACCCGGCCGTTCAGAGACCCGTCCATATGCCCCTTCTCTCGCCTCGACGTTTACCCGACCGACGCGACGCGACGCACGGCCTTCCCTTTTTCCTTCTTTTTTATTTCTCTCCCGACGGTCGGCGCGCCGATAGCGCCGTCTCGCTCCCGCTCTCCGTCCGTTTGCCCGCCCCCGCGTCCTCCGCCCCCGCTTATCGAACAAACATGTCGAACCTTACGCAAATAAATAAATGCTATCGCCAGCGCGCGCGCCCGCCGCCACGCTAATAGCGATAAAGATAGCGGCGGACCGTCGACCAGCAGCCAGGAATTACTACGTCCTATATGACTCGCGCGTCTCCTCTTCACATAAAAAAAAAAACGACAAACAAAAAAAAAGGAAGAAATCGAGCGACTCGGACATTTGACGGAGATGAAACAATCGACGAGACGTCAAGATTGAAGGAGACTCCCAGACTATCTACTACATATAGTATAGTAGCAACTTATTATCACTATATACTCACTAACTAGACGTAATATTTACTCTAGGCACAGCTCTAGATACTAGAGAAACTAGCCAGAAAAGACGTGAACATACCTGTAGAACATATTCGATTCTGAATCAAAAATCTTAGTGTTAAAATGTCGTGTCCTGTTTCGTTTATTTCCACGTGGTTCTTGAAGTTCAGATTTTTAGTGCTTAACTCTTCGATACCTGCTAATAGAGATAGAAATAACTGAAATTTAGTTTAAAGAAGGATTTGTGCTAATAATAATAGAATTTATTGACAACTACAATTCAAGTACATTGTCAAAAAGATTATATCACCAATTTGGTGTTCTTCCTATAACCTTGCCCTTTGGGTTGTTCTTCGCCCTTCCACGTGTTAATCACTTTCTAGTCGATTATGTCATCGACCATTCTCGACCATTGTTTTCATAAAAAATGTAGATTCTGAACGAAATTGTTTAGGTACTTATAATTTTGATCTTGCTTCTGTCAGATTATTTTGCTAATGTTATTTCGTTAATGTTTTCATTTTGACATAAAAGTTTGTTTTTAACATTTCTTCATGATAACGTACAGTCAAAATCAAAACTCATGCCTCCCTAAGGTATATTATATCTTTGTATTTTTTTCAATATAATGAGTCTCTGTGTTTGCTTAAAATGTGGCCATTGTTTCATTAATTTATTAAATTCAATGTGGTTTATATCTATCGTATGTATACCACGCCACAGTTAAACGGGTTAAAAAAAAAGCTGCCCAGTTACCATGTTACTTAACAAACAAACACATTTGACAACGTTGTAGAACAATAAGTTTGTATTCAAAGTGATTTTAATGAAAATCATTGCCCCAGTATATATGGCGCCCAAGGAAATTCGTGGTGTCGCATAGGTGGGTGAAATTGTAACTAAAACTATTTGAATTTGTTTACAAATAAAAATCTAACCTACAAAGCCGTTCCATTCTATCATTTTATTATAGGAGTGACATTGATGTTGTGCGATTTTCTGTCAATTGTCAGTCTGTTTGAGTATATAGGTTATTTTCGTACCCACTTTGCAATTATTAGTTGCAAATATAGCCGCCAAACGCCATCGTGAATTTCCTTATATTAATAGGCAAAACATCAAAGGCGCCGACACTTAGTGAAATTATTGGATAAGGTCAGTGTTCCCAACCTTTAAGCATAGAATTTCCCACGAGAACTATCAAAATTTCCCTTTCTTTAAACAAAATTTCGCAAATGCGCAAAACCATCTATCTACCAATTTACAAGATATGGATCTTGCGCATTTCGTGATGACGCGGTTGAGATCCAGTCCTACCAATAAAATAAAAACTAGTGAGCTGTTATAGTCGCACTATTCTATTAAAGTAATAAAACTTCATAAAATTACGCATTACCAAATGGACAAATATAAATAATAAATCCACATGTAAATGGAGTATACATTCAAAGTGTTTTTTAAATCACAATTGAATCTTAATTTTCAACGAAAATATCATAGAATAACGTTAACACACGCTGATGACGCGGGTGGGAGCAGCTGCGCGACTTTGAGCGTATTTGGGATTTCGGAAGAGCATAGCTTGTATATTTGTACCTGGTATATACGGCTTATTTAGGATATCACAACATTGCTAAAAAAAATAAAATTTCCCACGAATGCCATGCTATTTCCCTTTTTCCCTTCGACCTTAAAACTTCCCACGAATCGGGAAATTTCCCACGAATTGGCAACACTGGATAAGGTTTATATTGTGTCATTACCAACTGTTACATATTCACATTTACCCGTATATTCAATTCGACTATCGTGGTTCATCTTGTTAAACTTTTGCTTTCATCGTGGTTATTTGTAATGTTTTGATTAGTTGTTGTGCTTCTGTGTTTTATCGTTCGTTTGTTATTTTTCTAACAATAGCGAGTACAAGATATTTGGGATTGCATCCTGAACGAATTCCCCTGAATTTCCGCAATTATTTTTAGTAACTTCAACATTTAAGCATGAAATTACCTACGATTTTGTATTAGATTAATAGTTATTTGTTGAATGCCTTTAAGTTGAAGTTACCAAATATAATTGCGGGAAATTTGAATTTGGTTTACTGGGGTGATACGTAATCCAATTCGAGTTTTTCCAATATTTGGGTATATTACAAATTAGACAATTTTCATTAATATCCCATGTTTGGCACCACAAATCACACAAATGAAGACGTAGTAGGCTATTTCAAGTTCCACATTTTAGTTTAGACTGTGCAAAAAACTAAACCTATACTCCTCTTCAAGTAATCAAAATATAGAGGTGTCTTCATACTAAATGTGACATACTGCCTAAAATTAAGAAATCATTATTTCGACTCGTACAGCCCAGGGGAAACATTTTGACGGTCGCTGCGTTGCGGTTTCGGACGCGAGAGCTCCGAGTGGGTGGCTGGGCGGTCGGCTCGTTCTAGTTGGACCCCAGACGCGTCAGACACGCGCCAACTCGTCCACGTTATACCGCAGCACAGCGCCGCGACGTTAGCCGACCAGACCAGGCCAGGCGCTGCTCGTTTAGCGGCCTTTACGGCCGGAGCCGGGACAGCGCCGGATTGGGCGGCGATTTAGCTTCTGATCATTTCCGCTTAAAAGTGCGAAAAGAAAAAAATAAATAAATAATAACTAGTATTCAATCCTTAGGCGATAGGGGGCGCTGAAAATATGCATTTGTCGGTTATAGTTATTAACCTCAAATTGGTGTTACACAAAATCATATTTCCTTTGAGAAGATACGTTTGAAAAAGGTACATATATTATAAAATTAAAAACATAATTGTTATTTTAATCTGTAATTTGGTTAAATGAAGTTCAAATTAAGATACACTTTATAGGGAAATCTATAAAAAAAAAAGTCCATTAAAACTGCTCTACTTTTTCAATACTAACAATACAACATTCTTTTTGAAGCGTTACTGCGTTTTCAATTCTATCTATTCTTTGCCCCCATATTCATAAGACCGCTTTACAGTTCGCAATTTTTTTATTGCATGCAATAAGAATAGCGCATGCACATTCAATGGATTTCGATCAGCTGTGTGCAATCTTATTGGTATTGCACTTGCAATACAAGGAATAGAGCATGCGCTATTTTTATTACACGCAATAAAAAATTGCGAACTGTAAAACGGCCTATAGTCCTTCCTTAAGGTATTAACATACAGACTGTTTCCAAATAATTTACATCTAGGTGGTCATGAATTTCTCCTATAAACTATAATTCCGACGTGCTCGTTGACTGTTTCAGAAGACGCGCCGTGCCGACAAAGATCAAATACATATTGTAATAATAAAAACATTAAATAAATAAATAAATTATAATCATTAATAAATAATAAAGAGTCGTCAAAGGATTCGAAATAACGGTATCTGAATGGAATCACTTACCTTGACTGTATTCAAATTGCAACTTTTTTTGGCGCCTTTCAAATTGTTACTTTTCGACAGTGTGGCCACCGTGTAAACTGTAAAAATTCCTGTTTATCTGCTTGGATGAGGTAAGTATTTACCATCAAATCAAATGATGGTTGACAGAAAAATGTGGTGTAATAAAATAGCCAATTATCAAGGAAAACACAGTGTCTCAGGTAAATTTTAACTCGTATGTTGTAAATCAAATAAATGTAGATTATTAAATACAAATTTAGATGGTAACTGGATATTAAAAGGTATTTTAACTCTTTTACAAAATGCTAGATACTACTTAACCTTTAAATTCAGTTCTAACTGTTTAAAATTGCTGAAAATGCTGATTAGATTCTGAACTTTTAACAAAAATACACATATTTCATTTTTAAATTGTTTATATTACAATCGCTTCTTTTTTAAGATTAATGATAAATATGAATTTCGAAATGCATTAACAGATAACTAAACTAAGTAATATAGATCAATTTGCTTTTTTTTATGTATGTAGATTAAAATGGATCTAATTATTACATTATGCTTTAACTGTTTTATATTGTTTTAGGTATGAATTCTGGAGCTCCTTTTAACACGTGTGTTATAAAATGAAGGCTACAAGCCTTCATGGACTGTCTCCTTGTTGACTTACTACTCAAATTCATGTATTATTGTTTGAATAACCATACAAGAATCTCGCTGTTCGAGTAGTCATTTATATTAATATTGCGTTGTACGAAAGTGTAATTACGATGATATATATATATATATAAATACTTATGGTTAGTCAATAAACTTGACATTAATCTCATTGAGAGCCAGCTACAAACATTTAAAGATAGGGCTACTTGGTCTGTTTAACAAAAAGTCGCTCACGTTTCAAAATCTATTAAAAATAGGTATAGGGAATGCTAATATAAAGTGAGAGGGGATGATATTTACTTCCTAATTCCGAATTAAAATACAGTGTTCTATTTAAAAAAATTGAGTTTTCTGCATTTGAAAATGTCACTTTGTTCCTCAGTTTTGAACACCCTGTATGTTGGAATGTAAAGTGTGCTTACCGTTTCTTAGAGTAATATCTACATTCATAACATAGCAAATTTGGAGTCTCTACTTGCAGTATTAACCGAGTAGTTCATTTATTATAGCAGACGAGGTACTACGTGAGTCAGTTTGCTAGACAGTACAGGACGTGTTGCAAATTTTTGTTCGTCAAAACGTAACAAACCGTTAGGTTATTTAACTGTCAACCACTTTTGACAGGTGAATAAACAAACTTTTAAAAATAACATTTACCGTTAATATTAGTGATGATTCTTTTTGAAAATCAGGATTTAAAGTATGTTAATCATGATAGCAGTGGAAAAAAATAACAAAAAAAACACTAGTGAGTACAATAAATTTAATCGGGCTCATTATCGCTTTAAAGTATTCACAGTAACGATTAGTATGCAAGTTTCTTCTCTATCCAAACCAGTCTCTCTGATTTACTACTTCTGAATTTCGTTTCCAATACGTTGTACACCAAGTACGTCAAATTTCCAGACTAATTTACTTCAATCACCTTTATACAATTGTATGCATCCTCCGATCTGCTATATTTCATCCATCGTTTTGTAACAAACTTCCTTTTCTTTGAAAACAAATAATATCTACCACAACAATGTGTTGCAACCATAGAAAATGTCTTTTTCTTTAAGAACACTGTCCAAAATGTTTAATGTGTTGTTAGTCTGAAATATGTATGTGAAAGAACCACTTCTGTAAACAATATTTGTATATACTCACTGTTTTCGTACTTGTCATAAATTGTGTTTCCAATAGCACATTGACAATGACTAGAATAATATAATAATAATTTTTACATTTATTTCGTATGCATTTTCGTTTTGGGTTAGTGGATGTAATTCCTTGTTTAGTCATGGATGAAATTTTGCTTATGTTTGCAACATGAATGTTTAGAACACTCGATACTCTCTAAAAGCGAAATACTGTAAAGAATATGACATTAAAAATATGTGGATTTTATACTCCTCGCACGAAATTTTAACGGGAGTAATGGCCAGTTGTTCTCGCGTTCCGCGTCGAAATACACGATTAACGAAACTATTAACTCCTTCGATTGTTTACACAATGGTTTCGATACGGTTTAGTTGTAATAACTACTTATTTTAAATAAATATATACCAAGTATAAACGCAAATTCCCACACTTTACTGCAAATGCAGAATATAACCCTTTGACAGTTGACAGCTATAACTAAATTGGTGGGAATACATTGGGAAGATCTGACAAGCATGCAATTTAAAAAGCAGTAGGCACCAACATTAGTATCTTTAATTGAACATGAATAAGTTATATGTTAGTTGGTTATTTTAATAATATGGTATTGCATGGCCCGAATTTGCAAGTAATGACGTACCTCGTCTGTTATGGTAAATGAAGTATATTAATTTCTCAATGATGCAATGATTACGATTAAAAAAAAAGAAAAGCTTAAATAACTCAAAAACGGCAACATGTAGCTATAGGAATAGCTAATAAAAACTGATTTATTTATTTGTCGTAGAATCCAAAAATGAATAAAAAAATTATATCATTCTTTTTAAACTAACAAAGTTGAAATCCATTTCCGGTCAACCGGAACTGATATTTTGGTAAATGTATTTTACGTTTATAGTTCCAATCGAACAGATACTGGTGCCAAAATCTCAAATATAAGTAAATAATAGAACATCATAAACTTTTAATGAACCACTTGCGTGGAATACCCTGTATTCCTACAACCATGGAGATGGAGATACTTTTATGTATTTAAGTTTTTTTTTTTTTTTTAATTATATCTTTTTGTTTATTTCATATATATTTTTTAATATTCGTCTCTCTCCTTTTTGTTCGCTCGCCAATCCGTCATTTCAACCCGTCGCGCGTAGTCGACGCCTTCGGAAATTATCGCATATTTCACCGCCCGTTTAACCGGAAGGAGTATAGCGGAGGGAGGGGGTTGAAATACGAAAAGAAAAAAAAAAAAAGAAAGAGGTAAAAACGAACGAGGGAGAGAGAGAGAACACGTAGTACATATAAGAAGAGAAAAGGATAGAAGCGAGATGATACGAGTCGACTGTTGAGGGTCACCGGTTCGCCACGGCGACGCGCGGTGTGATGTGGCGGCTTGTGTCGGCACGCGACAGAAACGACGCCTCCGCTCTCGCGCGCCTACCCCCTCTCCCTTCCGTCACCGCCGGCCGCTAGCACGCGTCACTCTGCACGCGCGCGCTCCCCCATCATTCGCCACACCACACTACTCGCGACTCGACCAGTCTCTGGCGCGACGATGCTCCAGTGATGACCGCGAAGAGTAAGCGCGCAGCGGAACCCCGCAGAGCCAACAAACCGCTGATGGAGAAGAGACGCAGGGCGCGCATCAACCAGAGCCTGGCCGCTCTGAAAGCGCTGATATTAGACAGCGCCAAACAGGACAACACGAAACATTCTAAGCTGGAGAAGGCGGATATCCTAGAATTAACTGTGCGTCATTTCCAACGGCATAGAAGTTTGGAGACGCCGGGGATCCACCAGTATCGCGCCGGCTATTCCGACTGCGTCAAGGAAGTGCAACGATACTTAGAGACTCCCGACGCCCACACCATGACCGTCATGGAGGCCGGTGTTAAGCAACGACTCCTCAGACACTTAGACAACTGCGTATCGGAAGTAGACAGCGATATCAGACCTCAAATTCAACCCACACCCACGCTGGAAGATCGTCTACAACCCCCAGATTCCTCCACCATCGAGGAAGTGAACAATAACGCCTCAAAGACAGGAGAAGTGCCCCAACAGGACTTAAAACAACCTCCTCTACTTCCAACGAAAATGGTCAAAACTTACGATGGCAGCTTCGTCTTCGTCTTACCCTCGCACTATCTCCAACTCGCCAGTGCACTGGGCATCAATCTGCGACCCAAATCGAGCCGCCCCAACAGCCGATGGAGCAGAGTCCCGTCGTGGTGAAGGAAGAGGAACCCGAAAGTTGGCGCTCAAATAAGTGCGAACGTCCGCTGGATTATAGCAAAAATAACGACTCGTTGTGATATGTGGCGACCTTGGTAGGACGGAATAGACCGCGACACTTTGATATTTATTTATTTATTTATTATTAATTTGAAATTTTATGTGCATATAAGATTATTGTTAAAAAAAAAGCAAAAAACGTTTTTCAGAGAAGAGCAAAAGTTGTTATTATATAATTTTTATCTGTATATACTGGCATAATATTATATAAAGATGTGTATTAAGATTTATAAGACTTAATAAAATAATAATAAATGTAAAAAAAAAAAATCTAGTCAGCAAAATTAAAAATTTGGAAATTTATTTTATTAGTTTTTAAAAAAAAAGAAAACCATATGATGAGACTGTTGTAAATAACTTGTATATAAGTGTATATTTAAATAAAATTTTATGTAAAAAAATAATAGCGCACAATTATTCTCCATTTAAACTTATAAACGCACAGAAACTTCACCCTAATGTAATAATTTTATTGTGAATCAACACACTATTTTAAAATAAAGCAAAATGGAACCAACGCGCATCTATCACGATATTCTAAACTCATCCCATAATGATATAGATTTTCTACGTGGAGTCGGTATTAAAGAAAACTTTTCTATGTAAATGAATTAAAATCAGCCACGAATTTACTTTTGCAAAATAGCAGTAACTTTAAACTTTAAAATTTTATTATGAATACAGTACATATAAAGCGTAAAATCCAAAGCAAAAAAAAAAAAAAAACCAGAAGAAGAGCGAGTTGATAAATTAATTTAATCTTATATTAAATTATTAAGCATATGTAGACTTAATAACATTTTAGGCCGGTTTATTCACCGTAATTCAGTGCCAAGTATTACTTTTGACAAATTAAACTTACTTGCCACTAGTAAAATATTTGTGACTTTTCACGAATTTTAAATGATAAGTAACCTACCTTGACGGAAGTCCACATTTTTATGTCAATAGTATTGTTTCTGGTAGACAGTAAGAGAGAAAATCATCATACACTGAAAAGAGATAGTATCAAGATATCTGTAAAGCACATGTAATGTGTTTAATTTGAAGTTTATTAACGTCAAAGTTATTTTTGACATTTTTTATTTAGGAATCGCGCGTTTATTGTTAATTTTTGTTTTGAATAGTAGTGTTAAAGATGTTTTGAGATGTAATCTACAGGAAGTTACATATATTCATTGCAGGATCTATATTTGATTCATTATAAGCGAATGCTGCTAAACGTGACAGATCGTCAAACTTTTACCTTTGAGGAGACAAAATCGACTGGTCGAGACTATACTAAGCATGATGCTTTCAGTAATTGAATAAAAAAACTGATGCATGCACATGGCAAGAGAAAGAGTTCAACTTGGAGAAAGGTCACCGCAGAATTTAATGGATTTCGGACTCATTCCAAGAATACAGAAGACCCTTAAAATAATTTTTGCCCAACACCAATATTACCTAAATCTACATTTTCTCCAACACCAAACAGAATGTCATTATTTTCACACGCAATATGGCTGTTGTTATAATGATATCCTGATTTAAAAGGACACAACATCTCATTTTCTCAATATTATTTAGAGGTGTTATGAGATATTCTCTAACAGGATAACCGCTATCACCCAAAAGTAGTCCATTGCCCATTTCTCCAGCTTCAAAACGCATCCTAACAAGTGAATTAAAAAAAAATTATCATTTATCGATCCAGGCCAACAAGAAACGATATCAATAATTTTATTAGAAGCATCACACACCACTTGCACATTAATAGAAAATTAATTAATTTTTTGAATGTCATAGGTGGAATGAGATCAGAGGGGAAGTAAATACTAAACTTAATATATATCTGTCCGAAGAAAATATAATAGCTGAAATGTTGAAAATCCGAAAGAATTGGCAAATGGTACAAAACTGATCAGAGTCTTAATGAGCGCTAAAGGAGATAGAGGAAGAGAGAAAGGCAGACAACAAACTATGGGATGCAGCTGACTGCCGAATTGTGCCTGATTGTGATATCTGATAAGATGGTTCCGGGCCCAGTCTGTGGCGACGAGGGGGAGGTTTAGTGGGTAGGCTGGTCCTGCACCCCGACAGAATCCCACACACCGCGACACACGGGTGTGTCGGTGTCTTTGTGAAGATTCCTCCTCCAAAAAAAAAAGAAAAAAAAAAAAAAAATAGAAAATTAATAGAAAAATACCCTTTTCTATTTCTGTACATTTTGGCAAATGAATAAACATTATTCTTAAACGCGCTAATACAACGGTAACTTTTCTTATAATTTTTGCGGCAGTACTCTTGTGCATCCTTCCGAAATCTGCTACTGTGAGATAAGTACGTCGATCCCGATTAATATGATTAACAATTTCCATGTCTTCGTTGATAAATAGATCCTCATATTCTTCAAATATCCATCTTTTACTCAGAAAAGTCATCATATATTGTTTTCTAACCTTACAAACACGACTTAACAAATGTCAAAACTGGTCAGTAACATCTTAATCGTGTTTGAGCTGCTCAAGTAAATATCCGGCAGTAAGGGAAGATTCTTTACTCGACGAGTAGTGCTACTCAAAGGTGAATAAACGTTTAGTTGCGCTAATCTGTCAAGTACACAACTTGGCACTTTACTCAGAGATGAATAAACCGGCCCTTAATGTAATAAGACAGTAAATATAAAAAAAAATCTAGTCAGCAAATTGAAAATTTGGAGGTTTATTTTAATTAGTTTTATAAAAAAAGAAAATCATGCTATGAGACTGTTGCAAATAACTTGTATGTAAGTGCATATTATAAATAAAATTCTATATAGACAAAAGTAACAATCGAGCGTAAAATAATTCCTTCTTGTAAAATTATAAGACGCATAGAAGCTTGATTCTAATATTATAAATTTAATAATATAAAACACACTATTTTAAAATAATTCAAATCTACGCGCCATCTATTAACGATGTTCCAAACAAACTTTGTTTTTGGAGAAATTCAATTTTTTAGTTCATTGCAACAGATGTTTATAAGAGAAGCACCATCCCATAACTTTTGTATTACTAATAAAAGCCTTATTTTTAACATATATTTCATTTATCAAACCCCTAAAAACCAAAATAAAACCAAAACTACAACTATCACAAATTAAAAGATTTGTAGCTCTTGTTGCCGGTGTTAACCAACGACTCCTCAGGCAGCTCCTTAGACAACTGCGTATCGGAAGTGGACAGCGATATCAGACCTCAAATTCAACCAACACCCACGCTGGAAGATCGTCTACAACCTCCCGATTCCTCCACCATCGAGGAAGTGAACAATAACGCCTCCAAGACCGGAGAAGTGCCCCAACAGGATTTGAAACAACCTCCTCTACTCCCAACGAAAATGGTCAAAACTTACGATGGCAGCTTCGTCTTCGTCTTACCCTCACACTATCTCCAACTCGCCAGTGCACTGGGCATCAATCTGCGACCCCAAATCGAGCCGCCCCAACAGCCGATGGATCAGAGTGCCGTCGTGGTGAAGGAGGAGGAACCCGAAGAAGTTGGCGCTCAAAATAAGTGCGAACGTCCGCTGGATTATAGCAAAAATAACGATTCGTGTGATATGTGGCGACCTTGGTAGGACGGAATAGACGCGACACTTTGATTATTTATTTATTTATTTATTATTAATTTGAAATTTTATGTGCATATAATATTATTGTTAAAAAAAAAGCAAAAAAACGTTTTTCAGAGAAGAGCAAGTTGTTATTATATAATTTTTATCTGTATATACTGGCATAATATTATATTAAAGATGTGTATTAAGATTTATAAGACTTAATAATAATAATAATAAATGTAAAAAAAAAAAATCTAGTCAGCAAATTAAAAATTTGGAAATTTATTTTAATTTAGTTTTTACAGAAAAAAAGAAAACCATATGATGAGACTGTTGTAAATAACTTGTATATAAGTGTATATTATAAATAAAATTTTATGTAAAAAAATAATAGCGCACAATTATTCCCCAATTTAAAATTATAAAACGCACAGAAACTTTACCCTAATGTAATAAATTTTATTGTGAAAACCCACACTATTTTAAAATAAAGCAAAATGGAACTAACGCGCCATCTATCAACGATATTCCAAACTCATCCCTATAATGATATAGATTTCTACATGGAGTCGGTATTAAAGAAAACTTTTCTATGTAAATAAATTAAAATCAGTCATGAATTTGCTTTTGCAAATAGCAGTAAACTTAAAACTTAAAAATTTTATATGAATATAAGTACATATAAAAGCGTTAAAATCCAAAGCAAAAAAAGAAATCAGAGAAAAGCGAGTTGTTATATAATTTTATCTTTATATTAAATTATTAAGGATATGTTAGAATTAATAACATTTAATGTAATAAGACAGTAAATATAAAAAAAAATCTAGTCAGCAAATTGAAAATTTGGAGGTTTATTTTAAATTTAGTTTTATAAAAAAAGAAAATCATGCTATGAGACTGTTGCAAATAACTTGTATGTAAGTGCATATTATAAATAAAATTCTATATAGACAAAAGTAACAATCGAGCGTAAAATAATTCCTTCTTGTAAAATTATAAGACGCATAGAAGCTTGATTCTAATATTATAAATTTAATAATATAAAACAAACTATTTTAAAATAATTCAAATCTACGCGCCATCTATTAACGATGTTCCAAACAAACTTTGTTTTTGGAGAAATTTAATTTTTTAGTTCATTGCAACAGATGTTTATAAGAAAAGCACCATCCCATAACTTTTGTATTACTAATAAAAGCCTTATTTTTAACATATATTTCATTTATCAAACCCCTAAAAACCAAAATAAAACCAAAACTACAACTATCACAAATTAAAAGATTTGTAGCTCTTGTTGCCGGTGTTAACCAACGACTCCTCAGGCAGCTCCTTAGACAACTGCGTATCGGAAGTGGACAGCGATATCAGACCTCAAATTCAACCAACACCCACGCTGGAAGATCGTCTACAACCCCCAGATTCCTCCACTATCGAGGAAGTGAACAATAACGCCTCAAAGACCGGAGAAGTGCCCCAACAGGATTTGAAACAACCTCCTCTACTTCCCACGAAAATGGTCAAAACTTACGATGGCAGCTTCGTCTTCGTCTTACCCTCGCACTATCTCCAACTCGCCAGTGCTTTGGGCATCAATCTACGACCGCAAATCGAGCCGCCCCAGCAACCGATGGAGCAGAGTCCCGTCGTGGTGAAGGAAGAGGAACCCGAAGAAGTTGGCGCTCAAAATAAGTGCGAACGTCCGCTGGATTATAGCAAAAATAACGACTCGTGTGATATATGGCGACCTTGGTAGGACGGAATAGACGCGACACTTTGATTATTTATTTATTTATTTATTATTAATTTGAAATTTTATGTGCATATAAGATTATTGTTAAAAAAAAAGCAAAAAACGTTTTTCAGAGAAGAGCAAGTTGTTATTATATAATTTTTATCTGTATATACTGGCATAATATTATATTAAAGATGTATATTAAGATTTATAAGACTTAATAATAATAATAATAAATGTAAAAAAAAAAAATCTAGTCAGCAAATTAAAAATTGGAAATTTATTTAATTTAGTTTTTAAAAAAACGGAAACCTTATAATGAGACTGTTGTAAATAACTTGTATATAAGTGTATATTATAAATAAAATTTTATGTAAAAAAATAATAGTGCACAATTATTCCTCCATTCATACTTATAAAACGCACAGAAACTTTACCCTAATGTAATAAATTTTATTGTGAAAACCCACACTATTTTAAAATAAATCAAAATGGAACTAACGCGCCATCTATCAACGATATTCCAAACTCATCCCTATAATGATATAGTTTTCTACGTGGAGTCGGTATTAAAGAAAACTTTTCTATGTAAATAAATTAAAATCAGCCATGAATTTACTTTTGCAAATAGCAATAAACTTAAAACTTTAAAATTTTATATGAATATAAGTACATATAAAAGCGTTAAAATCCAAAGCAAAAAAAAATCAGAGAAGAGCGAGTTGTTATATAATTTTATCTTTATATTAAATTATTAAAGATATGTTAGGATTAACAACATTTAATGTAATAAGACAGTAAATATAAAAAAAAAATAATCAGCAAATTGAAAATTTGGAGGTTCATTTTAATTTAGTTTTATAAAAAAAGAAAATCATACTATGAGACTGTTGTAAATAACTTGTATGTAAGTGCATATTATAAATAAAATTCTATATAAACAAAAGTAACAATCGAGCGTAAAATTATTCCTTCTTGTAAAATTATAAGACGCATAGAAGCTTGATTCTAATATTATAAATTTAATAATATAAAACACACTATTTTAAAATAATCCAAATCTACGCGCCATCTATTAACGATGTTCCAAACTCATCCCTATAATGATATAGTTTTCTACATGGAGTCGGTATTAAAGAAAACTTTTCTATGTAAATAAATTAAAATCAGTCATGAATTTGCTTTTGCAAATAGCAGTAAATTTAAAACTTTAAAACTTTATATGAATATAAGTACATATAAAAGCGTTAAAATCCAAAGCAAATATAATTTTTATCTTTATATTAAATTATTAAAGATATGTTAGGATTAATAACATTTAATGTAATAAAACAATAAATATAAAAAAAAAATCTAGTCAGCAAATTGAAAATTTGGACGTTTATTTTAATTTAGTTTTATAAAAAAAGAAAATCATACTATGAGACTGTTGTAAATAACTTGTGTGTAAGTGCATATTATAAATAAAATTCTATATAGACAAAAGTAACAATCGAGCGTAAAATTATTCCTTCTTGTAAAATTATAAGACGCATAGAAGCTTGATTCTAATATTATAAATTTAATAATATAAAACACACTATTTTAAAATAATCCAAATCTACGCGCCATCTATTAACGATGTTCCAAACAAACTTTGTTCTTGGAGAAATTCAATTTTTTTTAGTTCATTGCAACAGATGTTTATAAGAAAAGCACCATCCCATAACTTTTGTATTCCTAATAAAAGCATTTTTTTTAACATATATTTCATTTATCAAACCCCTAAAAACCAAAATAAAACCAAAACTACAACTATCACAAATTAAAAGATTTGTTGCTCTTGTGGCCGGTGTTAAGCAACGACTCCTCAGGCACTTAGACAACTGCGTATCGGAAGTAGACAGCGATATCAGACCTCAAATTCAACCCACACCCACGCTGGAAGATCGTCTATAACCTCCCGATTCCTCCACCATCGAGGAAGTGAACAATAACGCCTCCAAGACCGGAGAAGTGCCCCAACAGGACTTAAAACAACCTCCTCTACTTCCAACGAAAATGGTCAAAACTTACGATGGGAGCTTCGTCTTCGTCTTACCCTCGCACTATCTCCAACTCGCCAGTGCCCTGGGCATCAATCTGCGACCGCAAATCGAGCCTCCCCAGCAGCCGATGGAGCAGAGTCCCGTCGTGGTGAAGGAAGAGGAACCCGAAGAAGTTGGCGCTCAAAATAAGTGCGAACGTCCGCTGGATTATAGCAAAAATAACGACTCGTGTGATATGTGGCGACCTTGGTAGGACGGAATAGACGCGACACTTTGATTATTTATTTATTTATTTATTATTAATTTGAAATTTTACGTGCATATAAGATTATTGTTAAAAAAAAGCAAAAAACGTTTTTCAGAAAAGAGCAAGTTGTTATTATATAATTTTTATCTGTATATACTGGCATAATATTATATGAAAGATGTGTATTAAGATTTATAAGACTTAATAATAATAATAAATATAAAAAAATCTAGTCAGCAAATTAAAAATTTGGAAATTTATTTTATTTAGTTTTTAAAAAAAAAGAAAACCATATGATGAGACTGTTGTAAATAACTTGTATATAAGTGTATATTATAAATAAAATTTTATGTAAAAAAATAATAGCGCACAATTATTCCTCCATTTAAACTTATAAAACGCACAGAAACTTCACCCTAATGTAATAAATTTTATTGTGAAAATCACACTATTTTAAAATAAAGCAAAATGGAACCAACGCGCCATCTATCAACGATATTCTAAACTCATCCCTATAATGATATAGATTTCTACGTGGAGTCGGTATTAAAGAAAACTTTTCTATGTAAATGAATTAAAATCAGCCACGAATTTACTTTTGCAAATAGCAGTAAACTTAAAACTTTAAAATTTTATATGAATACAAGTACATATAAAAGCGTTAAAATCCAAAGCAAAAAAAAGAAACCAGAGAAGAGCGAGTTGTTATATAATTTTATCTTTATATTAAATTATTAAGGATATGTTAGAATTAATAACATTTAATGTAATAAGACAGTAAATATAAAAAAAAATCTAGTCAGCAAATTGAAAATTTGGAGGTTTATTTTAATTTAGTTTTATAAAAAAAGAAAATCATGCTATGAGACTGTTGCAAATAACTTGTATGTAAGTGCATATTATAAATAAAATTCTATATAGACAAAAGTAACAATCGAGCGTAAAATAATTCCTTCTTGTAAAATTATAAGACGCATAGAAGCTTGATTCTAATATTATAAATTTAATAATATAAAACACACTATTTTAAAATAATTCAAATCTACGCGCCATCTATTAACGATGTTCCAAACAAACTTTGTTTTTGGAGAAATTCAATTTTTTAGTTCATTGCAACAGATGTTTATAAGAAAAGCACCATCCCATAACTTTTGTATTACTAATAAAAGCCTTATTTTTAACATATATTTCATTTATCAAACCCCTAAAAACCAAAATAAAACCAAAACTACAACTATCACAAATTAAAAGATTTGTAGCTCTTGTTGCCGGTGTTAAGCAACGACTCCTTAGGCACTTAGACAACTGCGTATCGGAAGTAGACAGCGATATCAGACCTCAAATTCAACCCACACCCACGCTGGAAGATCGTCTACAACCCCCAGATTCCTCCACCATCGAGGAAGTGAACAATAACGCCTCAAAGACCGGAGAAGTTCCCCAACAGGATTTGAAACAACCACCTCTACTTCCACGAAAATGGTCAAAACTTACGATGGCAGCTTCGTCTTCGTCTTACCCTCGCACTATCTCCAACTAGCCAGTGCCCTGGGCATCAATCTGCGACCGCAAATCGAACCGCCCCAACAGCCGATGGAGCAGAGTCCCGTCGTGGTGAAGGAAGAGGAACCCGAAGAAGTTGGCGCTCAAAATAAGTGCGAACGTCCGCTGGATTATAGCAAAAATAACGATTCGTGTGATATGTGGCGACCTTGGTAGGACGGAATAGACGCGACACTTTGATTATTTATTTATTTATTTATTATTAATTTGAAATTTTATGTGCATATAAGATTATTGTTAAAAAAAAAAAGCAAAAAACGTTTTTCAGAGAAGAGCAAGTTGTTATTATATAATTTTTATCTGTATATACTGGCATAATATTATATTAAAGATGTATTAAGATTTATAAGACTTAATAATAATAATAATAAATGTAAAAAAAAAAAATCTAGTCAGCAAATTAAAAATTTGGAAATTTATTTTAATTTAGTTTTTTAAAAAAACGGAAACCTTATAATGAGACTGTTGTAAATAACTTGTATATAAGTGTATATTATAAATAAAATTTTATGTAAAAAAATAATAGTGCACAATTATTCCTCCATTCATACTTATAAAACGCACAGAAACTTTACCCTAATGTAATAAATTTTATTGTGAAAACCCACACTATTTTAAAATAAATCAAAATGGAACTAACGCGCCATCTATCAACGATATTCCAAACTCATCCCTATAATGATATAGTTTTCTACGTGGAGTCGGTATTAAAGAAAACTTTTCTATGTAAATAAATTAAAATCAGCCATGAATTTACTTTTGCAAATAGCAATAAACTTAAAACTTTAAAATTTTATATGAATATAAGTACATATAAAAGCGTTAAAATCCAAAGCAAAAAAAAATCAGAGAAGAGCGAGTTGTTATATAATTTTATCTTTATATTAAATTATTAAAGATATGTTAGGATTAACAACATTTAATGTAATAAGACAGTAAATATAAAAAAAAAAATAATCAGCAAATTGAAAATTTGGAGGTTCATTTTAATTTAGTTTTATAAAAAAAGAAAATCATACTATGAGACTGTTGTAAATAACTTGTATGTAAGTGCATATTATAAATAAAATTCTATATAAACAAAAGTAACAATCGAGCGTAAAATTATTCCTTCTTGTAAAATTATAAGACGCATAGAAGCTTGATTCTAATATTATAAATTTAATAATATAAAACACACTATTTTAAAATAATCCAAATCTACGCGCCATCTATTAACGATGTTCCAAACTCATCCCTATAATGATATAGTTTTCTACATGGAGTCGGTATTAAAGAAAACTTTTCTATGTAAATAAATTAAAATCAGTCATGAATTTGCTTTTGCAAATAGCAGTAAATTTAAAACTTTAAAACTTTATATGAATATAAGTACATATAAAAGCGTTAAAATCCAAAGCAAATATAATTTTTATCTTTATATTAAATTATTAAAGATATGTTAGATTAATAACATTTAATGTAATAAAACAATAAATATAAAAAAAAAATCTAGTCAGCAAATTGAAAATTTGGACGTTTATTTTAATTTAGTTTTATAAAAAAAGAAAATCATACTATGAGACTGTTGTAAATAACTTGTGTGTAAGTGCATATTATAAATAAAATTCTATATAGACAAAAGTAACAATCGAGCGTAAAATTATTCCTTCTTGTAAAATTATAAGACGCATAGAAGCTTGATTCTAATATTATAAATTTAATAATATAAAACACACTATTTTAAAATAATCCAAATCTACGCGCCATCTATTAACGATGTTCCAAACAAACTTTGTTCTTGGAGAAATTCAATTTTTTTTAGTTCATTGCAACAGATGTTTATAAGAAAAGCACCATCCCATAACTTTTGTATTCCTAATAAAAGCATTTTTTTTAACATATATTTCATTTATCAAACCCCTAAAAACCAAAATAAAACCAAAACTACAACTATCACAAATTAAAAGATTTGTTGCTCTTGTGGCCGGTGTTAAGCAACGACTCCTCAGGCACTTAGACAACTGCGTATCGAAGTAGACAGCGATATCAGACCTCAAATTCAACCCACACCCACGCTGGAAGATCGTCTATAACCTCCCGATTCCTCCACCATCGAGGAAGTGAACAATAACCCTCCAAGACGGAGAAGTGCCAACAGGACTTAAAACAACTCCTCTACTTCCAACGAAAATGGTCAAAACTTACGATGGGAGCTTCGTCTTCGTCTTACCCTCGCACTATCTCCAACTCGCCAGTGCCCTGGGCATCAATCTGCGACCGCAAATCGAGCCTCCCCAGCAGCCGATGGAGCAGAGTCCCGTCGTGGTGAAGGAAGAGGAACCCGAAGAAGTTGGCGCTCAAAATAAGTGCGAACGTCCGCTGGATTATAGCAAAAATAACGACTCGTGTGATATGTGGCGACCTTGGTAGGACGGAATAGACGCGACACTTTGATTATTTATTTATTTATTTATTATTAATTTGAAATTTTACGTGCATATAAGATTATTGTTAAAAAAAAGCAAAAAACGTTTTTCAGAAAAGAGCAAGTTGTTATTATATAATTTTTATCTGTATATACTGGCATAATATTATATGAAAGATGTGTATTAAGATTTATAAGACTTAATAATAATAATAAATATAAAAAAAAAAAATCTAGTCAGCAAATTAAAAATTTGGAAATTTATTTTATTTAGTTTTTAAAAAAAAAGAAAACCATATGATGAGACTGTTGTAAATAACTTGTATATAAGTGTATATTATAAATAAAATTTTATGTAAAAAAATAATAGCGCACAATTATTCCTCCATTTAAACTTATAAAACGCACAGAAACTTCACCCTAATGTAATAAATTTTATTGTGAAAATCACACTATTTTAAAATAAAGCAAAATGGAACCAACGCGCCATCTATCAACGATATTCTAAACTCATCCCTATAATGATATAGATTTCTACGTGGAGTCGGTATTAAAGAAAACTTTTCTATGTAAATGAATTAAAATCAGCCACGAATTTACTTTTGCAAATAGCAGTAAACTTAAAACTTTAAAATTTTATATGAATACAAGTACATATAAAAGCGTTAAAATCCAAAGCAAAAAAAAGAAACCAGAGAAGAGCGAGTTGTTATATAATTTTATCTTTATATTAAATTATTAAGGATATGTTAGAATTAATAACATTTAATGTAATAAGACAGTAAATATAAAAAAAAATCTAGTCAGCAAATTGAAAATTTGGAGGTTTATTTTAATTTAGTTTTATAAAAAAAGAAAATCATGCTATGAGACTGTTGCAAATAACTTGTATGTAAGTGCATATTATAAATAAAATTCTATATAGACAAAAGTAACAATCGAGCGTAAAATAATTCCTTCTTGTAAAATTATAAGACGCATAGAAGCTTGATTCTAATATTATAAATTTAATAATATAAAACACACTATTTTAAAATAATTCAAATCTACGCGCCATCTATTAACGATGTTCCAAACAAACTTTGTTTTTGGAGAAATTCAATTTTTTAGTTCATTGCAACAGATGTTTATAAGAAAAGCACCATCCCATAACTTTTGTATTACTAATAAAAGCATTTTTTTTAACATATATTTCATTAATCAACCCCTAAAAACAATAAATAAAACCAAAACTACAACTATCAAACATTTAAAGATTTGTAGCTCTTGTTGCCGGTGTTAAGCAACGACTCCTTAGGCACTTAGACAACTGCGTATCGGAAGTAGACAGCGATATCAGACTCAAATTCAACCCACACCCACGCTGGAAGATCGTCTACAACCCCCAGATTCCTCCACCATCGAGGAAGTGAACAATAACGCCTCAAAGACCGGAGAAGTTCCCAACAAGGATTTGAAACAACCACCTCTACTTCCAACGAAAATGGTCAAAACTTACGATGGCAGCTTCGTCTTCGTCTTACCCTCGCACTATCTCCAACTAGCCAGTGCCCTGGGCATCAATCTGCGACCGCAAATCGAACCGCCCAAACAGCCGATGGAGCAGAGTCCGTCGTGTGTGAAGGAAGAGGAACCCGAAGAAGTTGGCGCTCAAAATAAGTGCGAACGTCCGCTGGATTATAGCAAAAATAACGATTCGTGTGATATGTGGCGCACTTTTGGTAGGACGGAATAGACGCGGGACACTTTGATTTATTTTTTATTTATTTATTATTAATTTGAAAATTTTATGTGCATATAAGATTATTGTTAAAAAAAAAAGCAAAAAAACGTTTTTTCAGAGACAGAGCAAGTTGTTATTATATAATTTTATCTGTATATACTGGCATAATATTATATTAAAGATGTATTAAGATTTATAAGACTTAATAATAATAATAATAAATGTAAAAAAAAAAAAATCTAGTCAGCAAATTAAAAATTTGGAAATTTATTTTAATTTATTTAGTTTTTTAAAAAAAATAAAACCATATGATGAGACTGTTGTAAATAACTTGTATATAAGTGTATATTATAAATAAAATTTTATGTAAAAAAATAATAGCGCACAATTATTCCTCCATTTAAACTTATAAAACGCACAGAAACTTTACCCTAATGTAATAAATTTTATCGTGAAAACTGCACTATTTTAAAATAAAACAAAATGGAACCAACGCGCCATCTATCAACGATATTCCAAACTCATCCCTATAATGATATAGATTTCTACATGGAGTCGGTATTAAAGAAAACTTTTCTATGTAAATAAATTAAAATCAGTCATGAATTTGCTTTTGCAAATAGCAGTAAACTTAAAACTTTAAAATATTATATGAATATAAGTACATATAAAAGCGTTAAAATCCAAAGCAAAAAAAAAATCAGAGAAGAGCGAGTTGTTATATAATTTTTATCTTTATATTAAATTATTAAAGATATGTTAGGATTAATAACATTTAATGTAATAAGACAGTAAATATAAAAAAAAATCTAGTCAGCAAATTGAAAATTTGGAGGTTTATTTTAATTTCGTTTTATAAAAAAAGAAAATCATACTATGAGACTGTTGTAAATAACTTGAATGTAAGTGCATATTACAAATAAAATTCTATATAAACAAAAGTAACAATCGAGCGTAAAATTATTCCTTCTTGTAAATTATAAGACGCATAGAAGCTTGATTCTATTATTATAAATTTAATAATATAAAACACACTATTTTAAAATAATCCAAATCTACGCGCCATCTATTAACGATGTTCCAAACAAACTTTGTTTTTGGAGAAATTCAATTTTTTAGTTCATTGCAACAGATGTTTATAAGAAAAGCACCATCCCATAACTTTTGTATTACTAATAAAAGCATTTTTTTTAACATATTTTTCATTTATCAAACCCCTAAAAACCAAAACTACAACTATCACAAATTAAAAGATTTGTAGCTCTTGTTGCCATCTATCCACAATTAGTTGGAAATCTTTCTTTCGTTTTCTTTTTAATTATTCTAATTTATTTCTTTTGCAATTTATCTTATAAAGGAACAAACAACAATAAAAAATATACTTTGGACAGTTTTTTCTTGATTTATTACGGCTATTTATATTATAGATATCTTATAAATGTATCTTCTTCAGAATTTTTTTTTCAACTTTAGCAACTTAACCCAGTGTTCGTATATGGGAGGGAAATTCCCTTTTTAGAGGGAATTTTGAACGTTAGAGGGAAAAAGTTTTGTTTTAGAGGGAATTTTTTGATAAAATATTGCTATTGCATCGATAAAAATAAATTTAAATTTTGATTATTTTTGTATTTTGTTATTCATTTGCTTTACTTAAAATGAATCTGTCATTGTATCGGTACATTTATTTTAATTTCGTAAGTAATGTATTAAAAAAAGTTAATAAGTTTGTATTTGCCGCCAAAAAAAGGGAATTGCAGTGTCAAAACGGGAATTTTTCGTGTCGGCGCCGGGAATTGCCGATCAAGGTATATACGAACACTGACTTAACCTACAATTACAAATTATCACTCATAGTAGTCGCAACGTTTAGAAGAAAAAAAAACTTTACAAACAAATAGTAACAATTTATTTAGTTACTCTTAGACAGTATTTCTTTAACATGTTTTGGTATCCTAACTTTCTTCCTTTTTCTCCCATCACCGTCAACTGACTCCTTTTTTGGTTTTGTATTTTCACCCTGTTGCACTTTACGTTTCTTCTTCTTACAGGACAAAGGATTTGGCCCTTTCGGTCCTTTTCGTTTCCTAGGCTTTTCATCTTCCCCACTAATTAATCCACTCTCTTCTTTTAATTTATCTATAACAACTTTTTCCGTTGGTAAAATGCCCACACGCTCACTATTACTCTGCTGGGATATTTGCATAGACGATTCCGAGGGTGTTGTTAATACTGGAGCTTTATCATGTAAATATAAAACTGGCACACCAGGCAAAGACGATAACTGCTTTTGTAAGTCACGATCTTGTGTGGCAACAATATAGTGCTTCTTATTTAAATCTCGAACCATAGAGAGAAAGCACTTAGCGCCAGAGATAGGCTTACCTTCATGACCGCATTTATGCAGGGCATATTGTTTTAAAATGAGCAAAGCGCCGTGTAGTTTGGTGCCAAAATTTTCAGTTTCGATGATCGCACATTGTGTTGTTAATAGTTTTAGCTCACCTTGAAGATATTTGGGGATGTTATCCGCTATGTTTACCTGACTCTGCACAGAATTTAATTGTAGTTTTTGTTGTATGTGATTAAATAAAACTATACACCTACATTTAAAGCAGCTAAACAAAATGTACCATCGACCAATATCTGATAAGGTTGGCGAAAACCGAAATTATTAATGTAGAAATTTAAATATCGCGTCACCTTTTTATATCGCTTAATTTTCATTCTTAATCTAACTTTTTATTTGGATTTAAATGGTGAATTAATAACACAAATGTGAGGTTTTGAGGTTAGCATAAATTATTTTGACATAACCAACAAATGACAAACTCTCACTACCAACATAAATAATTGGAATTGAGTTTGAATGTATAATTCGAGGAGGAAAATACATTTTTGAGAATTACACACTGAATCATTTAAATAAATATTTTTCCATACGATCTGAAATCCCACAAACAGTATTTTTCTTTGACTATTCTTATAAAAAGAAAAAGATACTATAAGTTTTAATCTCTATGGTTGGTAAATCTAGTACCATCATTTTTTTTCCTTAGATGTGCGTAAAATATTTTTGTCGGCTCCGTCTTAGTTCAAAAATGATAATATAATAGTGTTTATAACATGTTCTGAATAAGAAACTATCAGAAATTAGTGATAAAAATGTCTATGACTTTCGCACAAAGGGGCGCCCGGCCCCCGAATCCGGCACAAATACAAAAAATGCTCGACGAAAACGGACACTTGATCCAAACGATTCAAGATTTTCAAAGCAAGGGGAAAGCTCAAGAATGTGTACAGTACCAGCAGCTTCTGCATAGGAATTTAGTATACTTGGCTAGCATAGCGGACGCTTCGCAGAATGTGCACGCCTTGCTCCCGGTAAGGATTCTTCGGGTTGCAAGAAGCACTGGAGGGATGAGGTCTTTTTGATTATGTGTTGCATGTTAAATATTTCATTCGGTGCAAGGGATAACTTAGAACCATATTCATTATTTAAAATGTCCATTGTATAGGAAATTGATAGCAATTTCCACATTTTAAATGAAATTGCTTGGTTTTTTTTTTAAATCTGGTGAAGCCTACATGTGATTTAGAGACATATTTCTATTAGGGCTCTTTATTCTCGAATTCAGCTGTTTTTCAGATACATATTTAGAATTTTGTCAAAATTTTGACATTGTATCTCCTTTGATAATTTTTCATACTAACATATTATAAGCCATTGGAAATAATGAGGTAATTCTGCTATATAGATAAATAAAGAAAGGCAAACTTACCAATTCTTGTCAAAAGGTTATTAAATTTTTGATGGGTGTTCATGAAATTATCGCTATTTTGGAAAGCTTATTATTTTTCTTTTAAAGGTATTTGATGTAGACATAATTTTTCTATTAAGAAGTATTAAACATTGATATATATTTAAGATGTTAACTGTTCAAATAAGAAAATTTTTCCTTTTTTTGTGGTAGGCCATGAGAATGACAGGCAGTTTTGACAACTATAAAAGTAGTAGTGCAAACTAACCTAATTGATTCAGATAATAATGTAAAAATTAAGTGAAATAGGGAAGATATGAGTATGCTTAAGAAAAAAAAAATCATAAAAACAAATTCGACAAGTTAAAAATTCATTGAACCACAAAATTTATTGCTCACCTTTATGCATACATATAAGGAAAGCAGGAAAGAAGTATTTGTTGGTAACGGACAGCAGATCCAGATCATACCATTTTATTAATATAAATTTACTTTTTTCTTTATTTTTTTTTCTTTTCAATTAATGTTGGTTTAATTGCTATTAACATTTTTGGCTATTGATAGTTAGAATAACTTGGTTGCAGATCATGAAACATTAAATCTGTTGCAAAATAATATATAAATGAGTAAAATATATTATACTTTCTTAAGAAAATAGTATTAAAAAATGAATAAAATTTTATTCTTTAAAATGTTTAATGTAACTGTGCTTGGTATTCTGTCGCAAGTAACATGTTCATCACATTAGCTATATTCATTACTAACATTGTATCAAACTATAGTTGTATGCAACACTAAGCATAATACATACACAATTTGTAACGATTGTCGCATATATCCAAAAGTCTACTACGTGAATTTTCGAAGGTTTATGTTTAATTACACATGTAATAAATCTTAATATGGATGAGATTATGTATGCGTTTCTATGAAATGTTATTGTTTAATATATTATTCTATAAATGCGCAGTCTGATTAATGATAAGAATTCTTATTAATCCAAAAACTTTTAAACAATAACTAATAGTAATGAACAATTTATTAGGCACACATATCGTTCTGTTCTATAAGTAAGTAAGGCCTTGAAATTAGAATCGACAAATAATGTAGGAAACGATTTTAATTCTGGCAATAGGTGATTATACTATTTTTAATTTACCTATGTATATTTTTCGTTGTCTCTAATTCAAAATCTACTTTAATACATTCGGTGGTGCAAGTAGTAGTACCAGTTTGGACTACGGTTTTCACTTTAAGCAAACAAAAAAAATATATTATAAATTTCAATAAAAAAAATGTTTCTAAGTGGTTTGATGAAAATGTTTGTAAAAATTGATTATTAGTACTAATAAACAGTCCTTGCAACAACAATTGTCAACCGTAATTTCAATTTCGCTGTGTTATTATGCAAAAATGACAAAATTGTTTGGATATCAACCAGATTAAAAATATTACTGTTGTTGAGCTGCTAAAAAACGAAAAAAAAGGAAATATTATTAATTCAATTAAACAATCTTGGAAAATTGTGATTTTTACTTTTTTTTTAACATCTTTACAAAAATTTGCACATGGCCTCAGAATTGAATTCTCAACTATTTTAAAAAACTTTTTTGGATATCATGTCACTTTTTGGAAATTCATGACAATTTTTTTTAAATTAACCGCCATACAAGCGGTCACGTGACGTATGTCAAATAAATTTTGGGGTTCCTAGACATGCACAACCTATCCCCCAAAAAGAATTTGAATAATTTAATAATAAAAAATTCCCATATGTGCAATATTTATGCGGTCACTGTATATATACACCTAGGTATTGTATATATTTTCGTAACTAATATGAATAATGGATTAATAAATGACAAAGGATAGTCTTTTGAACGGAAAAGTATAAATTGGTCATACATTCTAGCTCAATTATAAAAACAGTGATATGTAACAAGTAACAATAATTAACTNTTTGAAACTAAGTCGTGTTTGGAAACACAAGGACAGTAAACGGATTTGTCATAAATAAGGAAAAACGTAAACCTATATTGAACTCGCATTGTATAAACGACCTATGGATTAGTGTTCTGCTTTGCTAAAAATGAAATGTAATAATTTAACTTTACTAAATTAATGATTTTAATAATTCAGTACTAAACTTGGTGTTAAACTAAATTTATTTATACTTGAAATTATAACAACAATTAGTATAATTATTAAGTTGCAAAACGCATCTCACAGATTCTTCTATGGTATGCATGCGGTTTCTATAGATCCTATTTTAGATAGCCGAACATGAAGTATCTAATGTGGTTAGATCAGGCGATCTTGGTGGCCAGCTGGCGCTCTAACGGACCCTGTCAGCAAAAAACTGTTGAAGATATTGGGCAGGTTTGTCGAGCAGTATGTGCTGGAGCCATTCATCGTGCTGAAAAATAACTGCTTCAAATCCATTTCTTGTAAACTTTGCAATAAACAATTCCAAAACATCTTTGGAACGTTGGCGTTACAGTTTTCTTCGAAGAAAATTGGCCTCTATTATTCGTTTGCTTGGACCATAGCTAACCAAACTCCAACTTTTATGGGATACAATTGCGTGTTCTCGAAATTTCGTGTGGATTTTCTGCAGAGCAGAATACGATAGTTTTCTTGAATGGATTATAGCCTTTGATAAAACCAGGCTTCATCTGAAAGAAAAAGATTTGTTTTAGCAAGTCATTCGTCCCCTAAATGTATTAAACAATGACAATTATTCCAATCGCCTATCGTGATCTAATGGTAATAATTCCTGTACCGTAGAAAAACTTTATAGGATTGAAAATGAACGTTCTTTTGACAGCTCGGTTGCCACTCGAAGTGTATGATAAGCCTATAAAATATATAAAATGTAATAAACTATTTCACGAATGTTAATATGATTTTTATCTGTTTGTTGAGCTAAATTACCACAGATAAATTCCCTTATTTTCTTACAGTATCAAGAAATACTTATTGTTGGTGAATAGATGTAAATAAGTAAACGGTTTGAAAAAAATTATAAGATAAATAATCGAAAGATAACTACAAACACGCACGCCAATGTCGCTAAATGTCAAGAAAAATTCATTAATGTATGAAATTTAGTATGTAGCTAACATCGCTCACTTTAAATTGGTAAAAGTGATTAGATAAATTTTTCCGGATCATTTTGAATCTCATAGTATTCCTAAAAATTGAAAAATCGCACAAACTTTTGTAGTGTAAGTTGGCAGCAGTGTGTCATGTATGCCGCCATGGGCCATGAATGCTATATGCATCAAGTGTAAGAACTAATCTATAAGTGTAATAATCCGAATATGTAAACGAGGTGATGTATAACACATTTTACTAAACAAAATAGAATGCAACACAACTTGGAAGGTGAATGTACCCCTAAATTGGGCGATTGAGCAGAAAAAAAAATGCGCAGTGCTTCTACCGTGGGACTCTTCCAGTAGATCTTCACGGAAATCAGAATTTGACAATTGCCGCTCTTGCCTTGTTAGAGATTTTGTTGTTTTTTTTTTGTTTCAATTGACGCTTGAAAGCTTAAATTACCTAATCAAAAGACCTTCATCCCCGTCAGGGTTTCTTGCGCAATGATACTAAGCTTGATCTGTACGGATATCTGCATTTTAGATGTTACAGCCTCCACAGGGTACGCCTCCAGCGCACGGACAGCCTCCCAGCGCCGATCAACACATGAACAACTACAATCACCAACAGCCCGGAGTGGTGGGGGCGTATAGGCAACCGTCAGGACCTCAGCGATCTACGACTGCGCCTCAGCCGTATCCCCAGCGAGGATATCAACAAAGCCAGTACCCGAGCGGGTATCCGCCGCAAGGTGGCGCTTACCCACAACAAGGTCAATACCCGCCCAGTCAACCTCCCGGATATCCGGCGAATACCCAAGGAAACTACGGGCAACCGCCTTCGACTACCGCGCACAGCAACTACCCACAACCCGGGTACGGAACGCCACCGCCTCCGAATAACGCACCACCACAACCCAATCCCTACCCACCTCCGAATCCACCGCAAAATCAACCGTCTTCTTACGGGGCGCCCGCATCCAATCCCCCGTATCCCAATTCAGCAGCGCCGGAATTATCCCCCACAACAAGGATACCCTCCGCAGCAATCCTATCCCCACCGCCTTCATCTGTCACGCAATCGCAGAGCGCGCCTTCCTATGGTAATCAACCAAGTCCCGGACCGATTAATTTCCCACCGAACAACGCGCAATCCCCTCCATTCACCGGTCCTCCGGCCAATACTCAAACTCCGGCTGTGACATCGGCCCCGCCCCCCACCTCTCAACCGTATCAACCTCCGTATCCGCCCAATTCGCAACCGTCGAACCCTAATGCCGGCTTTACTCCGCCCCCGAATCAAGGATATCCTCCTGGGGGGCCGGCGAATAGCTACGGATACCCCCCTCAGCCGGGTTATCCCCCTCAACCGCAATACGGGACGCAACCGCAAGGTTATCAATATCCCCGTCCTCCGGCCGCTCAACCCCCTCCACCGCAAGGTCAATACGGTTATAATTATCCCCCGCAACCGGCTCCTCAATAAATATGAAAAAGACTCAGGTTACAATGTTTTCAGTAACGGATATGAACCGTGTGATATTCAAATATCGATAATTAGCTTTCTAGCGCTTGTGCCGTCTATAATAACATAAACGCTCGCGCGGCGGCGTAAGCACCGCCCTATACATTATCTTCTTTTGCGATTAGTAGATAGCAGTGATGTAACGAATACGTGATTTTACACATTTTAACAACATTTTAACTTTACTAGCGCCATCTATTAGCTCTCAATTACAATGTACGCCATTGCAATTTCTTCAACAACGCATCGAAACTATCGCAGGTACTACCGATGTTCGACTTAATCTGTCTTCGACATATTTACGTCTTATTCTTTTTAGTTTTGAGGTTTATTGATGGTTATTCTAATGTAAACTGCAAATTTGTCTCAAAGTTGTTTAATCTTCTGTGAATTTTAAATATTTTCTAAATTATCCATTTTCACAGGTACCTAACTTTTTTATTCGCAATATTCGCATATTTATTGCGAATATTCAAAAACATGCGAATATTTGTTACATCACTAGTAGATATTAAAAAATTACACAGGCGGTGTAAGTGCGGCCCACGCGAGCGCCCGTAGGTAAATAATAAAAATAAAATCTCACCAATAATATTGGTAATTGACACATTTTGGAAAACGATTTCTTTGTGAAATTAAAACTTTTTAGGCGACATTTTCAAAATCCGAAAATATTGTTTCAGTAATAGATACGAACCGTGTGATATTCAAATATCGATAATTACCTTTCTAGTACTTGTGCCGTCTGTAATAACATAAACGCTCGCGCGGCGGCATAAACACCGCCCTGTATATTATCGTCTTTTGCGATTATTCAATAGTAAAAAATTACAAAGCCGGTGTAAGTGCCGCCCACGCGAGCATCCGAAGGTAAATAATAATAAAATCTCACCAATAAGGTGGTAATATTGACACATTTTGGAAAATTATTTCTTTCTGATATTAAACCTTTTTAGTAACATTAATTAGTAATGACAAAAATACTCTAAACTGTGGTACTGGTAATGCTGCAAACTTCTCCTAGACCCTTCACCACAAACTGCACTAGACTGCGTACGTTTCGATACATAGCTATCATCATCAGCAGATACACTGAACTGAATAACTTAAATCTGACAAAGGTAATACTGTGGTCATTTTAGATAAAGGAGATTATTTTGAACGTGTCAGTAGCCTTTTGGCGCAAGGTTCTTACGTAAAGCTAACTAAAAATAAATCCGTTATCAAAAATGATCACAGAAACCAAGAAGACCTTATTAGAATGTAAGAATATTGTCGCGTGTATAGAAATTTGTTTCACGGAGTATCCTTGGAGATGTGTTTTTCAATCCTATGCGGCTCTATGTTCAGAGTGAAGAATCAAACTTGCAGAGGATTTGACTCACCGTTTTTAAAGACATCTGTTAGTGCTACGTTTTCCTTATTTAAATTTAGCCTATCGGAATCATTTTAAACTGTGCGTTCATGATGAAAGAATCAAATTCGTTTAAAATTCAGGTAATAAGTTTTGCAGTAAAAAGCTTGGACACAGCAGTTTAGTATTTTTAATTGCGAATTTTTGATATAAGGAAGTTGTATACAGCGTGCCTAAAGCCATCATTGTTTTTTTTTTAATGGAACACCCTGTATATTATATCCACATTTCTAAAATGAGCAGTTTTCGGAATAATGACCTTTGAAATGTTTTTTTTTTTTTTGTAATGACAGTGGTCTTTTAACATGCATTTTTAAATTTTATATAATTTATACACAGAAATTGTATCAGTATTACTTAATATTACCATACATGATTTTAAGAAAATATGAATGCGTACTTGTAAAATAAAAAAAAATTATTAATGGTAACTGAAGAATTTTTAGATAAACTTTATTTACACTGGCAAAAAAGGAATATATAATAAGCAATGAAACCCTAGAGGTATTTAATTTATTTAACCGGTGTATTAGTTATGCAACCAAGATTGCATCAGTCGCATAGGTTATATTTATTATTGAAAACATTGTATCTATTTAAGTAAGTATAAAAATCTTTTTTTATTATTATATTTTTATTTTATTTTTTACAATATTGTATTAGGATTTTCTCAATAACGTATTCAAATTTGTTTGATTATTTGCTATCATCGTATTACTTTTAACTGTTTATATAGACGGAACTATTTACAAGAAACAAACGAATAACAATTGTGAAGCTTATTGTTGTAAATGGAGAAACTAAAAGATGAACGAATAAAAAGAATGGAAAAACTAGAAATATGTATGTAATTCAATTAAACCATCTTTGGAAAAGTTGTGATTTTTATTTTTTTTTAAATATCTTCACAAAAATTTGCACATGACCTCAGAATTGAATTCTAAGCAACTTTTTCAAATAACTTTTTTGGATATCATGTCACCTAACCTCACTTTTTGGAAATTCATGACATATTTTTTAAATTTACCGCCATACTAGCGGTCACGTGACATATGTCAAAATAAATTTTGGGGTTCCTAGACATGCACGATCTATCCCCAAAAAAGAATTTGGAATATTTTAATAATAAAAAAAATTCCCATATGTTTATTTATACATATATTTAATATATGTACACAGAGATTCAAAATGATTGTCAAATCCACTCCTATAGATAGTAACAGGGTGTAAGGTATATGCGCGTTGTTTGTAATGAAGGTTTGAACTAAGTCAGTGTTGGAACATAAGAAAGTAAACGGATCTGTCATAAATAAGGAAAACGTAACCTATATTTGAACTCGCATTATATAAACGACTATGGATTGGTGTTTCTGCTTGTAAAAATGAAATGTAATTAATTTAACTTTACTAAATTATGATTTTACAATTCAGTACTAACTGGTGTTTAACTAAATTTATTTATACTTTAAAATATAACATACAATAGTATAATTATTAAGTGATAAAACTGCATCTCTCAGTTCTTCTATGGTATGCATGCGGTTTCTATAGATCCTATTTTTAGATAGCCAAACATGAAGTAATCTAATGGGGTTAGATCAGGGCGATCTGGTGGCCATCTTTATGCTCTAACGAACCTGCCAGCAAAAAACTGTTGAGATATTGGCAGTTTGTCGAGCTGTATGTGCTGGAGCATTATCGTGCTGAAAATAAACCGTTTAAAGCTCATTTTCTTGTAACTCTACAATAAACAATTCCAAACATCTGCTTGTAACGTTGGGCTGTTACAGTTTCCTCGAAGAAAGTTGACCCTATTATTCGTTGACTGGACATAGCTAACCAAACTCCAACTTCTACGGGATGCAATTGCGTTTCTCGAAATTCGCGTAGATTTTCTTACAGACCAGATACAATAGTTTGTGTAAATTGAATATAGTCTGTTAGATAAAAACCAGGCTTCATCCAAGAAAAATGATTTGTTTAGCAAGTCATCGTCCCTTAAATTGTTATTAAACCAATGAACAATATTCCAAACGCCTATCGTGATCTAATGGTAATAATTCTGTACCGCGAAAACTTTATAGGGATGAAAATTAACTTTCTTTTGACAAGCTCATTGCGCTGAAGTGTAGGATAAGCCTATAAAATTATAAAATGTAATAAACTATTTCACTTAATGTTAATATTGATTTTTTACCTGTTTGTTGAGCTATTACCACAGATAAATTCTCTTATTTTCTTACAGTATTCAGAAATACTATTGTTGGTGATATTAGATGAAAATATAAACGATTATAAGATAAATAATCGAAAGATACTACAACACGCATGCCAATGTCGCTAAATGTCAAGAAAATTAATTTAATGTATGAAATTTGTATGTAGCTAACTTCGCTCATTAAATTGGTGATAAGTATAGATAAATTTTTCCGAAAAACAGTTTTTTTCTTACGACAATCATTTTAAATCACATGGTATATATATAAGGAAGTTATATACAGCGTGCCTAAAGCCATCATTGTTTTTTGAAAGGAACAGCCTGTTTATCATACCAAATTTCTAAAATGAGCAGTTTTCGGAATAATGATCTTTGAAATGTTTTTTTTTTTTGTAATGACAGTTGGTCTTTCAACATGCATTTTTAAATTTTTAGTATAATTTATACACAGAAATTGTATCAGTATTACTTAATATTACCATACATGATTTTAAAAAAATATGAATGCGTACTTGTAAAAATAAAAAAAAATTATTAATGGTAACTGAAGAATTTTTAGATAAACTTTATTTACACTGACAAAAAAAGGAATATATAATAAGCAATGAGATCCCTAGAGGTATTTAATTTATTTAACCGGTGTATTACTTATGCAACCAAGATTGCATCAGTCGCATAGGTTATATTTATTATTGAAAACATTGTATCTATTTAATAAGCAAGTATAAAATCTTTTTTTATTATTATATTTTTATTTTATTTTTAATTTTTTACAATATTGTATTAGGATTTTCTCAATAACGTATTCAAATTTGTTTGATTATTTGCTATCATCGTATTACTTTCAACTGTTTATATAGACGGAACTATTTACAAGAAACAAACGAATAACAATTGTGAAGCTTATTGTTGTAAATGGAGAAACTAAATGATGAACGAATAAAAAGAATGGAAAAACTAGAAATCTACGAATTCTTTCTCATATTTGTCGATCGGGTCGATTTGTAAGTTGACTTCGCCGTTCGAGTCGAAGAATTGCGTGTCTCCGGGTTGCGCGCAGTTCGGTATGTATGGGGGCTGGACGGATTGCTCGTAAATCTCTAACCAGTCGATGTTCTTGAAGAATACGTGGTTTTTAATGTCGTAGATGCCTTTCTTTAATATGCCATAGCTGAAATGTGTCTCGGCAGGATTATTAAAACAATATAAAATAAATATTCATCAAACAATAATGTTCTCGATGAGATATAAGATCAAGGGCCTGCTGTATGAAAGTCCAAGCACAGATTATCCAGATAGTTCACTTGTATATATTTCTTGGCCTGATTTTTTTTTTTTTTAACGTGTGCGTGGTAGTCACTGTTTCTGGTTTGCAGTTGCGCATCCATGCTTGCGCGTGCGCACTCATTCCAGCTTTGTTTAAATCTTGCTCATGAATTTTCGTTTATAGGTTATAAAGCAGCAAGCAGTTTTCATTGATAAACGCGTTGTAGCAGAGATTATTGTATTAATTTTCAATATTTTCATTATTGTGTTGATTGAACCACTTCAACTTTAGCTGTTTAGTGTTTTTTATACAATGTGTGATAATGTGGTATTGTTGTGTTCCTGATTGTCGCAATAAATATAAAACTTTAATATTCCGGCAATGTTTCTTCAGGTTTTCCAATAGAACCAGAAAGGTAAGCTATTAAGCTTTTCAATTATAGATTATATTACCAAATAAGTATCTATATTTCTATTTTTGAATATGTGTTTTATGTAATTTTTTAAGATGTGCATTGTTGGTGAAGAATATTGTCGTGGGGATTGTAGAAACCAATTTCACCAGAACATCTGCTACCGATCTTTTTAGGCGTTTTGCGGAACATTTGAAGAATAGTATGTTCGCAAGTCTAGCAAAGAGTCCTTAAAGAGAAATGCCGTTCCACAAAAAACTTTTGAAAGTCAGTACATATGTTTTCATACATAAGTGAAAATTTAACATGAAATCTTTTTAAAAATACAATAATAAGTTTACTGTAAAGATTTTGCACCTTGGACTTTAAATATAACAATGGCTTATTTGATTAACTCTTTGTATGAAAACTGTAAACCTTTTATTTATATACCAAGTTATATGTGCCGCAACATATACTGCGGTTCATCTTATGGATATCTCTGCAACAGAGAATTCTTTGTGAATAGACTAACAATTCTAATTATTATATTACTAATTAAAATTTTACATCTATGGATGTCTTTTCTTTGTAGGAGAACATTCTAGATTCCTATGAATGCAGCTCAGGACCTTCCACTAAGCGACCAAAATAGGCCAACCTTACCACAGGAACTTGAAAACGATGAAATTTGAAATATATCTATTTATTTCATTTTCTTTTTATTTTTAACCACTAATAGTAATGTTTCAAAACTTCATGCTTATTTTTCTAACTAAATGCTAACACGATAAAATAAGACGATACTTTTTTGTTTTGATTTTGCCTACTTACATTTTCTTATTGATATATTTTTTATATGTTATAGCATTCCCCTTTGTACCCCACCTTACATATGCGATAAACGTTATAATTTCTTACCTTATTTTATTAATCTTAGATAAATTAATATCGAGGCATCTACAATCTTTTCAGATTATGTTTGTTTATATTCTTAAAAATCTTCCTATGTTTGTAATGATATCTTGCAACATTAAATTCAACATAACAAAATGAAATCCACTTCCACTTAATTTTTCAATTATATTAATCCTTTGATTTTTTTAATCCGGCTGTCGAAATACGGTGGTAGTCTGCGGAGCTACCGTTCGTGCAGAAGCATAAAGGTCCGATGAGTGAACTATCTGGATAACTGTGGTCAAGTTGCAATTTGTCCAAACTTACAATTACGTTACTGATTACAGCAACGATATTTGAGCACAAAACAATAAACTCATGTACCTTTGAAAACTTATTTAACAAAATCGAATTCGGCTGCACTCATGAGGATAGTTGTGTATCAGGTACATAAAAACCTCACAGCTGTATTTGTTCGGTAGGTCATGCCAGATAGAAAAAAAAGCAACGCCCCAAAACACTACCTGAGTACCCCAGAGAAATATCATAACTTGCTGACAGAACATTGTTAATTTTACCCTAAACATTACGTTTTTAAACATGATTTACCATCATTTAATTTCCCTAATATCCTTCTTTCAGTTGCTCAGTAAAATTGCAGGCATATCCTATTCATAATGCTTAACCCCGAAGTTACAAAATCAAGAAGACGTCATTAGATGTAAGATCGTTGCACCTTAGGAGAAATAAAATAAAAATTATTGTTTTTTTTTTTTTGGAAAACGATGTTTACCCCTTATATTTACTAATCATTTTTAAAATATTCAAAGTGTGAATGGCCTATCCACTAGGCAATTTAAATGCCGCAATATTCTTAGTAACTTCAAGTTGGAATAAATTACCTCGCTTTTGTCTACTTAATATATTAATGCCTTTACGTTTAATTCACTAAAAATAGTGGCGAAATTTAAATTTGGCTATTAGGGTTATGGTTTTATAACTGAGCTTTCGTCGCAATTAAAATCTAGAATAGTCTTTACACCTCGAATGAATATAAAATTGAAAACTAACCGTCTAGATAAATCAGTTTGAAGCAGATTCCTAATCAATCTTATTTCAACAAAATCAGAGGATATATTTTCACCCCACATCTTTTCATAGTCACCATCTGATGGGATCGAAAAAGGGCTACCCGCGCCATTTGTACACAGCACCCCGAAGACACAATCACGCTCTGGCGTAGCTTGCTAGATATTCGGCGTAGATAATTGGCGTTCGCCAGATCACGTCTAGTTTGACTACAATTAGGAGAAGTGAAAATCCGTTTTTCGCGTTTTAATAATTCATAAATCACGGGACGTCCTACCTTGCAAAACCGAAATCGTAATTTCAAATAGCGTGCTGTCACCAAGATATTGTGGTTTTCCAATTCTGTACACCAGATGCAAGTAGTGCAGATATTCTAGACCCAGGACGACTTGTGCGCGTAAAATTTGCAAAGATCCTCTTGGAATCTCTTCATCCTAACACGATTTTATTTTTTATCTGATTATTTCCGTATCATCAAATTAAATCTCCCGGATTATTTTGGTATTTGAACGTCTAAGACACTATAGGTACTTTCTTTTAACATTGACAATGACCAAACCGGTTTGTCAAAGGAATCATGTTCATTGAAATTTGAATGTTCATGTTGAATATGTAAAAAGAAATACTTTAATAGTAGGTACCTGTAGTTTTAAATTTTGGAACTGATGCCTTTGATTTCTTTTGGAGGTAAATTCAAATTATCTAGAGTAAGTAATATACAAAAATTTTATAAAACACTAATGCAGTGACTCTATACAAGAAGACAAACCAAGCTTATGGGAAAAGTGTTGCGCTTAAAAACAACATTTTCACGGTCAAATCCAGATGTCGCTAATATCTCCACCACCAAAAGTGGTGGGGTAGTCTGAATGTTTAGGGAAAATAAGAACCAAAATTTAAATTATATAAATTGTATAATAGTACTATTTACCAATAGTGTACTGATTTAGTAAACGTATTTTAATGTAATGAAATTACTATGATGGTAATGATATGGGATTTCAAGCACGGCAGTGCCAACAATATCTTGAATATAAATAAAAATAATAGTATATCTGTCATATGTCGTATACGATTGGTAAGATATTATTTTTTAGTTCTATCTGTGAAGTTTATTAGTGATTAAGTTGTAAGTTTATTTTTATTGTTTGTACAATGCTTATTATTTCTATTTTGCTAGAATACAGCAAAATGTGCTATACTTTATAATAATAATTTTATTTTTATTGGTAACTGGAAATTTAGGAAACCAAAGAGACAATAAACAGAACATTCTTGAACTCTTTGACGCATATCGGCATATAGCATAATCGTTTTTATGAAAGTGATTAATAATATTAAGATTGATATCCGAGGTTTCTTGCCAATGGAAGTTAAAAAAAAAACCATTTATTTACTTAAATTTAATTTTCACTTGAACTACGTTTACTTCCCCACTCTCCAAATTATAATATTTGTAATATTGTCACAGAATGGGATAACAGTCAGAAGTTCACTCCTGTGCTCTCTTTGATCTTTTAATGGCTTTATATTGTGATCTCGACACCATCTTTGCACGATAGACTCAGGATCAATATGGATTTGTTTTTCACCAATGTCCTCACTAGATTTATTGAAAAAATAATTTTGACTATTTACTATAAAAATTGAGTAACATGTTATGCGTTAACACTTTTTCATTTTTTTTTATGACCAAAAAATTTAACCCTGAAATGCTAACGCTTTTACTTACTGGTTAGTAAACAAGAATACACGTCGCTATTTGATGTACCTACCCCAGTAAACCAATTCAAATTTCCCCGCAATTTATATTTACTAACTTCAACTTAAAGGTATTCAAATAACTATTAATCTAATACAAATCGAGGTATTTCATGCTTTAAATGTTTGAAGTTACTAAAATAATTGCGGGAAATTTGAATTTTGGTTTTACTGGGACATTATAGTATTCCATTTCCATTATTCTAGGGTTACCATAGAAGTAAGAATACAGTGACAGTTGACTTTATTATGTTTAAAAAAAAAATATTTACATTGTTGTTTGTCCACATAGCCAACTTTAAATTAGCCCGCAATTATTCTTAGTAACTTCAACGTTTGAAACAAAAATTACTTACCATTTTATACTACATTAACAGTTTATTTTAATGCGTTTACATTGAAGTCACTTAAACTAGTGGCGGGGAAATTTAAATTTGGCTATAGGATGCAGTTTGTGCTATTATATTTATATTTAAATTAGATAAATTTACAATGTTTTGCGATTCTAATTAACTATCCATGTAATATATAATTTTCTTTTATTAAGTGAAAAATAAATAAATGAATGATCATTCATAATTCAAACGCTAAAACAAATTATCGAATGATCGTCAATGATATGATGCCTTTTTGTCATTCGATTACGTCCATCACAAGTGCAGTAGAGAATAGGTAGCGGAATGTCGAGTCGTATATTAGAGACTATAACAGACTGTGTATTTAAGAGTTCACGTTGTATATATCAAAAGTTGTATGCAACACACTGTAACAATATATTTCAAAAACACATATAATATTAAACCATTTTTAAATTGAGCAGTGCCTGTATTCTTTAGTAGAGAAAGTGTCGACAACAGTGGTTAAAGTATATTTTTGGGCGATTACTGATAAGGTTTATTATATATGTATTCGCTTCTCAATTTACTATGTGTATACAGCCCAATAGCCAAAATTTTAAATTTCCCGCAATTTATTCTTAGTAACTTCAACGTTGATTCATAAAATTCCCCACCATTTTGTATTACATTAATAGTTATTTTAAAGCCTTTACGTTGCATTCATTAAAAATTGATTTGCGGGAAATTTAAATTTGGCTATTAGGAGGCTAAGTTACTTACAATATGCTAACACACATAAGCGCATAAACAAAAGGAAACAAACTATAAACGTACATTTAATGTATATTGATTGCTTTTGATGTTCTTTTTTTTACAAACTTAATGCTTTTCTGTGTTATTTTATAGGCTTAGCCCTTCCTTCTTTTAGTAATCGCATTGTGAATTCTCGCATCTTCATTGAATATGATAAGAAAAATGTACTCGGAACTATTTCTCGCCGGTAATCAATATCGGTCAAAAGACAAGCCTTTGACTATTTCTTTCGATTTTAAAATGCTTCGTACTCTGTTGCATATTCATATCAGTTTTATTTAAAAAAAGAAAACAGATATCCTCTTGATGTCTACAAGTGAATTTACTTGGTACAATAATTTTGAAGATAATTGGCGTCTGTCATACTTAATACATGAGAATATTTCTGGTTTCTTGCTCCAACTCTTATATTGAGACATACTAGCGACATCTTTATCGACTGACTTTTAAAATTAATTTGCTTTTATATATGGGACTTGGTTTGTCTTCTTGATATGTCCACTGACTAGCGCATTTTTTGAATGAGTGATTGATTGTGGATCCCATAACGAAATTAAATTTCCCGCAATTATAATTCTAGTAACTTCAACTTAAAGGTAATTGTACAAATAACTATTAATGTAGATACAAAATCGTTGGAGTAATTGGGTTCTGCTTTAATGTTGAGTTTACGTAGGAATAATTTGCGGGAAATTTGAATTTGGTTTACTGGATTGTTGTAATTGAAAGAGAATATTTTCTTTAAATATCGGACGGCGAAATAAATACCTGATATGCAGCGGGCATTGGAGCAGTGAAAAAAATAATATTATAATAAAGCTATAAACATACGCGGTTTATGGGCTATAAAACGGTAGATAGACGCTAAAACATACGAAATAGAATTTATGGAATAATTGATACACACATTTTAAATTTATATTCGTAAATGATAAGTATTGACAAGTCTGACAACTAATCATATGGAAACCAAAATCATGGCGTCCAAAAAGTTGTAATGTCGAAGCATGATGATTTTTTACCACATTAATAGTTACTTTAACGCTTTTATGTTGGAAGTATATATCAAAAATGTTTTGCAGAAAATTTTAAATTTGTAATGAACATACTTCTTAATGCGTAAACATATCCCCGCCAGGCACGAAAGGCATTATAAAGTAGACGTAGGTAGAGTCCTTAAAACAATATTCCATGTTGACGACGAAGGGAAAACTAATAGCTTGCAAGATCCTTTTTTCGTACAGAGTGTGCTGAACTTGCTTGGTTTTCACCAGGAGGGCTTTCTGTTGTATTTTCATCGCGTAGAAGTTCCTATTTATTTGATGCCTAACCAAAACCTGTACGTAAAAATTTTACGCAAAAACCCATTACATATAGTATATCCCTTCGCTCTTGAATTGTCAAAATTAATAATTACGCGTGAAAGAATTCCAAAACGCAAAATATATAATATGTAAGTACACACGTATTATTATTTAACTCACCACTTGTCCAAATCCCCCAGCGCCCAAAATGGTAAAAACATCGAAACCTTTAAGCGGGCCGGAAGGTTCCGGTTTTTTCATCCACACCTTGTCGAATTGGAACCGCATCTTTCATGCGCTTCTTGGTAGTCACTTGGAGGGAGTCTGACACATATTATTTAACGAACTTATACCTACAGTTAAAATCACGGACCCTGTGTACGGATTCGACGTCTTTCCCGCGTAAATCCGGCGTCGCTATATTCTTCATTTTTAATTGCCTTCTTTGCTTGTGTTTTGATTGTCATACGACCAGCAAGGACAATGTAATATTAACAAAGATGCTAGTTTTGCGAAGTTGTTGCTAGATTTGTACCAATTCGATATCGCGTTTGTTTGTAAGTAGTATTGATTACGAGATGATTCTCGTATACACCTATAACTTTAGCAAGTACCTACTGCACGGCCGGTTTTGTAATTACAACACCGTTTATTTTAAATAAAAACGATTATCTCGTATAATTTTGAGTTATTGAAATGTTGAGAGACTTATGCGACTCCGTACGCGCGCTGTGACAAATGAGCTTTTTTTAAGGTCTTCAATGATGAAATTTTACAATTTATTTATAATAATTTATTATTGGTTCTGGGTCTGATGGATGAATTGTATTAATTGATAAGGTCAAATGGTTTATTATAGTGCCCACTGCAATATCGTTTCACCGCATTGTTATTTCGATGAACGGGTGTAGAATCTAGCACGAATATTGTCAGTTTATGAATGAGAGCGTTAATAGAATTTTCCTTGTCGAAATTATTAATAATAGGAGTTGCTTATTCTGCGGTTTGTGAAATAAAATCTGTCTTTTTAAATTATCTCTATTGTTTCCAAACAATCAGAATGTATCCTTCTTGTGGAATATGTAAACCAATTCGTTTATTTCCTGGTATCTATTCAGTTCTTGTTCGTGGACAGAAAATATTCAACAATTTAGTGCTACTTTTATTGTTGGTAAGTAAAATTTACAATTCACACAATTTCCTTGTGTAAATAAAATACTGCTACGATATAAATTTATAATTCTTATGTGAAATGTATATAGAAAACTTGCTTATTTAATAATCGCACGTAAATAAATAAACTACCCTAACCTAAAAACTATATTAGCGCGTCAGATTTCAAATTTTTAAAACCAACAAGAAAAAGCCCAAGATTTACGAAATTAGTTACACTCTATAAATTGTAACTAATAAAACAGACAAAAATTCCTCTATTTTATGAAAAGTTTGGCAAGTTAGAGTTCTTTTTAATTTTTTTCATTGCCAAGAAAGCATAATGTAATTTATTTTCTACTCTGTATAATTGAAACGAGGATTGTTTCCTATATATTTTAATTATTAGAACGTATCACAAAATTTCTTTCGTAGTTATCAGTTTATTTTAAATAGAAACATTGCTTTTTGATTTTTTTATTTGAAGTTATTTGAAAATTCAGTAGAAATCAATAAACTATAGCAATAAATAAATTTTGCATATATCGGTAGGATATTATATAAATATGGATACAAGTTGTTGCTTTTTCCCACATAGCCAAATTTAAATTTCCTGCAATTATTTTCAGTAACTGCAACGTTGAAGCATAAAATTACCTAATATTTTGTATTACATTAATAGTTATTTTAATGCGTTTGCGTTGAAGTCACTAAAAATAGTGGCGGGAAATTTAAATTTGGCTATTAGGGTTATAGTTGGTGGTTTAACTTTTAACAAGTATAATTAAACAAACAATACGTACGTGGATTCTTGTTTTACAGAGATTAATATACAAAACATCGGCTGTAATCTTTTTACCGCCTTTAATGACTTAAAGGCGGTAAAAAGATTAGCCTCTCTGGATTAGGTTAGATTATTACTTCAACTCAGTTTCTTAGTAAAAGTTGGTTATTTTTTTTTCAACAAAAAAAAAACTTTAAACTAAGAATCAATTAAAATAAATGTGCTCCTCTCATCCCTTTTATATTTATGCATTTTACGATCCTATGTTTCTGGCGAACAGATAATTACTAAAAATATGCATATAATATAGTTGGGTCGTTTCAATATCGTGCAAAACCCTATGTTTATCTCAACTAAATTTCCTGCATCACTTTTACAAAAAAAAAAGAAGGCAATAATCGCAGGTAAAGAGAACCGAAAATTTCTTACAGTTAAACGATTCAACTTTCAATATAATATTAAATGTCGGTAAGCGCTCTTGAAAAAAAAGTAGGTGATGCAAGACATTATTTTTAGATAGTACATCTTACAGAACTAAACGGGTTATATTTTGTAATTGTCTAACATAGGAAAGTTATTGGAATTTCAATTTTTCTACTGATTAATCGACTAAATCTCCAGCAGATGGCGATAAAATCACAAATTTTGGTATTAATTGGAGTTAATAGGTGGTTTTTTAATTATATAATCGATAAATCTAGTCAATTTTCAAAGTAAATCAAAACCAACAAAAAAGCTTATGTATTCCCTTCTATCACTTGTACTAAATTATTTAACTAGATGGCGTATTTTTAATCTCACTTATTATATACAACAATAAAGGAACTAAAAGAAAAAAGACGCAAATGACCGCAACTACATTTTCCATTTATAATAAGCAAATATCCCAGATAACAATTTAAGGTTTACACAAGCTTTTTTTAAGGTTGTCCTGACAAGGGAAAAAGCTTGTCGGTAAACTTATCATTGGCAAGGGTGTAAGCTTGCTGCAAGGTTATCACAATGTTGCTAGTTGGACACAGCACAAGGTTTTCATAAGCTTATCTGTAAAAGGTATATGACAAGGTTTTCATAACCTTGTCTGTAATAGCATATGACAAGGTTAGAATGACAATGTTGAGCCAAGCTTTAGAGAAAGCCTGTACAAAGCTCTTGATAAAAGCTTGCAACAATCAAAACAAAATAGGAATTGGGTATTAATTTCTTCTTATTATTTTGGTTTTTAGATCGTAAAAATATGGAAATGTACATTAACAACAAAATATAAATTGTAAATGGTATAAATTATAAATAATTTTTTGTTTATAAATGACAAAATCATAATTCAAAATTCATAGTAAGCAATGTTTTGTTAAATGTTTAAATGGCGATTCGATAAACGAGTGAGGCCGCATTACTCCAGAAATACACGAAGTCACAGTAAAAATTATATAATAACCTTCTCACAACGTTTTCATAACATTTTACTGTCAAGCTTGTCTGGGCAAGTGAAAGTTAAGCAAGTGACAAGCTTGTCGTAAGCTTACATGTTATCTGGGATTGGTCGATGAGAATTTAATGATCTTTTCTAACTGCCATAAAAGACGAATTTAACATAGACAAAACATATTAGTAATGATTATAAATCACATTTATTGAGTTTTTTTTCATTTTCATTAACAGATCAAAATATCGTCAAGAATTGCATAATATTAATATCGTCATATACTTCCGATTATATTCTAAAACCATTCCTTTTCCGATCAAATTTCCTATGATACTCATCGATCTACGAAACAAAATAATAATTTTAGTTAAAATATTTCAAACGGAAAATTAACTCACCCAATCCTTCGTGAGCAAATGTATATGCTCATCCACGGTAAGCGGCTTTATGTATCCCGGAATGCTGATTTTCACTTTACTAGGCGGAGGTTTCTCGTCGACCCAATCGAAAACGCTTCGATATTCACCGGGAATCCAAACTCTTCACCATGTAAGGCCCTTCGAGGTGGTAACCAAGCTTGCGATAATAAGTCCTGGTACCCACTCCGGAGATGACAGCCATTCTTGTCGAACCGTGCTCTCTGATCGCTATCCTCTCCGCCCTTTCCATCAATAGGATTCCGTATCCTTGGTGTTGGAACTTGTCGAGATCCCTTTCGTGAATCGACACCGCTTGACCGTACACATGTAATTCCCTTACGATCGAGCACCTTCCTTGTAGCTCCGGCCGGAAAGTGTGCTTGCCACATCGTCTAAGTCTGCGAGAGTAAAATAGGAGGTGATTTTTAAATCGAAACGAATTGAAATGAATCTACCTCAAGAGACCGACTAGGATGTCTTGTTTTGGATCTTCGTAGCTCAAGAATGTTTCCTTTCCTTCGTTGGCCCAGTAATCTCTGCGTACGAATTCTACATCGTGTGGTTTCACCTTTTTATGTATCTCGTTAATGCCGACTTCTCTTGTTCGTATGTCCCTGCATTTCAAGCCGAGGTCTGCCATTCTAGCTAAGGCTAATTCCCTTAAATTTCCATGTTCAACACCCGAACTAGAAGAAAATAATTGTTTCATCTCACTTCAATTTCAATTAGCAGATATACAAAAAAAATTGATCGCCTTGTGATAAATTGAACTTAAAGTTAAAAAAAAAAACATTAAAATATTTCTCCGACACCAAAATCGTCCTTTGAAGTATGATCGAATTTGTTGTGTTGGAATAGTTTGAAAAATAGATATATGTATACTGTTATGCGCGTCTATCCAACTGTGTCAACAGATGGCGCTACCTGTATGAAGCGCAGATCATCGTAGTTAATCAAAACGCTCATAGAGGGCTGTTGTATACTTCATCGAAGCGCAATTCATGTTTCTAGTGCGAACGCACTAGTATTAGAACATTCAGGAAAAGATGTAGACCGCTCTAGAACTAGAGGCGCTAAATATAAACTTGCCCGCGAACGGCTGGCAGGACAGTTCTATTTAATATATCGACTGTGTTGGTCATTTGAACCTCGAAAACGTTACAATAATATTACTACATGTACGTACTAAATAAAAAAAAAAAACTGACAATCAATTCATAAGCATATCGAACCAAAACTATCAAATGATATCCCTTGATGGTGGTGGGGAAACACTAGTCTTATATAAAATTTGAACAGTATAAAATAATGTGTTGTTTTTAAATTTTTCTCTATTTTTAACTTTTTTTTAACTTTTTTTTTCCAAATTTTCGGCCTTCATTAATTTAGCAAGTTCAACAGATTGGCATAATGCTATTAATGACAGCGTCCCTAAGCTCTCACTTCAACAGACAGACATCAAAATAACTGGTAATCTAATACAAAACCATTGGTAATTTTTCGTGTTTCAGCTACTAAGTTACTAAGAATAATTATGGGAAATTTAAATTTTGCCAAGGGATAGATGAGTGATGGATGAAGGCGTGCGAAAGATAGGTATAAAAAAAAATTAAATGTCTGAAGGGCTAAAAAGATCGTACAAAACAAAGAGTATTATAAATATTATATAAAAAAAAAGTGAAAGGTAAGTAATAAATTATAGTTGTTAAGAATAAAATAATAATATATTATTGTTTTTTTTTTATAATGAATTGCCTGGCTGATATTTTACTCAAGTGCAAATATAAACTTTTATTCTTAAATCTGCCTTCCCTTTACATATTACCTATGCTTCTATGTTTAATGGTATTCAAAAATACAATCCCCTTTCGCTAGATGGCTATGAGCTTATGAATATGCGTGATATATCTCTAATTCACCACTGTAGAACATGTGCATTAGTAATCTCCCCTCTTTTAACGAATGAGTAGTTATATTTGTATTTTTATATCAATAGTAGGTAGGCTGCCTAGGTGGCTGTACGTGTTCTGCCTTCTAAATCAATAATTTGTATATTATTAGACTTTACCATGTATTTTTATATCAATAGTAGGTAGGCTGCCGAGGTGGCTGTACGTGTTCTGCCTTCTAAATCAATAACTTGTATATTACTAGACTTTACCATATATTTTTATATCAATAGTAGGTAGGTTGCCGAGGTGGCTGTACGTGTTCTGCCTTCTAAATCAATAATTTGTATATTATTAGACTTTACCATGTATTTTTGTATCAATAGTAGGTAGGCTACCGAGGTGGCTGTACGTGTTCTGCCTTCTAAATCAATAATTTGTATATTATTAGACTTTACCATGTATTTTTATATCAATAGTAGGTAGGTTGCCGAGGTGGCTGTACGTGTTCTGCCTTTCTAAATCAATAATTGTATATTATTAGACTTTACCATGTATTTTTATATCAATAGTAGGTAGGCTGCCGAGGTGGCTGTACGTGTTCTGCCTTCTAAATCAATAACTTGTATATTACTAGACTTTACCATATATTTTTATATCAATAGTAGGTAGGTTGCCGAGGTGGTTGTACGTGTTTTGCCTTCTAAATCAATAATTTGTATATTATTAGACTTTACCATGTATTTTTATATCAATAGTAGGTAGGCTGCCGAGGTGGCTGTGCGTGTCCTGCCTTCTAAATCAATAACTTGTATATTATTAGACTTTACCATATATTTTTATATCAATAGTAGGTAGGTTGCCGAGGTGGCTGTACGTGTTCTGCCTTCTAAATCAATAACTTGTATGTTATTAGACTTTACTTACACACTACACTTATTTATTTGACTTGATGAAAAATAAAACAGTTTTTCAAGGTTTTTTTGGTTTATCGTTATCTGTTACCGAGATGCTCCATTCTAATAAGTAATTTGGATAAAAAAAGAATACAGAGTATGTATATTCGTTTTATTACAATTTTCTAAACTGTTCCACCATAGCAAATCGAGTTTTAATACAATAAAATTAGGGTACAGCTGCATATTCAACGAAAATTGGGTGGATGAGAACTTGCATCCTGAAGATCTCAAAAATATTTTAATTAATGAAATTTAACACAGGAAGGTCAACATTTTTAAAATAAAATTAGTAATTATTGATTAGTAAAATTATTTTTGTAAAATTTCAAATAAATTGATTATGTATTTTAGAATGGAGATAGAAGAAAGATTCCAAACTACTCTTAATTGCTTACAACTTTGCAAAAATAAAATACAATTAACATTTTGTGCATATTTAACTTTACACCTTGGAAAATTTATACTCAAATATACTCACCTCACCAAAGGCATTGGTATATCACGTTGCACACGATAGACTCTGGTCCATGGTGGCACCAACGCTAAAATATTAGCTATCAGATCCACTAAAACCGAAGGGGGGTAGCTCTTGTAACGTCCAGTCTTCCACAATTCATACAATCCTGTTCCTCGTATCACTAGAGTTGGATATATCTTCAAACCGTCACAACGAAAGGCTGGATTTTTGAAAAATTGCTGCAGAACGATCGATTACAACTAACAATGACGCAATAACAACCACGAACTTACGACAAATTGTTCGACGTCCCTCTCATAATCAACATTCGGTAAATTGGGCATCATATGACAGACTACTTTGAACCCAGCATCCTTCGCAAGACAAAACGTCTTGCAGACATCGGCAACTGTATGACCACGATTCGTATCTCGAGCTACATCTTCATATATCGATTGTAACCCTGTGCGAAAGCAAAAACAATTATGGTTACCCTATTGCAAATACTCAACTGGCTGATACTTTACCGATTTCCAATCTGGTACATCCGTATTTTAACATATCGGAAAGGTGTTTCTGCTGACAGTAATCTGGTCTCGTTTCAATCGTTATTCCTATGCATTTAGTTTTCGATCTCTCCGAATACTTGACCGCTTCTTCTACGGAGCTACTTTTATGCCCCGACAAAGCATCGTGTAGATTTCTTATGAAATAATCCCTATAATCGTCTGGGAGACTCATGAAAGTACCTCCCATTACGATGAACTCTACTTTATCTACCGAGTGCCCCAGTTGCTTCAACTATTGGGATAAATGTAATAAATTAACAAAATTGCATATTTAGCATGTAAAAATGTAACTAAAGCTATATGGGTAGTATTTCCATTATTTTCCAGAATCCAAACTCCATAATCTGTTTTCAGGAGCGAAATGTCAGATTGTGAATTAAATTATGGTAGCCTCATAGTTAAATAACTTTACAACAAGTAACTTTAATATAGTTCTGTCCATATTTTGAAAACTGTAGGACCTAATTCAAACACAAAAAGGAAAATATAGTAGCTTTTAGTTAAATAACTTCATGGTGGCAGAACACATGCACGACACCGGACACAAAATGGATTTCAAGAATGTAAAAGTAATAACTACCACCAAGAACTATGGGAAAAGACTCATCAGGGAAGCCATAGAAATAGAGAAGAATAAAACCGTTAACAGAGAAGAAGGGTATCACCTTAGCAACACGTGGAAGAGCCTACTACGAACCGTCACGGTCAATGGAGCGGAAACTACACGTTGGATGCACCAGGGGCGTATATAAGAAGAATGTCGGACCATGGAGAATCAGTTCAGTTATCCTGAAGAAGCTGTCAGTATGAACAGCGAAACGTTTTGACACACGGCGAAACCCGCAAGAAGCTGTTAGTTATAATTTTAATACAATTCTTTCCATATTTTCAAACCTGTAGAACCAAATTCAATCACAAAAAGAAAAATGAAGTTTCTTTTTTTGATATATCTTCGGATTTAGAAAATATCAACCTTTTTTAATTTATTTTTCTCATCTCTAAAATATGCGAATCAAAGACACATTTAACAGATCCAATGTGGACTAATTATGGAGAAAGGATAAATACGAAAATGATACAGCCACTGCGATTTTAGTAATTTTACATTTCATCAATCATTATCATCATTTATTTACTTACTTGCTCTACTCGATGCCTAGTTTGCAAATATGGATCATAGCGTGCCCTAATTGCCCTCATCGAAGTCGGCTCATAACCTGTATAACTTTGTGTAGAATATTCAAAGTCAGAATCGGGACCTCCCGGACAATAAACACAGATATTTCCAGTGTAATTTATATGCGGGCACCTATGTGGTTTACACATAACGGCTACTACAGAAATCTACGAAAACATATTTAAATTTCATCCTAGTTCAAAAATTAACAACATAAACTCACCCCACTAGCGGATCGTATAGGTTTTGCCATCAATTTGGGCACCAACACCTTCTTATAATCGACGGGGACTGCCGCGATAATGTCGACCAATCTAGGCGAAGATGCCAAACCATATTTCGCCGCGATTTGATTCTTTAGATGGTTTAAATTTACGTCTTTTTTGTCTTTCTGGCCTTGATTAGAAGTTGCACGATCTCAGCTACTGTTATCACTTTTTTTTCTTCGACTGTCAAGTACGAATACTCTAAAATAAAGTTTCAAAATAGTTTATTTAAAATGGAATGTTTACCTGTAGAAAATACCGTCTCTGCGTCGTCCCATTTTGATGAAGAATTAATAATTATACGTCAGATTATTCAAAATCATACGCCGAAATTGATTGTATACACTATCCAAGCACCACAACTTTTAATTAGTTAATGAAATCATATAATTACAAAGCAACAATATGTAAAAACACTTTTACTTCGTGGTTCGTGGTTATAGGTTATAAGAGGTTGACATTTCGAAGGCGAATAAAGATGGGGTTTTATTGCGGTTTTATTCTAATAAATTTCAATTATAATTATTTGAATTGATTTATTGTAGAGTATTTTCGTTTAATAGAATAAATTCGCTAATGAAAAGTATATTATTAATATGATTATTTTTTATTGTCTAGTGTAAAATAAAATATTTTATTATAATTTTATTTCCATCTCTATACCTCAAGGTTAACGTTAGTTCCACTTTTTGACGTTACTCAAACCAAAATTTAGCGCTAAATTCGCAATTTTAAATATCCCGCCATTTCCGGAACGAAAAGCGTGCTTCTCCACGGCCTTTGCACCATCTTTCCCCTATCAGTTTGCCGGCGAATTTCTAGAAACTTCCATCAATACGCATCGAGTTCTGTATTAGATCTATTTTGCCAAAGCCGATTCTAATTAGAAAATGGTGAGTACACACTAATCACAATAAAGCGAATCAAGTTCGTAGTAAAACTGCTATAGATAGCAATTGTTACAAATTAAATTGTCAAAAACACGTTTTCCTGGCGTCGAATATCTGCGAAATATAAGAATAAGATAAAGATGTTGAGCGAATTAGCGGTACGGGGTTGATTCTTGATTATATGGTAATTCTTAACGCTTTTCAAATAATTTTTAATCGAATTTTCAGTCCGGGGCAGCCAAGAAACTTATGCCACTCTTCGACCGTGTTCTAATCAGGAAGTTCGAGGCTGTCACAAAGACGAAAGGTGGTATTGTAATACCAGAGAAGGCAGCTGCAAAGGTGCTAAAAGGAACTGTCGTCGCTGTAGGTCCAGGTTCCAGAAATCAAGTAAGTTAAACAAAATGATCTAGATGTAATGATATTTTATCAGGGTGAATGCCATAGATAATAAAATGTGATGTATTGGATATATTTGATGTTGGAATTTTGACTAATAACTATGCTTCTTACATTATAGGTTAGTAAGTTATAATAGAATAATTAGTATTTAGGGTTGGTACTACTTTTAGGGATAATTGATTTCGAGTTTGTGTCTGTTGTATTGACATCATAGATTGACATCTAGATTTTAAGGTTATGGATGTTTTGTTTTCCTTATAAAAAAAATGGTTAGAAATTTTTCAAATATGTCACTTGAGTAATTTTTTATAAATTTTGTATGTAACTATTTGCTATGTGGAATTCTTGCCTATTGGCTATTGTTAGTGGAGTGCCACAAAGATCAATTCTAGGACCTCTTTTGTTTATTATGGCTACCAGTTTTCAATCTTAAGTAAAAATTACAAGATTCCAATGTATTTTGTCATGCAGTTGTGTTTATCATTTTCAGGGAATTGATGAAAAACTATTGCTAGAAACATTATTGATTAAATCTTTCAAAAACCTTGGCAATCTTTTTTGCTTTCCCAATTAACATGATTCTGTTGAAGACATTTTTTAATCTTTCCGTTTCAGAATGGAGATCATGTCCCACCAGCTGTAAAAGTAGGCGATAATGTGTTCCTTCCCGAATATGGAGGTACCAAAGTAGAGTTAGAAGAAAACAACGAATACCACCTTTACAGAGAATCTGACATTTTGGCCAAATTGGATGCATAAATCAGTACAAACTCCTCCATATATTCTGTCGTTTATATCGGTTGATCATCGGAAAACGTTTAATCTATGATCTGTTCGGTGTTTCCGATATAATCGGCGCATATTTCGCATCGTACCCCCCACCAAGTTCAGTGCGATTCGAAATTTGTATTTGTGTACCTATTTTAAGACGTGCATATGTTGTAGATAAAACGTTTTAGTTATAAAATTAGTTGTTACATCATTTATATTGAATGAATACATTTTTTTAAGTAATAAAATTGTTTTTCCTTTTTGTTTCATTATTATAACTTTAATACAAATAATTCCTACAGTGAAACATTAATATTTAGATACAAGTTATTATCTCATTGCTTTGGTTCGAACACCTTTATTATTGAGATTTTCAGCTTGTAATATGTTTAAACCATCTTGTTCCGCTTGCTGATGTGCAATATCTGTAAGGGCTTTAAAAGAATGGGGCTCCCAAGACGCTAAATCTGCCAGAACTTTACGATTCAATAATATACCACACCTCACTAATGCTTCCCTAAAAGTCTTGTATGCAATACCATGCTGTTCACATCCGGCAGCTATTCTAGTATCCCAAAGCTGCAATAACATAATTAGTTACATAAATCTTTAAATGACAAGATTTTAGAACCTCACATTTGCCATATCAAGTTTTTTTAATTTTCTTCCTTTCGTCGCGAAGACTAAAGCTCTTTGGACGTACCTCACAGCGATACTATAACAATTACGTTTCCTCCCTTGGTAATGCTAGAGTTTCAACGAAATTCCATCGCTTCTAGAGTAAGTGCAGAAGTTATTGATTACATACTTACAGCAGCTAGTTTGAATATTCTGCGCTTCCTCCAGATTTCATCTGGGCCTCTGCTTCTAATAAAATTCGCTACTGTTGTAAAAACCATTTTATAATACAATTACTCGGTAATTTGAATCTATTTAGGTTATAATAGGACAAATCATGGACAAATTCTAATTAAATTCTTGTAAGGTTGGCAGCGCAGGTTATATGTCAAAATAGTTGCATTTTAGGGCAATATAAAAAAAAAATGTTACTAAATTAATAGACGTTCGTAAAAGAATGTAAATAAAATTGATTTTTTTTTTAGTATCAAAAATAAAGAAAAGAACTGAAATTAAATTGTAGAATGCGAATTTCAATAAATTTATTAACAATTTCATATAATACGTTTTAGCTTAAAAAATCCTTGTGAATGAAGTATTAACTTTACTCATAGATCTCTTTGTTATGGAATATTATCAAATGAATAATGGCACATAAATTACATACTTATAATTGCTTTCGTGTTATTAAGCTATCAAAATGCATTAAATTAATCTATCAACAAAATAGTTTCAATAATTGGCATAAAATGAAATGAATCGTTGCATATTTCCCAATAGATCAGCTGTCATCGAACTGTTGAAATGGCGTTCGTAAAATGACAGCTCCCAAAGATAAAATGTTTATTTATTAAGCAATAAACATCGTTTGTGCGTTTAAATGACGATTTAGTCGAACGGTTCTCTAGTGCGGCAAATATGGAAGTACTTCCAGGTATAATTTCGTAACGTTTTAGGAGATATAGTAGTCGTATTGTTCCCGTTAAATGCAATCCCCTGTAAAATTTTAGAGATGGGTATGGACTTTCTTCTTTTCTATGTCGCACGAATAGCTTCTGCCTACATTTCTTGCATGCAGCTTGCTGAAGACGCTAGATCTTCGCAGCCACACCCACCCTTTGTTCAATTTTATATTGTGTTTTTGTAGAAGGGATCAGTGCACCGGGGAAACGGGGCCCTGGACTGTATGAGTTTCTGTGGAGCGATTATGCACAGACTTTATAGCCTAAGTAATGCTAAAAATATACAAGAGTCCTTCAATTAATGTGTTTATCATTGGTTTCTCATAAGTGTTGATTTATGACATTCTAGAGATAAGCTCGTTAATTAAGGCAGCTTGTGTATTAGAATTTATATTGAGAAAATTATAAAAACTTCAGGAATGAATTAAAAGTTACCAATCCGTCGCAATTAAAATTCACCACCGAGACCGATTTATCGGAATTGGGCATGACGAAACCGGAAATGCGCAGATTGAAGAAGTATTACGAGAAGCATTTCTCAAACAATTACCTCTCGAAGTTCAAAAAATTGATCCTGACGGCCAGGAAACAAGAGGCCTCCTCCCACGACATTTCCCACCCGTTAAACAGCGAGAATCTGCCGATATCGAGGATGACACGGTTCCCGAATAAACATATCATCCCACCCGCTAATATACCTCAACAAGATAGGGATCTGGGGAATTTTGGGGTCGTCCAGCAAGGGGTTTGGTGTAATGAGGGCGAACGGATACAAGTGGCGATTAAGTGTCTTTCCCGAGAGAGGATGCAGACGAACACGCTGGAGTTTCTCAAGGAAGCAGAGATCATGCATTCGATCGATCATGAGCATATTGTGAGGTTATTTGGAGTGGTTTTGAACACGGGGAGTCTGATGTTGGTGACGGAGCTGGCTCCGTTGCGTTCCTTGTTGGAGTGTCTCAAAGAGCCGTCGTTGAGGTCCAGTTTTCCTGTACTTACCTTGTGCGATTTTGCAGTGCAAATATGTGATGGTATGCAGTACTTAGAAGCCAAACGTTTGATACACAGGTAAGATTATATTATGTGGTACTTAAATATGGTCATGAGTCGTGTATGTCTCAGTTTAACTAGAAATTTATTTCATTTTAATTGGTTTAACAGAAAAATTCCATATAAAGGTGAAGGAAGTGTAGTATAAATATTATTTAAGTTTCTACAAATCAATGAGTAATGGGTATTTTACAAACAATGACAAAATCAATGAATGATTAATAAGAATTAAAACTTTTAATTTTTTTTTTTTTCGATTTAATCCTTGAAGAAAAAATATATAATTAACCCTCGGCCTGTTATTGTAATATAGTGATTTAATTATTAAAAACATAATAATCTCTCCTTCCGCCCATGCAATAGCGTCAATAGACAACAAATGATTAATTCCTTTACCTTGGGGTTGCTAATAATTAGTTTAATTACGTACTGCTGTGTACTAATAGAATTTAATGAATTATTAAATTAGCTAGCTCAACGGATAAAATCTTTAAAAGCGCAAAAAGAACAATTAACCTCAGAGTTACCCTCGCCGAATTTAAAACTTGAAAGCTATCACGAAAAAGGTAAATTGTGATGATAAAATCTGACTTTTTAATTACCCCAAAATTGAAAAGTTTAATTAAAAATAAAAGAAACAGAATTTTAACTCACGACGTTAATTAACAATCAAATTTATTATAAAAAAAGAAAAAAAATTTTTACTAAAAAAAAACAACCGTGAACTTAAGGTTCTGTGGCCAAAAAATAAAAACTGCAAGTGATTCAAAATTACAATAGGACAATGCTATTTCCTATACAAAGCAAAAGATTTGTTGTTCAGGAGGATAATCGTAAATTCTTACCAATTTTCAAAAGCCACGTGGTTTCAACAGTAATACAAACTAAATAAAGCGTGGACAATTAGAATTATACAAAAATGAAACTAAAAGCAAACAAATGCTACTATTCACCCAACTCGAGTTGATTGAATATTAAAAACGAAACAGTAAATGGAAAAAAGGCGGAGAAATTAATTCTTTAAACTCTAATAAAAAAACTAACTTAATATCTTTCCCGTTGAACAAAAATAATAAATGAGTCTTATATCTACAATGTGCACACATCAATATAAAAACAAACTATAAATTAGCGAATTCCTTGTGGACAGAAGTAAAAAGACCAATGATGCGAATTAAATTACATATCAAAATAAAATACAAAAATTGGCAAACAATGATACCAAAAATACGTGTNGTATACATTAATGAAAATGCTTCCGAAGGTTGTGTAGACAGTCCAAGTGCACCTGCAGTAGGGATACCCCGACGAAGTAGCCGTTTTCGAGCGACACCGGACATAACCGCACGTACGCCGACAGAGGATCAATTCGCCGAGACAACGCCCAATGCAAAGAACCAACAGAAACCGCAAGTTACTGCCTAGGCATATTATTTCTTGTTTATAGTTTAGCTTCAAAGCCATATTCTCTTTGTCCTTTGTTTAGATTTCAATATTTCAAGACTAAAATAATATTTCAAGGGGACCCATTTACCTTATCTGTAATTGCTTTGTTCATTTTTTCATTATTAAGGAATATATTTTATGATCATTACGTTGTAAATTGTTTTAAAAAAAAACTGTGTTAAAGTGAACCAATATCTTTCATTCATATTCAGGTAGTCATCTTGTTTGTCCTATACAAAATAAAACATACTAATATTACTGCTTTTATTTAAATTTATATAAATATTCACTAACTCCTCGTTTCCTGCACTTACCTTAGTTGAACAACAAATTAAGGTAAGTATATTGTATATTTTATAGCAAACCATTACCTTTTATATCAGTATTAGTTATTGACATTAATGTACTCTTTCCTACACAAGTAATCTAATGCTTGTATAATTATGAAGGTGTGATAGCTGTTATAGAATATTCACTCACAGCAAAACAGCTACTCTTGACAAGTGGCAAATCTTTTTGCTTACTGCAACTACATATATTCTTTGGTTTAACTACTTCAGTAATTATCCATAATAACTTCATAAGTTACCGTACAAGCCGACCGTAAGTAACTTAGATTGCTTTTTAGATCAGGTTTAGATCTTTTTTTTTACTAGCGTTTATTTCTCAGTGCACATGCAATATAGGTTGCATACTTAAAACAAGTCACGTTGGTTAAACCTTTTCTGAAAGCATATACATATGTGAAACTTTAGTAATGACCTGGCGCGGCAGACGAAAGTACGACTCTCAATTATTGTCAAAATTTCTCTCCGTTGGCAGCATTACCTTAAACCAATTCTTTCGGGATAATCGAGCTCTCATCTCCACGGTTGTTCGAGCTGATCTCCAGAGATATTCGAAGATTGAATCCTGCCTTAATCCTTCTGGAGGTCGAGTGATGCTGGCAGGGAAAAAGCTTTGTCCCCCTAAAAATCTCGTATTTAGATCAAATCCGGGCAATATCTATCGGAAAAGACCCTTGTGCCGCCGTCAACCACTTTTACTTATTTATTTTTTGTTTTATCGGGAGTGACAATGGAGTGGGAGAGAATTCTGAATATCCTCATCGTCGTATAGAGGCCTGTAATAGATAGGGATGACCTTTGAACTTTAATGGGAATTGTATGCTTTTATTACCATACACGTATACGGATTTTGAGGTTCATTATATGTGATGAAATGTGCGCGGTGACATTTCGGAATAACTCGCATTAAAATTTTTATTGGCGGTGTGGGGGTTTGAGGTACCGTTGTTTGATTAAAGTTTTTTTTTTTAAATGGTCGAAACGGGTGTGGTCCATTAGAATGGTATTGACTTAAGTGAGCTACTCAGAGAGACATTTGAAGTGTTGCACCTGGAAAGAACAGTTTGATTGAACTTTATTTTTTAGCATCAAAATGACTATATTTAAAGCCAGCTATGATAAAAAAATGTGAACTTATTATCATCAATAATCTTTTTTGCAAAAAAAGTTAATTTTTGGAGAAGAAATCTGTTTTTGAGAGCTGACTAGTACAGAAATGTTTAGTTATTGAGCGTTTGTCTACGAGTGTTCGAAAGGTCAAAATTAAATATTATATAAATTTAAATTAAATATCCCCCGATGGTCTTGCTGCTTCGGTGATTAAAGAATTTAACTTATACCTTGGTGAAATATCAACTCTTAATAAATATATCTCTCGCAGAAGGAATTTTTCCAAAAATTTTAAGACATGCTACTATTATTCTAATTTATAAAAAAGGCATAGTTACAGATATTTCAAATTATAGGCCAGTAGCTTTGACATCTGTGATTTCAAAAATTTTAGAATACGGTATGTCAGACCGTTTAAATTCTTTTCTTGACAAACATAACATATTATTATTATTATTGATGATAATGACGGTACAATTTAGTCAATTTATGGAATACATACTGTCTTTGCCTCAAACCGTAAATCAACCGGATACAACAATTTCGAATGAGTTTAATTCTTTGCGCAGTTACTGAGTCAATACAGTAGTGATACAGCATGTTAGCGAAATTAAAAATGTGATAGAACCGACGCATCCGATAACAATACTTTAGAACGTTGTGATAGAAGGGATTTGTGGAAGTGTTAAAGTTTCAGCACTGCAAATACTCTTCGTTAATATGCTCCCTAAACTTTAAAGCACAGTTCAACTGTACGTCCAGAAGATTTTTACTAGTATCGGTGAGGGGCAGGACACCATTGCCAATCAGCACAGTGGTGACTTGACAGGGTTTAACCTCAGGGCGTGTGCTTCTGCAAATAATTTCACAGATGCCAAATCTTCATTCAGATGCTTTAGTGCCTGATTACCACCACCAGCCGCAAAGGAGATGTTAAGCTGCGTATCATCTGCAAAATTATTTTGGAGTGACGCATTGCTGAGGCTAATTTAGATATATAAATGGCAAACAACACTGGTCCCAATATAGAGCCGTGGGGTACACCGAAGGTTACGTTCCTTAAGGAACTAACGACATTGGGGAGATGAATATATTGAAATCGATGTGCCAAATAATTTTTAAGTAGCTGCACAGACGCTGGTGAAAAGCCAAACATACTGTAACACAGAATATCAACTGTTATGATTGATGCTGTCAAGGGCTCTGGAGAAGTCTAATAACACGAGAACAAGGCTTTCGTAGAATCTGCCATCCACAATATGAAGTAGGGCAGCAGTTGTGTCCGACACGAAATCCGGATTGGGTAGGTGGGAAAATGTTATATGTCTGTAGATATTCCCGAATCCATTATTTTCTACAGTACCTTCGACATTGCAGGCAAAATAGAGATCGGTTTGAAGATGAGTCTATCCTTCACCATTTTCCAGGCTGAAATTATTGCCATCCAGATTTGTGCTGAGAGCATCTCAAACTGCCTGCGCAGGAGTAGAAGGGTAGAAATCATCTCCGATAGCTAGGCTGCCCTCAAAGCCTTGACTTTGAAGTGGTATTGGGGTGACACATAATGTTTAAACAACTGGAGAAAACTTCTAAATGTTACATTGAGATGGGTGCCAGGTCATTCTGGGATCACAGGCAATGAAATAGCTGACACGTTAGCAAGGAACACGATGCCGTTCTTAGGTCCAGAACCAACGTATTGCTGTGGCCTGGTACCCGGCTTTTGTAAATCCTTTTTACATTTTCTTTTGTACCTTCAGTACACAGCATATTTATTTGGCAATCCCAACGTGGGGCTCGACGTTGTTTTAATTGTAATCAGTAGAATAAGAATCCGCATATTTGAAATTTGTGGAAATTTCTCGTTGCGTTGGTGGGGCTAATTGTGTCGTTAAAAACATTTTATATACATCGTCGCTGGAATGAAGATGGACAAGCCCACCAGGGAGCAGGAAGTGAACGTTCCTGCAGACCAGAGCTGGCGGAACCAAGGAAGTCTTGACAGAAAGGAGTCGGTTGTGGCAGGAACAGAGGGAAGGATGGAGGAAACGAATAGGCAGGGAGACGGAGGAAACAGGACTAACAATAAGGAAAGTAATAGTATGAATGATATGATGGCAATGCTTAGAGAGTTAATGAGTGATACTAAAAAAATGATACAGAAACAAGAGAGACATGAAGAGTGGTTGAGACAATATGATGCAGAAAAGAAATGTATTCAGACAGGAGGGGATAAAGTCAATTGGGGTTCAGATACTTCTGATGGAGAGAAAGTTGTTGATGATTTGAATAGAGAAGAGGAAAATGTTGATGATATAGGTAGAGAAAGGGAAGAGGATGATGAAAATGTTGATGATGAAAAAATGGAAAATTGTGATGTTAGTTTTGAAAATGATATACAAGGTTGCGGAAAAGTTGTTAGAGGTGATGAAATACAAGGTTGCGGAAAAGTTGGTAGAGGTGATGATATACACGGTTGCGAAGAAGTTGTTGGAGATGATGAAATAAGTGGTGATGTTGGATCCGAAGAGGATATCGAGGTAGGGTATTGGTGAGTTAGAGTTAGAGGAAGAAGAAGTAAACAATTCTCAAATAGAATCCCCAGAAGAAGTAAATGAAATTGAAATCAATTGTGGTGAGAAGTCTGAAGCTGTAGTCGAGGAAATTTCGAACCAGTATGTATTCTTAGAAGATAGGTTCCCCATTATTGTTGTTGAGTACACTCTCTTGAAGAAGTCGAGTCAAAGCCTGTCAAGATCATGAATAATCCCGTTCCCGAAGCTATGTTTGAGCATGATTTAAAACCTTTTTTTCTGTTTAATGAGCTATCCTTCTGGAAATCCAAGCGAGAGGTACATTCAAGGAGTGGAGAAGGTCCTCAGGATGCTGACCCACGACTGCCGCACCGACTGCTGCCCGAAACAGGATCTACCGTTCGTGGGACCTCATAGAGTGGCTAGAGTGTCTGATGGAGTCACCTATGAACTTCTTTCTGTGGCTGGTATGTTGAACACTTCCACCACGACCAAGGGTAGTTTTCACCCCTGTGTGCGGAGATACGGTATTGTTTGTTTGATGCGGGAAACTTTAGAATATTGCCTTTTTGTGTGCCTCAATTTTCGTGGTATCTTTCGTTTTCCCCTTAGTAATTGGGGGAGGTGCTGTGGCCTGGCACCCCGGTTTTTGTAAATTCTTTTTGCATTTTCTTTTGTACCTTCAGTACACAGCAGTATGGTAGCTCATATGGCAGTATCAAAACGTTTGCCAAACTTGCTGCTAGGCACTGCTCCTTTTGCACTCGCCGACGCAAGACACTGTAAATCTCTAGGGCTTCATCCAAATGAGGAAATACTCCGTAAGGCAGTCTTTATAAGTAGGGATAGACTCCCCCCTGTGCAAAAAGTGTTGGACTGCGGAAGGAAACTCCTGCTCACCTTCTCGTCAACTGCCCAGCAGTGGATGAGGAGAGGCAGGCGCACTTTGGGGTCGATCCCACAATTGGTTAGTTAACTCTCAGTCAGATTGCGAGGTTTTATGATAAGGTACAATCTGACTAATAATAAGAGGGCTAAAATTGACATGAGGGCATAATAGGTCTTTCTGGCCGAGCTGCCTTCTTCGCCCATAGGGAAAACAAGATGAGTCTACAGTGTGTTAAAAAAAGGTTGTCGGATATTTTACCCAATTATAGTACTGGTGGTAATAAACAAAAAAGTCTTAGTCAACATGGGTCCGCAATTCAACTGTTTTTGACATATAGTCGATTGTATATTTTAAAATAAAAAAAAACATTTTTCGGTTTTGAGAATAGTTCCCTTTGTCAAATAACTGATTGTGACTTAAAATTAGTTCTGTCAGACATCTGTCATAAGATTATTTATCATTTGCGTCAATTTTTTTTTTTCTAAAATTATGCATAAGTACACAAATGCAGAAATGGCCGATGAAGCACGGCGTATGTATGCCGAAGAATTTCCAAATCGGTTGTACCGAGTGATAAGATTTTCTCAAGACTTCATATCCGGCTGTCCGAAACTGGCTCATTTAAAATTAATGGTGGTTCTGGTAGACCTAGATCAGTTTCTTCTCCCGCAGTAGAATTAGATATTTTGAGACGGGTAGAAGACAACCCAAATATTAGCACCCGAAGACTTGCCGCGGAACTGAACGTCAGTCATCCTCTCATTTGGAGAATTCTGCGGGAACAGCAGCTCTATCCCTACCACATTCAACGCGTGCAAGTTCTTGCTCTCCTCGATTATGATGCACGTAGGGTTTTTTGTCATTGGGTTTTACGAAAGCTGGCAGAAACTCCTAATTTTGCGACTCAGATTTTATTTAGTGACGAGGCTGGATTTACAAGAGGCGGAATATTCAATTTTCATAACAATCACGTCTGGGCAGATGAAAATCCCCATGCTGTTGTTGAACTGCATCACCAAAACCGTTTTTCGCTAAATGTTTGGCTTGCTATTTTTGAAACTGTTTAAATTGGTCCAGTATTTCTCCCTAATCGTTTAACGGGACAAGTATACTTGGATTTTTTAAGAAATGAATTACCCGTTTTATTGGAAGACGTGCCACTTTTTAACAGATTAAATATGTGGTTTATCCACGATGGAGCTCCTGCGCATTTTTCCATCGTAGTTAGAAATTTCTTAAATCAAGATTACAACGAGAGATGGATAGGACGGGGTGGACCAACTGCATGGCCTCCTACGTCCCCTGACCTGACACCTGTAGACTTCTATGTTTGGGGGCATCTAAAACAATTAGTGTACGCACGATCTGTAAACAATTTGGAAGAACTCAGGCAACGAATCGTAAATTGTTGCGAGGAAATTCGGAGGACTCCAGGAATTTTCGAAAGATTGCGTCGGTCTTTCATAAGAAGGTGTGAAGCGTGCTTAGAAATGAACGGTGGATATGTAGAACAATTTCTTTAGTTTTACTTTAAATAAGCATTTGTTTTAATTTAATTGCGATCAGAATTTCTTTGAAAATTTTATCCTACTAAAACAATATGCAATCGACATATATGTCAAAAACAGTTGAATTGAGGACCCATGTTGACTAAGACTTTTTTGTTTATTTCCACCAGTACTACAATTGGGTAAAATATCCGACAACCTTTTTTTAACACATTGTGTATCATCTCCTGTAGAAGGAACCACTTTCTATCTTTCAGGAGATTTGGGGGTGTGGCAGAATTTTCAATTCAAAGATTGAAAGGATAGTGTAAAAATTATAGAAAATTATGTTATATACCTATGTTAATTACACCAACCCAAAATTAAATTCGTATTTAATTTCCTCAAAATAATAATAGATGGGCGTCTATGTAGTTATTATTCCCCCAAGAAGGAAGCACCGCTGCGTTTCCATTCCTGAGAATCGGACCAACCCCGTTTCGATGTTTCTCGAAAATTGGTCCCCCCGCCCCGAATATTCCCGAAGGTGTGAGATCAGGGTAAAACTTGTTACGCTAATGTTATTTAGTGCTCGGTCTATGTTATAACGCTTCCCAAATTTCACCCACCCATTCATATTACACGCTTCAGCCAATTATGCGTTGACAACAGGTCCATTACGTCAACCCTCCTAGTATTACGTATATCAGAAATCACGAACGTGCCAGCAGCATATTCGCGTGATTAATAACCGAAGAAATGGCACTCTGGGTCCGGGAGACTATTAGTTGGCATTCCTAGCAGCCTAGGTCTTTGTCGTCGTCAAACACAGCCTGTCACGATTCGGTGGATTCCCGCGATTCTACGCCGGACGACGGTGGGGCCCGTCAAAACGCGAATACATCAGAGGATAAATATACGAAAATACGGCAGCATACACACAATATTATTATGTCCAATTCTAACCGGCACAGTGGCTGCGCACTGAAGCGGTATTGATCCCGCGGCGTGGGAGGTTTCGACTATGGCGCCTCTGACGTAAAAGCAGTCCTTCGGCGAACGAGAGCCGGTATAGAGGGTCAGAATAACACCCTGGCGGTAAAAAGGGGTTAGGGCCCGTCGTCGTTGGAGATCCAGATTTGAACAATGAGAAATGGGAGCGTGTTTTTCTTACCTGCGTCGGTCCCTGTTCAAGACTATGGAATGAACGAACTGGATCCCCTTTGAACATCTCCGTTGAAGGTGGTTGTCGAGGAATTAGCGCGTGTTGGGGAGGGGAGCGTTTCGTTTGGAAGGATTATGAAGAACTCGTGGGGGCGAGATTGGTTTTCGAATGTTAAGATTTTTATAATGAAAAAGTAAAATCCAAATTTATGAGACGTTTTTATATCGTCATGAGCTAAGTCGTATTTTTCTTTACTTTCAGAAATAAATCTGAATGAATTAGTTTTCCAATCTACTCCAATTAAAGCACTTTTTTCCCAGTATTTATTGTAGAGTCAGAGTTTTATGCCCATTAATTAAATTAGATTGCTCACATTTGGTGTCATCTCCAACAATTAATTATACTTCATGTTTTGACCTTTCTTCTAATGCAGAATTTGATTTTCTTTTTGAATTGGGTGGTCTATTGCAAGATGAATCACCTCCACCATGCTTGTTTCCAACGATTAGCCTACATCTAAGATTTTTTTTTTGCTAAAAGAAATCTGAATGAATCTCATTCCAATTATACTAATAATGCAAGTGTTACAGTGAAATAAATAAATATAATATAAATGGGAAAACTGATTTACTGTAATCGACATATACAGTGAGGTCGCAAATGGTACCGCTCTCCCCCCCCCCCCTCCCTGATAACTTTTGAATGGCATGAGATAGAGCAATAAAACAAAAACCAAGTGAAATTAGAGATAATTTATGATTTTTTTGCCTATAGAGATACGCACATGGCTCCTGATGTAAAATAGAGGGCGTAGCTATCTTTAAAATTTCAAATAGGAAGTAATTTAATTTAGAAGCTCATTTGGAAGATATTTCTATTACTTTTATGGCAATGCAAACAGTTTTACGATTTTCGAAATTTTTACCAACTTATCCAAGATTAATAATTGGAGTACTTACGTTACTTTTTCGATAGCCCTCGTATTCGCTTTTTTGGATATAGTGTACAGAAACCTGTAATTACAGTAATCTGTAACATAGACATCCACACACATGACACATACACTGACAGATAAGACACTTTTGCTAAATTTTGAAAAAACGTCATATTGTAAAATATGTCATATTTTACAGCAATCGCTTCCTAAGTCACATAAAACCACAATATTTATACGAGGGCTATAGAAAAAGTAACGTAAGTGCATTGCCATAAAAGTAATAGAAATACCTTCCAAATGAGCTTCTAAATGAAATTACTTCCTATTTAAAATTTTAAAGATAGCTACGCCCTTTATTTTACATCAGAAGCCATGTGCGTATCTCTATAGGCAACAAAATCACAAATTATCTCTAATTTCACTTGGTTTTTGTTTCATTGCTCTATCTCATACCATTCAAAAGTTATCGGGGGAGGTGGGGGGGGCACCATTTAGGACCTCACTGTATATCGACAATCACAGGTTTGATTCGGCATAGTCCCAATAGCTCAATTGGTTAGAGCGGCCGTCCGGAGAACGGTGGGTGCATGGTTCAAATCCTGCTTGGGATTAATTTTTCTTTGAAAAATTTCTCCCAGAAATTTGTTACAGTAAATCAGTTTTCCTATTTTAATTATATTTATTCATTCCAATTAGTTTTCCAATCTACATTACACTGATTACAGCATTATAATAACAAGTTACTGTAAATGCGTTTTGTCTTTAACCGTTGATTTGATTTTAACTTAAGAGTTTTCTCTCATCACGTTAAAACAGTTTACTGACACATCATTTTTATGTTAAAAAAGTTTTGACATTTTAACATTAATATTGTAACATTTTTAAATTTTAATAACAAATTTTATAATATTGCACAATTTTCCATCTTGTAGTTGCCTGAAAATGATCGTTGATCAAAACATGTAGCGAAAATATTTTAAAATAAATAAAATTGGAACTCGAACTCCTTATTATTTCCAATTTATTTAATACACCACTCTTTTGGGACTTTACTTTTTATTAAGTTAAATGAGTTCAGTTATTGCATAACAATTACGATATAGTTAGTAATTCTACTTTTTGCAATATATAAAAATTAATACGTTTAAAATGAATTTCGAGACGATTAATCTGTGTAGTTCTATGCTTAAACGACGGGTAAATCAGAATGTGCAACAATTGAAGGTGAAAATTACAGGATATTTGGTTTTTGTTGTTAAAATAGTAATATGATAAATTTTGTTTGAAAATAACCATAATTTTTAGATTGGAATTTGGAATAAATGGGATTTTATCAAAATAGCCGTTAAATTTTACAAAAATTAATCGAGATAAGTCCGTCTCTCACGGAGGTTGGCTAGTGAATCTTTTGAATTGAAATTCTCCAACAGACATCGATTGCGATTGTCTTCGTAAGGGCCACACTCAGAAAAGCCCGTTAATCTCACCGATGTGGGGGTAATATAGGATATTACTCTCACAACCTATACACTTTTTGTGTCGCTTGGATGAAAAAATTCTATCTATCTATGTAGTACATGAGAATGCCGATGTGACCAAATGAAACTACGAAATGTTTAAACTAAATTAAAATCAATAATTATTGCAAATTTCTGGAATCACCTTACATTCATTATAAAATAAAGGTCTGTACATCATGAAAAAAAATACATTTAAAAATTTACAACACTTATTACTTTGCTAAATTAACAATCTTAAAATTAATTACTATACAAAGAGTATGAAACCTTGCATTTACGTCATTTTTCGATGAAACAGAATTACAGCAATTCTTCCTTTGTCTTTATGTTGACATATAAATGCACTTGGATTGCAATTACATATAAAACCATTATTAGAGTAAATTTAAGTACAATAAACACACTGTAAAAAAAAATGTACATTCGAACTGAAACTTGATCCAACTTTGATCTGTCATATATCTGCTATAAAAATTATACTATTCACAATCTAATATTTAATTTCACAAAAACACATAAAAATAAAACTGATAACAGTATAATTAAATAATATTAATTTATTCAACCACTACAATATATAGTGTGATGGTGATTAGTGGGTTGGCAGTTTTACTATTTGGGCCGAGATGAGTGCCTTTAGGCACACCTATACGTTGGGAATCGTTTTAATATAGTCGTGTCGCATATCAAATCAGAGGATTTTTGGTGAGGATTCAGAATACTGTTAGTTTCGTGTTTTACTGCTCTAAATATCGTCATAAATTTTAATGCCACTTGAACAAGTTAAATTATGTATAACTGCAATATTTTGGTATCTAAACAAATGTGTTCTTTCAGGGTTTGGCCACTTACTATTAACATGTACTCCATCGACCGTGTCAGACCTTCAAGGAAAAGACCTACCAGCAGGAGAGACCACAACTACTTCAGTTAAAACCGCGACGATATCACTAACACAAAATGGAACTAATAATCTCCATAGTTTACCATCAATAACGTCCAAACCAAAGACTGATCTAATCGGAGATGATGCAAACGAACAAAAGATTACCCCAGTGACCAACTATATTTATTTCATATTTTATAAATATTTAAAAAATATTAAATCTTTCTTGAATATTATTTATATTATATAATATGCATAAAATATTTATAGAAATATTAGGAAAACATTTAAAAAATATACATGTTATGTAGCATTAATAATATTTATTGCAAATGTTTTCTCATATATTTTTCATAACTCTGCAAGAATATTTTGCTTTGTATTCTGTAAATATTTATTTCATATAAAAAAAAGATTGAATTTTGCTTTTTGTACATTGGTGCGTAGACGAATAATATAAAATGGGTAAAATATGCATACATATTAAGTAGGTATTACCTATTTAAATGATAGTTTAAAGATTAAATTAGATAATATATATCTAATATGATTTAATTAGTATTCTATGTTGAGCGCTGTAACTTTTATATTAATATATCTGCGTTTTGTATTATATTATTTGTAATATTTGTAAGTTGCGAACGTCAACACAAACACCTCTATTCATTTCGGTGCCGGTGTTATATGATTTAGTATTGTTTAAATGCGTCTATGGATTAGGTTAAGGTACATAGAATGCATACGCTCACGTGCGTATCATCAACGTTTTCATTCGTTTGTCCGTTACATGTTATAGTTTATAATAGTATACGATTAGGGCAGATTAGGGTTAACTGTGTAATTAATTGTTGCGGGTGTGTTTTAGTTTTTGTGGTGACTACGAGGTAAGCAAAACTTTGAACATATCATGGCATTTATAAGATAATTGGAATGCTCAATATCGTTATGTACAGAAATTGTTTAATAATATAATTGTAGGAATTTTATGCATCATATATGTACTGCATCTACCAGATAAATTACTAGTTGATTTGCTTAAGAGATTTATTTCGATAGATAAGCGTCATAACCTCAAATAGAGGTTATAATACGTTGTGTTGTTTCATTGTTTGTACGTAGAATGTTTTCAAATATTATGAAATAAAGTAAAAATAAGTATCGTAAGTATTAGAATGTAGCTACCACTCTAGTTATTGTAAATGCTCCAAATATATTAGTAGGTGTTGATAATGTTGTACGATGTTTTATTCATGGTATGATCTAATACAATTGGCATTGTTTTAGAGGCCACGAGGAAACGCCATGAGAGCGCCACTACCGAAGATATGAAAAAAGCCGTAGGGTTGTACCTGGCACCAGCCAAGGCTAGACTTAAAAATGAGTATTTTTCATTTTTATTGGCTTATTCAAATAAAATGATAATAAATACGTTTGTTTTTTATTTAGAACACTTCAATTAAAAAATAGTGATTAATTTGATAAACCTTCAGTATGCCTTAAAAGATGCCAGAATTATTGATTATTAACTTGTGTGGTGAGTGTGAAAAAACAAGTTCTTGCCTTTTAGACAACTCTATGTATGTTTCAAGTTTTCGTTATCGACGTTATACATTCTAAATAACCAAGATCAATTTTAGTCCATATTGACAAATTAAATAGATTGCATAAAAAATCTCAATTTTCATATAAATATTTTACAAATATTTTAGAAAAAATATAGCGCTTACATTAATTTTAAAATATGGAATAAATATTTTAATTGAATATTTTATCTATATTTAGAAAAAAATATGAAAAATATATTCAAAAAGCTCTAACGAAAAATATTTATAAAATATATTTATAAAAATACCTATGTAATATTTCTGGCTGTTAGGGTGGAGTTAATCAAAAGTCCCCATCTCGCGAATGAAACACAAACTCTCGAGAATGGATAGATCTTTAAGCATAAATACAGATAAATACAATCCCCAGAAATAACTTGAAAATAACATCTATGTGGAGGCCAATCATGGATACGAAGCATTCGTTCTTACTAAGACAAAAGGGGGGATTGTTTTGTTTTTTTCCTACCTGCCCACTTCAAATCCAATTTAATTACAAACTTCAACATCACAATCAGCACCTAGAATTAAAAGCAATAAACTAATTGAATGCCCTGATTTCTTTTTAATTACGTTCGGACTTTTTTCCCTTCTCCCCCTCCCTAACCGCCGTCTCTTAACAATAGTATCACGTCGCGTTTGTATTGGCAGTGACACCCGAACATTCAACACTCGCCTACCGGCGCTAAAGGGGTAGTAATGAATCTATATTTAGATGGCGAAATGCCGAAACGATATGCCAGTGAAACTGGCAGTGTTGTGATAAGGGGCCGTGGGGGTTGGGGGGGGGGTTGTGTTTTTGGGGTCAAACCGCGCGGACATTTCGCCCATTACCCCCACCTACCGAACGGAACAGCGGGGGGGGGGACTGCACATAGCAGCAGGTAGCAAAACATAATCAACCTGTTGACTGCTACTATATTCCTGCCTTCTGCTGTATACGTGGTTATATTCACTCCGGGGGAGTAGGATGAGGAGTTATTTATTAAAAAGCAATGAATTGACGGAATCGTAGGATTACATTCGCTTCTCAACTGAAGGAGGTTGCTTGTTGCTTTTCGAGGGCCGCTGATTGAATTTGGTGTCAAACGTGCTTGCTACAAAGTAGAGAGTTAACATCAAAGAGCGACGCGTTCACAGTTGGGGAATGAGTGCTTGTGGGGTACACACTCAATAAATTCCTATCTTCTTTGTCGATGGGGACGCGTCGGGTAAATGAAAATAATGTCACCATGTTTGTAGCCCGTTGTACACGAAATTTGATGTTATATAAGTGGGAGGAAAATGTTAGCATAGTTTGGTTTGAGTTTATAGCTTAAAATGGACTAAGTATTTGTTAATTAATACGAAAATAAATCTGAAAACTTTTTATCCATCAAATTACTATTTTTTATGGTAAAAGTTTTGTTAAAAAATACTCTAAACGTATTGAAATTATAAAACACATAACGAAGAAAGCTTTTTAGAAACTTATATGAAGACGTATAAAACTGATTCTACTTCTTTGTAGCAGCTACTTTCGTATTTGTTAACTAATACGAAAATAAATCTGAAAACTTTTTATCCATCAAATTACTATTTTTTTTTTTTGTAAAAGTTTTGTTAAAAAAATACTCTGAACGTATTGAAATTATAAAACACATAACGAAGACAGCTTTTTAGAAACTTATATGAAGACGTATAAAACTGCTTCTACTTCTTTTGGCAGCTACTTTCGTATTTGTTAATGAATACGAAAATAAATCTGAAATTGTTTATCCATCAAATTACTAATTTATGGTAAAAAGTTTTGCTTAAAAAAAATACCTGAACGTATTGAAATTATAAAAACACATAACGAAGTAAAGCTTTTTTAGAAATACTTATATGAAGACGTATAAAACTGCTTCTACTTCTTTTGAGCAGCTACTTTCGTATTGTTAACTAATACGAAAATAAAAATATGAAAACTTTTTATCATCAAATTACTATTTTTATGGTAAAAAGTTTTTGTTAAAAAAATACTCTGAACGTATTGAAATTATAAAAACACATAACGAAGAAAACTTTTAGAAACTTATATGAAGACGTATAAGAACTGCTTCTACTTCTTTCGAGCAGCTACTTTCGTAATTTGTTAATTTAATACGAAAATAAATCTGAAAACTTTTATCTATCAAAATTACTAATTTTTATTGGTGAAAAATTTTGTTAAAAAAATACTCTGAACGTATTGAATTATAAAACACATAACGAAGAAAGCTTTTTAGAAACTTATATGAAGACGTATAAAACTGCTTCTACTTCTTTGTAGCAGCTACTTTCGTATTGTTAATTAATACGAAAATAAATCTGAAAACTTTTTATCCATCAAATTACTATTTTTTATTGGTAAAAGTTTTGTTAAAAAAATACTCTGAACGTATTGAAATATTAAACATATAACGAAGAAAGCTTTTTAGAAACTTATATGAAGACGTATAAAACTGCTTCTACTTCTTTGTAGCAGCTACTTTCGTATTTGTTAATTAGTACGAAAATAAATATGAAAACTTTTTATCCATCAAATTACTATTTTTTATGGTAAAGTTTTGTTAAAAAAAAATACTCTAAACGTTATTGAAATTATAAAAACATAACGAAGAAAACTTTTTAGCAACTTATATGAAGACGTATAAAACTGTTTCTACTTTTTGTAGGCAGCTTACTGTCGTATTTGTTAATTTAATACGAAAATAAATCTGAAAACTTTTTTATCCATCAAATTACTTATTTTTTATGGTAAAATGTTTTGTTAAAAAAATACTCTGAACGTATTGAAATTATTAAAACACATAACGAAGAAAACTTTTTTGCAACTTATATGCAGACGTATAAAACTGTTTCTACTTTCTTGTAGCAGCTACTTTTGAGATTGTGTTGTTAGCTGCTACAAATTAGCAGTTTGCTTCGTAGCAACCCATCACTAACAATAAGTAACCATGCTTTTCCAAAATAATTGAAATGAATTTGGTTGCAATTTGGGCGATTTTCAAAAAGATCAAAAGCACAAAATGGAAACCATCTAATTTTTGAAAAAAAAATAAATAAAAATAAATGTGGGCACTTCAAAGCGTAAGAATTAAAGTATTTGAAGAAATCAACAGATTAAACAAAAAAATAAAATTTTGATGGAAAATATTTGCAATAGAAGATTCAAAAGACTTGAACAGAGCATGCTTTAATTTGCCAAAAGTAGATACACATTAAATTCTTTAATTCTTTTAAAGTTTATAAGCGATAAAGAAAATTAATGTGGTCCAATATGTATGAAAAAAAACTCGGAAAGAGCAATCGATTTTCAAAAAAAAAAAAAATTGACAGGAAGACAGTCCAAAGTATCGGAGTGTTGCCAAATTTTTCAAATAAATAAAGGCAGGAATGACCAAACACTTGAAAAAGAACCTAAAAATGAGCATCTTTCAGTTTGCAAGAAATAAATTACTTGAAAGAGGAGCTAATTTCAAAACGATAAAAGATATTGGCAAAATATGGTCCAAGATTGAAGTGTAGTCTAATTTTTGAAACAAGTTCAAATTGGTGTGATTGGTTTTAGTTTTAAAAGCCTCAAAGCTAAGGGTTATCAAATTTTCGAACAAACATGTCATTATCCTTTAAAAAAAAATAATTCTATAAAAAGATATTGAGATATGATCTAATTTCTGGAAAGGATTCATCAATATGAATGTGATCTAACTTTCAAACGATAAAATTATATGGAATGGTTAAATTAAAAACAAGAAAAAATGTGATTCTGTAAAGATCTAGCAGGAACAATTGCTTCAGCTCTTTCGCTGTTTCTTTCTCAACTATAACTGAGGTGTACAGAAATCTTCTGACTTTGAATTTGGTATTATTTGGATTCTTCTTCAAGAGCTCCTCGTGTGGGTTCTGGGCCACAGACGATTGAACGAGATAACAGATAATCTTACAAAAAAGGGGCTGGAACACCTTTTCTATGGTCTGAACCCTTTTGCGGGATCAGCAGCAGAACAATACTGAAGAAATTGAAAAGAGAAATGAAGTGGAGAAAATCTTCTGGAAACTTATAACCAGAAGAGGTTTACAGAATGCATTAACCTGAGTACGAACAATATTCGCATATTAAAGAAATTGCAATAATTTATCCTACTAGCGTGATTTCCAGGTAAGATTCTGATGAACAACTGATACTTTGTGTGGATTTGTTTGAAGGGATAAACGACTGAATGAATTGTGGGTTTTCGCCAACAAGGTTTTCTATGCGGTTATCTACCAGAACTTTTGCCTTTTAAAACAGATCCTGTAGTTCTAAACTTCTCCACTACTAGGCGAATATGATGTTGTAAAGCGGTATTATCCACAATTCCATTAGGAAACTGCAAGCGAATCTGTCGGCTACATTCCGCATAGGAATGTTGCCATTCGCCATTAAGAAATTGTGCGCTTCGGAAATATGCTTCAACAATAATAGTTACTTGTATCACTAGGTCAGAAACTACAGTTTTGAGAGTATGAGTACTCTACAAGTACGAATACTCGCAAAAGAGTTCTGGGCCGTGTGTGGTACAAAATGATTTTGGGCGACAAATCCCAAATTTGAATTATTGAAATATTAAAAGAATTTTGACATAGGGAGTTGACAGTACAAGTTGGCACACATGTTATATACCTTAGTATTTTGACGTTTAAGAGAATAAATCTTTTTCTGTAGTTTCTTTCTAGTTTAATATCTATTATCAATAATGAAGACACCAGTTCATCTTAGCATGGTTGAACAGTAGCTTAATGACAATTTATTACACCTCTCTGTCAGGATTGAATCTAGTGTGGCCAACCTTTAGTGACATTTTTACCTGATTACGCGCCTTGAAGTACTGCCAAAATAAGTGTAAAAATATTTTTCCTGCAATGTGTACATTATTTAGTAGTATTCAGTTAAAAGCTGTCAGGGAAAAATTCTATTAATACATCTCAAAATGACATTAGAAATATAATTACTTATCATAAAAGGTATACTTCATTTACTATAACAGACGAGGTACGTCATTACTTGCAAATTCGGGCCGTGCAATACCATATTATTAAAATAAAAAACTAACATATACTAATTAATGGTTCCAATTAAAGATACTATGTTTGTGCCTACTGGCTTTTAAATTGCATGTTGTTACATCTTCCAATGTATTCCCACTAATTAGTTATAGCTGTCAACTGTCAAAGGGTTATATTTGCATTTGCAGTAAAGTGTTGGCAATTTGCTTTTTATATTCTGGTATCATATTTATTTAAAATAAGTACTTATTACAACTAAACCATACCGAATGCATTGTGTAAACAGTCGAAGAAGTTAATAGTTTCGTTAATTGTGTATTTCGACGCAGAACGCCAGAACAACGGGCCATTACTCCCGTTAACTTTCGTGCGAGGAGTATAAAATCCATATATTTTTAATGTCATATTCTTTACAGTATTTCGTTTTTAGAGAGTAACTAGTGTTCTAAACATTCATGTTGCAAACATAAGCAAAATATCATCCATGAGTAAACAAGGAATTACATCCACTAACCCAAAACGAAAATGCATACGAAATAAATGTTGTAAAAATTGATTATTCTACTCATTGTCAATGTGCTATTGCAAACACAATTTATGACATGTACGAAAACAGTAAGTATATAGAAATATTGTTTACAGAAGTGGTTCTTTTACATACATTTTTAGGCTAACATAACACATTAAACATTTTGAACAGTGCTCTTAAAGAAAAAGACATTTCTATGGTTGAAACACATTGTTGTGGTAGATATTATTTGTTCTAAAGGAAAAGGGAGTTTGTTACGAAACGATGGATAAAATATGGCAGATCGGAGGATGCATACAATTGTATAAAGCGGATTGAATTAAATTAGTCTGGAAATTTGACGTACCTACTTGGTGTACAACATATTGGAAACGAAATTTAGAAGTAGTAAATCAGAGATATTGGTTTGGATAGAGAAGAACTTGCATACTAATTCTTTACTGTGAATACTTTAAGGGATTAATGGTCCGTATTAAATTTATTATACTCACTTGTGCTTTTTTGTTATTTTTTTTTCCACTGCTATCATGATTAACATACTTTTAAATTCTGATTTTCAAAAAGAATCATCACTAATATTAACGGTAAATGTTATTTTTAAGAGTTTGTTTATTCACCTGTCAAAAAGTGTTTGACAGTTAAATAACCTAACGGTTTGTTTACGTTTTGACGAACAGAAAATTTGCAACACGTGTCGTGACGTCATAGCAAATTTGACTCACGTTAGACCTCGTCTGTATAGTAAATGAACTTTTAAGCGGCTTATTATAATATGCAATTATATTATGCCCTGGCAAATATCTTAAGGAATATAATCATAATTCCAACATCGAGGACAAATTTAAAACTACACATACTACAGCAAATAAGGGCTATGATCTCAATAATCTGAAATCGGTAAAAGATCGTAAGACAACAAATCATACCGTCAATCATATTAAAGTTATTTTCTTTCATTTAACTCGCTTTGTGTCTCTTGTCATTTACGAGATACAAATGATGTCTAGCTTACTTGCGATAGCCTGTACAGAGATTGCAAATTAATTACTTCAAAGCATTTTCTTTTAAATGTCACTTTAAATAATTTCTGTTATTGACAGCGCTATTAATTCCGAAAGCTTTCAGGCACTTTTTCTCATCAGAATAAAAAAAAAAACAATTAGCTCGCAATTTCAGTAATATCATTCCATTCCACAAATATCGGCATTTGAAAAAGTAAAATAAAAAAAAAATAAATTAGAAAACTTTCGATTAACCCCCGAACCACCCCCAAAAGCATCCCCGATCAAATAAACCCCACGATTCGACATTTCCACGAGCGGTAAAAAGCTGTTGGTCCCCCCTACCTACATTTCATCTTTTCACTTCACGAATTCGACCGCTCGGTAATATATATGTACATTAAAGGCCCCCCCACTGCGAAGAGAGGGCTAAAGGAGAAGATGAAAGAAAAATATTCTCCTGCAAAGTCCGAGTTCAGCAATTTCCTCGAAAGAATTTTCCTTTTTTCGAAACACGCACAGAAGAAGGGAGTCAGTCTATCATTATGGAATCGAGTATCAAATTCTCTCTTGAACTCCCCATTATAAAATTTCTGCGGGGCGAAGTTGTATTTGTCGGACGGGCAAAAAGGGGTGGTTACTTGAAATGGGGTGGGGTTATTTTTCTTCGTACATTTGGCGAAGGTCAAAATGTTAAAGGTCAGCGTAATAAAGATGCGCAATAATTTGTGATCCCTTAAGGCTTGCTCTTTTTCTTTTTTTTTTAATATTTGTTTCGGGAATGCGTTAGAGTTTTGCTTATTAAATTTGATAATGTTGTTATTGCATGATAAAAGTACACAACAGAAAAGTCTCTTATTTTATGAGGATCCAATTACTACATTTGTAATAGAAATGAAAGAGAATGTATATAATGAGAGCATAGTTAGATAAAGAAATGTTGAATTAATCATTTATTTTAGTTACGTAGTGCTGTGGCAACCCACATTACCGCGAGTGTATTTTAAGTTGCCTAATTTGTCTTGATTTTCCGTTTTGCTGAATCATTGTTCCGAGAAATTTCCACAATAATGTTTAAGTTTGTATAAATTTTAGTTAATAGTATGATTTCTTTAATTAAGTGTTTTTTTTTAAATTAATTCTTTTCATTAAGATGTATGATTGTTTGTCATGTATAGTTAATGTTTATTCTATTAGATTTTGTCGGTGAATTGTACGACTGCGTTGTACGCAGTTGTACAGTTTGGTCAGGCAGTTCCTTGGTTTACTTTGACGTGAGTACATGTATTTTCGAATCTTTGTTTGCCATTTTATATTTCATTTTGATATCGTATTTTAATTGGCATAATTTGTCTTTTATTCTGTCCATCAAGGAATTCGCTTAATAATAATTGTTAATATATTGATGTGTACACATTATAGATATAAGATCATTTATTATTTTCGTGATTGGCTAAGTCCGGGCATGCGGAACTAGTTTCCTATGCGCGTAATGCTGTAGTTTAGTTTACCCGCGTTACCGCTGTGTGTATTTTAAGTTGCCTAGATTTTGTCGGTGATTTGTGCGTTTGCGTTGTTCGTATTGTTATACGGGCTGCGTTGTAGAATTTTATCAGGCAGTTCCTTGGTTGACTTTAACGTCAGTAGATGTATTTTTAAATCTTTGCTGCCATTTTGTAATTGTTGAGATTTTGAGATTTGATTTCTTTAAAAAAATTTGTCCATCAAGGAATTCCATTTTATAATAATTGTAATTATATTAACGTGTACACGTTGTAGATTTTATTATTATTTTTTTTTATTATTTTTGTGCAGGAAGATATATTTTAGTTATAATTCTTCATTATGGTTTAAAGAGTTCATTTTTCCGTTTTTCTATTTTGCTGTTTCGTTTTTAATTATCAATCACCTCGGTTTGGGTGAATAGTAGCATTGTTCTTGCATTTAGTTTTCATTTTTGTATAATTTCTAGTGTTTGTCCACGAATTTATTTTATTTTGTTGAAACCACGTGGATTGAATTGGTATAATTAGGATTATCTTCCTGAACAAACTAATCTTTTGCTTGTGTATAGGAAATAGCTTGTCCTATTGTAATTCTAGATCAAGTGCAGTTTTTTATTTTTTAGCCAGAACCTCAGTTTACAGTTTTTTTCCATTTTGTAATTTACCATTTTTTTAAATAAATTTTGTTTGTTAATTATCTTCGTTGGGTTAAAAATTCTGTTTTTTTATTTTTTATTTAAACCTTTTCAATTTTTGGGGTGCTTAAGAGAGTCTGATTTCATTCACTCACAATTTACTTTTCGTGGTTAGATTCATGTTTTAATTCGCGAGGGTAACTCTGAGGTTAATTGTTGTTTTGCACCCTTTTGAAATTTTATCCGTTGAGCTAGCTAATTAAATTTTTAGAACCTCACCCACACACTAAAAACTTTAGGTATTTTTTCTTAGTAAAAATCACTTTTTTTGGCAATTTTTTTATAGTGTGTACCACTCATTCTAGCACTATGTGCTAATCTGTCCAAGTCTCTAGCTAGTTGATCTAAATAATCCTTTGGGCTCATTTCTGTTTTACCAAAAATCGCTTATCTTTTTGCGTCCACAGCCTCGTAACCACGCAGAATGTGGTAAGCGTCTGTCATCTGTCATCCCGTTACACAGTCTGTAGTTGGGTATCTCCAGCGTCGATCCCAATTTTCTGTAGGTGTGTTTTCATTGGCCTATTGGAAGACCTGTTTCCTACCAAGCTGATTCTTATAGACTTAAAGGAGTGGGTTTACAATATACTGGTCTATGCTTATGAGAAAGCAGAAACGCCAAGAACAACTACACAGTCAAAAAACGCCCTATAAAGAAATCATGAGTTATTTAAAATGTGAAAAACATTCCATCTGTTGAATCTAATAGAATAATTTTATCTTCGCTTCATGTGAGCTTGGGGTTTATAAAGAATTTTATAGTAGTTCTTGAAAATCGAGATGGACTTTTCATTAATCATTTGAAAGAAAAGTTTCCCAAATTTAATGGGACAACGAAAAAGAAAATCGTTGAAACATCGAATTTTTGATATCAATCTCGTAAACATCAAATTAGGTGTAATGGTTCTACTTTAAATCCATTGATAAGCGAAGAAGAGCTGATAATCATGTCTTCATCGTGAATAATAAGTAAGGTGGTAAGAATATTGGTTAAAATTCAGTTTTTACATCCCATCTAGATTTCTTCTAGGAGAATTCGAAAGTTATAAGTGACATCGAGACTTTCATACAATGGAACAGCGTCCTCAAGGTCCCTGGAACTTGGTTAGTCTTGTTAAAGAGAGTGATTAAAGCATTAAAGCATCGTTGTTACATTTTCCAACTGCCAAAAAAGATTAAAGTTGAACATATTCTGTTGCACTAATGTAAACCCTCTATTGATATATCCGTAACACCCCAGCTTACGTTATTATCTTTATTGATTTATCACAGCAAAAACCCAAATGCATTAAAAAAATAAAACCGATGCTGGTTCGTCAGTTATTTGGAAGCATAAACCCAAAGCTTGGGTCGAACCTGCAAACTTTAAAGGATTGGTGTGAGCACCAGTTTATACCTAAAGTGGAACAGTACTGCCAGCACCAATGAAATAGTATTTGAGATAATGTTCTTTATCCTGCCCTTAACATTGACTTTGATCTACCAAGTTGCGTTTTTGTTTCCAAATACAACTAGCTTGCTTCAACTGATGGACCAAAGAGTCATTAAATATGTAAAAGGGATTTTGCAAGACAATGGTTTGGTCATTTAAATGTCCATTAAATTCTTTTGGAAACAATTTAATACTTTGGATGGCCTAAAACTCGCAATGTTGCCAACTTGGTGAATTTTCCACTAAATCTGGTGTATTGGACGTACGTCTGGTGTACACAAATCATTTTTAGTGGTTTGTGAAAAGTTTAGTGGATTTTCTTTAATTTTAGTAATAAATCTAGTGATTACTCATTGAACACGAAGGCTAAATTACATATATGTAAATAAATAAATAAAAGTACAAAATAAAATAAATGAAGATATGATTATGATTTTATGAAACACGGTTACAGTTATATAGTTGTTCAGTGGAACCTCGTTTACCCGGATCAATTGGGACCAGTGCTGATTCAGGTTAACGAAAATCCGGGTTACGCGGATACTTTCATTGAAATAACAGTATTTTAGGGTAAAAAAAATAAAATAAGACAGTACCTACAGAAAAATGACTTTTTTTCGTAGATAAACAAATATACGCACAAAACAAACCGAACAATTATATTTTTAAACTCATTTTAAACAATAAGGACAAAACTATTTGATACAACGCCCATTTCTAAAAAAAGAAAAAAATCGTCAAAATTGATCCGGGTTATCTGGAGATGCGGATTCACGGGTTCGACTTAATGAGGTGTATATTGTAAATTATTAATATTTGACGACTAACCAATAAGTGTTGTATTAAGTTCATATATAATAGACAAAATAAAATGTACGTTGTGTTTTACTTTGTGATTTTTAAAAGTAACATTGTGCGAATGATAATAAATGAAAAACTAAATAAAAGGGGATTTATAGTAGAAAAACTATTAATTACATAAATATAATATAATATAATATAAAATATTTTTGCTTTTTCTTAAAATACTTTATAAAGTAGTTCCTTTCCCAATTCTAGTGATTTTCTGGCGGAATTATAATCCCGATCTAGTGAAATATGTCTTCTATTAATTGGCAACACTGAAACTCGTTGGAGATGTTTGGGGCTGCAGTTTCCAAAAAAAAAAAGGAAAAAAAAAACTTATAAAAAAGGTAGGAACTAGATGGGTGTTGTTGGTTTTAATTTGGTTTAGATTTTGAACAAAATAATTTTAATCTAAAATAAAACCATACCTATTTTTTCATCTTTTCTAACGAATAAGTATGGCAAGTTGTGTGTCGATCGCTCCCAATGTTACCGGATTCTAGAAGCCACTTATAACGGCTAATATTAAAGCAAATGACATCCTACGATGACGTCAAACGCGACAATACGTATAAATACGAAACGTTACGACAAGCGCTACCTCTCGATAGCTCGTTAACTCTTGAAAACCAATCAATTATTCACCTGGAGTTTCTAAATATAACAAGTGGAAAATACTTTAAACGCATAGTCAATAATCCTACGTATGTGAGGAAAAGTACTCTAGATTCAAATGCGCAAATACGGTTCCGACTTTATTTCCAGGAACTTTCTGTGAGTCGTCTCTAAAAAAAAAAAAAAAAAAAAATAGAATCGCAACGCGTAGACTTTCTAAAGGAGGATGGACAATCCTGGCCGGCTCTAATTGAATTTGCAAATAAGCCACAATCTCGTAAAGGCATGCACTGGACGCAGAGGCGCTCCACAGTTCCAGGGTTTTGTTTGAACAATTTATTATCTTAATTACAGTTGCGGACGCATTAGTAGCTCTCGCTCTGGCCGTAACGTCAACGCTAACGCAGATAAACCTATCCCAGATCCCGTGGGTGCTGCGGATTTATTTTATCGTGAAAAAGTTTTTCGTAAGAGTAGAAAGGGACGTGTTTTTCTTTTATCGTTTCTTATTTCCCGATCCTAACCTCTTGACTTGCTGTTCCAATTTCCTCAGGGCGGGCCATAAATCTATACAATTCTTTTGGGGGTCCGTTTTCTAATTAAGCATTTCCGATTAATTTCTAAGTTTTCTCAAATCGAGACCAAATTAGTATCTGTGAGTTTTTGGAGACCAGCATGTTAAAACGCATCATATCTAGTGGTGGTGCAAATATTTACAATAGGATTCCTTGTTTAAACCAAAATCTTGCTTTCTTGTTTCCCAAATCGAAACAAAATTAATATTTGTGAGATTCCATAAAAAAATCAAGATTTTACTTCCTGAGCAAATATGAATAGTGTTAGACCAGGAAAGCTTCAGAAATTTCTGTGAGGATATCGATAATGGCCACGAGCAGGTTCGATACAGAGAATGGCACTAACAAAAGCCACATGTAAGCTTTACTCAAAGTAAAAAAGAAAGAGCTCTCCTCCTTCTAGAGACTCCTTCCTGAAGCCAAAGTGGATACCTTTGAAATGGAAATTTATCCGAGCAATACTGAAAACCAATCTTAAAACCATAACAATTAACGGGTAAAATATAGATTAGAGAACGAAAATTAAAAATCTAGGTCTCACCCTAGACAATAAACCTAGTAAAGTAACCAAAAGACCAAAACAACTCTGATGGTGTGAAGAAGCTTTTTAAAAACAAAATTACCAATGCAGCCCAAAAATACTTCTTTGGATATTTACAGTGATAGTAAGACCAACCATCACTCATGGGTCAGTAGCTTGGAGCAAAAGAATAAATTTGGTCACTGCGAGAATTAACCTCTCTAAAGTAAATACAAAGATGACTTTAATTGGGCCTCTGAGAATCTGCCTAAACAGTAGACATCGAGGTAGTACTGGATCTTGCTGCTTCCCACATTGTGATGGCCGGTGTGGCAAAAAGAATCACATTCAGAATGATCATGGAAGGAACGATTAGACAACATGCCTCAATCTCCTGGTGGTGAATAGTAGTCTCTGCTCTAGTTTGCTTCGTAGCAATCCATCACTACTAAAAACTATAGGATATTGTGCTGATGCAAATATTCACAATGAGATTTCTTATCAAAATCAAGAGTTTCTTCTTGGTTAAGTGTTATGTCCACCAAATTCGTTTTTTTTTTTAAGGAATATTAAAGACCAGTGAATGGAAAAATGTAATATATGGTATCAATACAAGTGTTCCCTCATTAAGTCTTTCGTTAAAATTAATATTATGGTTTTTCGTATTTTTTTTTTCTCCGAAATTTGCACTAAAATCATAATTTCAAATCAAGCTTTTAGGTTTGAATCTAGGTAATCTCGTATTAAATCTCCCTTAGCAGATTACTTCCACCTCACGAAGGATAATCATTTTGTAATCTCAACACTACCAACATTAAAATATTAAGCGAAAAATAATGCGTACGTACAAAAACATCGCGTAATCCCTTTTCACGTTAAAGTTGACAGGACCTCCCCAAATCCCCAGAAGCTCCCCTTGTTTTCGGCAATATTACGGCACGCATCCCACGCCAGACACGCCCAAAATTGATTATACACCAGACACATTAAATACTTTCGCCCGAATATCCGTTTGACATCCACGGCAAACTTTCGGGCAGATTCTCCCAACGGAGTTTACCAACCAAAGCCAACATGTACAATTGCTCGTGTTTTGACCTTTTTTTTGTTTTCGTTTCCACCCAACCCTTTGTTTGTTTCTGTTTGTTGCTGTCAAGCTTAAACGAAAGTGGAGGGCAGCTGAATTGGGCAAAAAATGGCGAATTTCTGGTCGACGACGATTTTGGGATTAATTTAGATTTTAGAATTAGCTTCTCAAAGGCTTCTATAGCAAGGTTTAGAAGATTTTTTAGAATTTATGTTTGAGATTGTAAGAATTGTAGAAAGAATAAATTGGTGCTGATGGGGAAGCTAGGCTAATTAGAGGCATGGTAACGTACGGAGCAGTAGTATGGTGACCACAGGGACAGTAGACAGGAGCGGCTAATAAGCTATGTGGCATACAAAGACTGGCTGTGTGCTATGGGTGCGCAATGAAAGTAATTCTAAACTTGCCACCACTACACATTTAAATATAAGGAACTGCTAGGTCTACAGCATATAGACTGATAGACAGTCAAGCACTGTCAAAAACGATTAAATGAACTTAAGAAGGCACCCCTTATGGGTATACCATGTGATGCCATGGTTCAGAAATTCAACCCAGGTTAACTCTAAAACGATCTACACGTAGGAGCTGGGATATATGCAAAGAAGCCTAAAAAGGTTCCTTCGGTAAGCTTATAACGGTGTTCCAGGGTGAGATCGTTGCAATTCATCACAGATCAAAGAAATGGAAAGATGGAACGAATTAGGAATTAGGCAGACGCAACTGAGAGCCAGTCCACACTTAAAGCGATTAGTTCCGTAAGTGTTAACTCTAATCTGATTTGGAGCTATGTAAACGGCCTAAATGAGGTGGACATCCAAAGGAAATTAATACTGGCTTGAGTTCCCAGCCATTCGGGTGTGTGGGGAAATGAGGCACCTGACGATTTGGCCAGGTGAGACTCGTCAAGGTTGGAGCTGGTCCTTCTTCTGGCATTACCAAATCGCAAATAAAAAAATTATTAATAATAATAATAAAAAAATTATTAATAAATGGATACATAATGAGTCCAGCGCGTGATGGCAAAAGACTTTCTAAAGGAACAGAGGCCTGAATGTTTGAAGGATTCTCAATTAGTGTTTTTAATTTTATTTTGAACTTTGAAATGCTTGACTGCCCAAAGTTTGATATAATGGCCTATTAGACTTAAGATCGTGTGTGAATATAAAGATTATTAAAGCATTGTGCAGAGTTTTCGCAATGTGCAGTAATTTTGTTAAAGTAATTTTCTTCTATGGGGTAAATAATTATCAAATTCCGTGGTATAAAAGTATAAAACCGACTCGCCCTCATAATTTTCTAACAATCCCGTTTCTACAAATAATATGAGTTCCAAGAACTGGAATTTCGAAATTATTACAAAAGCTTCTATCAGGAATATCCTCCAAAACCGATAACACTTTAACTTTAAAGACTCCATATTCAAATATACGTTTCAAAATAAACTTTACTCCATCAACTTTGATACTCCAATATCGTTATAACAGACAAAGTTTTGATGAATCATACGATTTTCCGATGCTCCTAGCGCCCTCTACGCGGTAAGAATCTCCTATTCAGGGGTAACCCAACCCGATCTGCACTGGTGTCTCACGAACATTCGCGACACTTACAGATATCCTGAGGCAAAATAGCAATTGAACGTTTTCTCGGTTATATGTACCTTGTTTTTGACACCGAATGCAACCGGATAACATTGATCCTTTTGCCACCCCCTTTCCCCCACCCCACTATGTGCTGGAGACTCTCGGATGGTCGATGAACTTTTAACGTTTCCTGGATACTGGGAATTTATGTTAAAATCTCTGGAGAACATCGAGATTCTATCGTACGGAAAGTTTATAAAGATGGTCATTTTTAGTTGATCTACTAAAAACTCGCAGGAACCATACTTTCCTTTCAATTGCAGACGGACGACGTAGAATATAAAAGAAGATAATTTGGGCGATTCACTCGTGCAGGTATAATCGAGTTTTAGCGACCTTCTCTCTACTTTTGCCCGACCTCACGTATTGAAAGGAACCGCAAATAATTTAGTTGTGGGCGTATCTTAGAGTAAAATTAATTTAAGTGTGGTCGGGGATTCAACATGTCCGAGTAATTGACTAAAATCTTGAGTGGATGGTCTATTTGCTGGGGTCGGTTAAAAAAAGGATCAAAATTAGTTTGCTCTAACAATTTTTGGGGAAAAATAGTTAATGTCTGCTCCAATTGTATTTTTACCTTAAATTCCTATTCTGCGAGAAACATACATTCCCTCACATCCCTCATATCTTTACACTATCAGCTTGTATGTAGTATATTAGGCAGTATTTCTTCCTCAAATCTGACAACGTAATCCCAGTAGGGTACGTGCACAAGCATATCGCGTTAGGGAATTGTTTACGTTCCATAACAGCACAAAGAACAGTGTAACAGCACTATATTCCAACAAGTGCCAAGCATCAAAGCGCCGCTGTGGAATGAAGACAAATCATCTTCTCTCTTGCAGAAAGCGACGTTATAAGACAGGAATGGATTACATGGGGGTTGGGTAAAATGATTTTATATGCCAAAATCTTGAATGGACAGATAGATATCCATTGTTGGTATTACGTATCTTCGGCCGCAAGGGAAATTGGCGTGTTTGTGAATTGGTTTTTGAATATCGATCGATATCAAATGAGGAATTGTGAAAATACTATATCTTTTTCAGTAAATTAATGCTGAAAATTAGATAAAGTATGAATCTTACTCAAATAGTATTTGTAATAATCTTGTCTTTGGCATGGATCAAGCAGTTTTGCTACCATAACCACCAATTTCTGTTCATATTTTACAGTATTATATTTTCATCATTCGTGAATTAGTTTCTAAATACTGATTGATGTCAAATGAGAAATGATGAAAGTGCCATATATCTTTTAGGAAACTAAAGCTGAAGTATGTATTACTGGACTTCTGATCTGGCACAGGTCAAAAAAAAATTCGTCATTTGATTCATATTCTTAAGAATATGGGGTCAAACATTTCTCCTACCATAATTTCTAAAACTCCCCTTATGTTTTACTATTTCATGTTTCCATAATTCGTAAATTAGTCTCTGAATATTGATTGACATCAATGGGGAAGGATGACTATATGTTTTTCGGACAACTATAGCAGAACATTAGATAAAGCATGAATTATTTGGACTTCTGGTCTGGCGCAACCTTCAAAAAACTAACAAAAAAACCTTTTATGATTTGTTTAATTGTTTCCACCATCTTAAAAATACCAGAGAATGCTGGATCAAAGCTTATTTCTACTATAATTCCCAAAAGACTTGTATTTTACCAAATAAACCCTTTTCTTTTGGAAAACTAAAGCAGATTAGCGGAAGTATAAATTACTGAAGTTCTGATCTGTTACAATTTTGTGTCTGACATAGACCACAAAGTATTTTTATAGTCCACATTCTTTAGAATATTAAGCAATAGTGAGTAAAATCTTTTTCCTATGATAATTTCCAAGATTGGTTTATATTTTACTATTTTATATTTCCATTAATTGTGAATTAGTTTCGGAATATCGAATGACATCAAAAGAGGAATGATGAAGTTACTGCATATCTTTCGGAAAGCTATAGCAGAAGATTAGATGAAACATGAATTATTAGGTTTCTGGTCTGATACAATCTTGCTTTTGGGCAAAAAATCTTTTATGATTTGCTTAATTGCCTCGACCATCTTAAAAATACCAGACAGCATTCTCTCATCGAGGTTTATTCCTACATTAATTCCCAAAAGACACTTATATTTTATCAAATAAGCCCTTGTCTTTTGGGAAACTAAAGCAGATTACCTGAAGTATGAATTACTGAACTTTTGATCTGTCACAATCTTGTCTCTAATATAGGCCACAAAGTTCTTTTATAGTGCACATTTTTAAGAATATTAGACAATGCTGAGTCCAGCTATTTTCTATGATAATTTCCAAGATTGATTTATATTTTACTATTTTATATTTCCATTAATTGTGAATTAGTTTCGGAATATCGAATGACATCAAAAGAGGAATGATAAAGTTACTACATATCTTTCGGAAAGCTATAGCAGAAGATAAGATGAAACATGAATTATTACGCTTCTGGTCTGATACAACCTTGCTTTTAGCCAAAAAATCTTTTATGATTTGCTTAATTGCCTCGATCATCTTAAAAATACCAGACAGCATTCTCTCATCAAAGCTTATTCCTACATTAATTACCAAAAGACACTTATATTTTATCAAATAAGCCTTTGTCTTTTGGGAAACTAAAGCAGATTAGCTGAAGTATGAATTACTTAACTTTTGATCTGTCACAATCTTGTCTCTAACATAGGCCACAAAGTTCTTTTATAGTGCACATTTTTAAGAATATTAAACAATGCTGAGTCCAGCTATTTTCTATGATAATTTCCAAGATTGATTTATATTTTACTATTTTATATTTCCATTAATTGTGAATTAGTTTCGGAATATCGAATGACATCAAAAGAGGAATGATGAAGTTACTACATATCTTTCGGAAAGCTATAGCAGAAGATAAGATGAAACATGAATTATTAGGCTTCTGGTCTGATACAACCTTGCTTTTGGCCAAAACAATCTTTTATAACTTGCTTAATTACCTCCACCATCTTAAAAAGACCAGAGAATGCTGGACCAAGGCTTATTCCTACCATGATTCCTAAAGGACACTTATATTTTATCAAATAAGCCCTTGTCTTTTGGGAAACTAAAGCAGATTAGCTGAAGTATGAATTACTGAACTTTTGATCTGTCACAATCTTGTCTCTAATATAGGCCACAAAGTTCTTTTATAGTGCACATTTTTAAGAATATTAGACAATGCTGAGTTCAGCTATTTTCTATGATAATTTCCAAGATTGATTTATATTTTACTATTTTATATTTCCATTAATTGTGAATTGGTTTCGGAATATCGAATGATATCAAAAGAGGAATGATGAGGTTACTACATATCTTTCGGAAAGCTATAGCAGAAGATTAGATGAAACATAAATTATTAGGCTTCTGGTCTGACACAACCTTGCTTTTGGCCAAAAAAATCTTTTATAACTTGCTTAATTGCCTCCACCATCTTAAAAAGACCAGAGAATGCTGGATCAAGGCTTATTCCTACCATGATTCCTAAAAGACACTTATATTTTATCAAATAAGCCCTTGTCTTTTAGGAAACTAAAGCAGATTAGCTGAAGTATGCATTACTGAACTTTTGATCTGTCACAATCTTGTCTCTAATATAGGCCACAAAGTTCTTTTATAGTGCACATTTTTAAGAATATTAGACAATGCTGAGTCCAGCTATTTTCTATGATAATTTCCAAGATTAATTCATATTTTACTATTTTATATTTCCATTAATTGTGAATTAGTTGCGGAATATTGAATGACATCAAAAGAGGAATGATAAGGTTACTACATATCTTTCGGAAAGCTATAGCAGAAGATTAGATAAAACATGAATTATTAGGCTTCTGGTCTGACACAACCTTGCTTTTGGCCAAAAAAATCTTTTATGACTTGCTTAATTACCTCCACCATCTTAAAAAGACCAGAGAATGCTGGATCAAGGCTTATTCCTACCATGATTCCTAAAAGACACTTATATTTTATCAAATAAGCCCTTGTCTTTTGGGAAACTAAAGCAGATTAGCTGAAGTATGAATTACTGAACTTTTGATCTGTCACAATCTTGTCTTTAATATAGGCCACAAAGTTCTTGTATAGTCCACATTTTTAAGAATATTAGACAATACTGAATCCAGCTATTTTCTATGATAATTTCCAAGATTGATTTATATTTTACTATTTTATATTTCCATTAATTGTGAATTAGTTTCGGAATATCGAATGACATCAAAAGAGGAATGATGAGGTTACTACATATCTTTCGGAAAGCTATAGCAGAAGATTAGATGAAACATGAATTATTAGGCTTCTGGTCTGACACAACCTTGCTTTTGGCCAAAAAAATCTTTTATGACTTGCTTACTTGCCTCCACCATCTTAAAAAGACCAGAGAATGCTGGATCAAGGCTTATTCCTACCATGATTCCTAAAAGACACTTATATTTTATCAAATAAGCCCTTGTCTTTTGGGAAACTAAAGCAGATTAGCTGAAGTATGAATTACTGAACTTTTGATCTGTCACAATCTTGTCTTTAATATAGGCCACAAAGTTCTTTTATAGTCCACATTCTTAAGAATATTAGACAATACAGAGTCCAGCTATTTTCTATGATAATTTAATCTTGGAAATTTATATTTATATTTTACTATTTTATACTATTTTATTTAATTGCATCCACCATCTTAAAAATACCAGAGAATGCTGGATCAAGGCTTATTCCTACCGTAATTCCCAAAAGACACTTATATTTTATCAAATAAGCCCTTGTCTTTTGGGAAACTAAAGCAGATATGCTGAAGTATGAATTACTAAACCTTTGATCTATCACAATTTTGTCTCTAATATAGGCCACAAAGTTCTTGTATAGTCCACATTTTTAAGAATATTAGACAATACTGAATCCAGCTATTTTCTATGATAATTTCCAAGATTGATTTATATTTTACTATTTTATATTTTAATTAATTCTGATTTAGTTTCGGATATTGATTGATATCAAAAGAGGAATGATGAAGTTACTACATATCTTTCGGAAAACTATAGCAGGAGATTAGATAAAACATGAATTAGTGGACTTCTGGTCTGGCACAACCTTGTTTTTGGTCAAAATGATTTACTTAATTGCATCCACCATCTTAAAAATACCAGAGCATGCTGGATCAAGGCTTATTCCTACCACAATTCCCAAAAGACACTTACATTTTACCAAATAAACCCTCGCAGAACCTTTGTTATATTAACCAAAAAAATCTAATCGACAAAGCACTCACAGCCTGCTGACCCTTATTTATACTACATCTAACAGGTTGTGAACGAACGAGGCGGCAGTTACAACATTACTTATTTTTAGCACAAGACGTTCGATGTTTTTTCTACCGTGTGGCCGCGTTGCCGCACCCCCCTCGTCTCCGTTACCCCATTGATGGGTTCACCCTCGTGTGCGTTTAGTTCGGGATTTTATGTTTTGTTTACGCGGGTGTGACTGACTGAACGTTCGCTCGTCCCGTGTCGAAAATAGAAGCAGGCTGGCGCTTTATCGCGGTGTTCCGATCAATGAAATTGATGACTTTAGCTGGGCTACGGTGGAAGGGTGATTTTATGAATCGAATTTCGAATTGGGGTGACTTCTGATCGCGAAATCGGATGAGTAAAATAGCAGCCCATGTCGTCCCAACTTACGCCATTCGGCTTTTGGAACTGTGTGGAATTTGATGTAATTTAAAGAATGATTACACTGGTCAACACGGATTTTGGAGTACAAGCTTTCCCAAGACAGAAGTGTAGTTGCCGGAGTGAAGTTGCTAACCGCTATCCTGAGACAGGTATTGCTGGGAATCACTGGTGCAATCAACAGCACAGGGGCTGCTTCTTTTATGTGAAAGCGGAAGCTGTAAATGCGATCCTTGCAAATGCTCACGGACAGGATGCCACCCGAGATTATCTTCACTGAAATGGTGAAAATCCCCATATCGAACAGAGACCAGGCACGTAGTGATATCAAATTTTAGCCAGGGTACAGGAGCCAATATTTGTGGACCGAGCCCTAATCAAAGGATATCCATAAGCCTGGGGAAGTATGCCACGATCTTCCAGGCAGAGGTATTCGCAGCCTGCGCAGAAATTATTGCAAAGGGAGGGGGGGGGGGTGTATGAGGAGGAAGATATTTCACTGGCACGAGACTAGGGAGATTATACGGTGTCTCTGATTGGGTGCCAGGACATGAGGATATAAAGAGATATACAACAGCCGACGAACTAGCCAAGGAGGGCTCTAAAGGACACTTCATAGGTTCAGAGGCCCTATGTACTCTAGTTATGACTGTGTCTGGCATATCACTTATCATTACCATGACCAACGCTACCTTAAGTGTTTAATACGTTCTACAATAACACCTAGGGGTTGCAATGGACAAGGAGGTTCATAAAGCCATCAGAGGCCATCTGAAATGAAATAAGGCCCATGACATAGGTTATTTTGTCACTCTGGTTCCTCAATTTATTCAACAATTTCCCTCCATTGAGTCCTGTTCTGTAATCTACTTTTCAAGTCTATTACCCTCAACATTCTGAAGTCTGTTGTCACTACATTTAGCCATTTATTCTTTGATATATACCTTTTCTCTTTCCTCCTTCTCCTTCTTTTAAAACACTTCTGGGATGTCTGTCTTCTGGCATTCTGCTCACATGTCAACCTCTGCGCCTTAACATGCTGAACCATGTTGCTGTGGCCATATAGTACATCATGTTTCATTTTTCTTTTCCAACCGTCTGCTTCTGTCTTCGTTCCTCTAGATATATTCCTTAACATTTTTTCTTTGCCCACTTCACTGCTATTTAAATCGTTACCCTAAAGTATTGAAAGTGACTTATTTTCTCGATTTTTTTCCTCAATCTTTTTTTTTAATTTGCCATATTTTTGCTCATTTATTGTTTTATTATTAGATACTTTGTTTTATCATCATTAATTTTTAGCCCATATAGTCTTGCCATCTTTACATTTTGTTGAATATTTTTTCTAGTACTTTTTGGACCTGCTTATTAATGTCTGTGCAAAATGATATACCCCTATTCTTTTTTCCTTATTTCCATTTATATTCCACACAATTTATAATGACCTCGTTGAACGCATTCCGTTTACTTTGTGGGCTACGATTCCTAAGCTTTTATCTTCCAGTTGAACTTCCGTCCATCAAGGGATTTAGCAATTGATATGGATAACCAATTTTACCTTAATTCACGCCAATTAAACTTACATCAAACAGACCCACACAGGCTACCGTGAACAAGACTCAAACAAATCAATAGTTGCTTTTGGAAACGAGATCTACCAACGCAAAGTACCAATTCAATTTCGAATGCAACCCCTTAATTGGCGTACAGTGATTGCCGATACAACTGTGGATCTTTGATAAATTGGATCATTAGTCTACTAGTGCCAATGTCAAAATAACAGGAATCCTGTATTTATCCTTCATTTACTCCCTAAAGCGAATGTGTGCTAGCACGATGAGGTATTTCTCATTGCAAATGGATCTAAAAGAATTTTTTTCTTTTACAAGCCAAACTTACATTACTTATAAATATAGTCAATAACATATCTCCAATTTTCTCCGTTAGATTTTTCACCTCGTAAACATATTCCTGCTCTCGAACGCGTTATTTTCCAAACGGAAAAGATGTCCCATGTTTACCTCGGCACCTAGCCAGCCCGTCGGCTCTGATATTGATCCACTACACTCTGCTTTGGTACTTGTGTCCGCTCAGAGCACCTGAACGCTTATTTCCCAAGTCGCATACGAAGCTACACGTTACACGATATCCACATATTAATATTCCATAATGAAAATTGTCAATGCCTGTACTGGCAGAAGGAACGGTGATGTCAAATAAGAAATGTCGGATGCTAAAGCTGATTTGGCGAATTCGGACAAACTCGGGCGAGCCCTAAGGTATTGCGGTAGTACGGCTGTGTGGTTTCGGATCACGTCGCACAGGTGGGGGTTGTTAAAAATAGCCACAGGCAAACCGGTTTCCAGTCAAATAGGATCCGCTGTTTGTGAGGTGAATGTCCTTCTAGTTTTTGGGGATTTTTAAAGTAAAGAAGTTGACAATGATTGGAAATGTGTTCATCGTAAAAATGTTAGCCAATGTATGTACAGGTATCCCATCAAAGATTTTTCATTAAAACATTATTTTTGATTTTAGGAAAAAATCTTTTCTACAGAAGTTCTGCAAAATTCAATGCGACATAACATAAAAATATTTTTGGTGCTATTTAAAAAAAATCAAGTTACTTTGAGCTAAAGTTAAGCAAATGTTCAAGACTATAGTGGACACCTGTATACAAGAAGGGCCTAAGGGTTAGATGTGTTTACTCTGCCGATTTTTTGGTTTTTGGATATTTTCTCGAAAACAGCTCTAATGATTATCTTTAAAATGCATCTTATGTATTCATCTTTGTTCCTTGTATTATTATCACCAGCCAAATTCATATAAATAACAACATTATACACAAATTATTAGTCTTTCAGTTACAAATTACCACCAAAGTGTACTACTAAAATAAAATACAACCAACAATCATTGCAATAGTTTAGTGCCAATTATTATAATAATATCAATGTTATTTTAATAATAAAAGAAGCTATTCAAAATCTATTGGACAAACACTTACTAAATTCTTCAATTTAATAGTCACATGAATATAATGTTTTTTTTTATAGTATAAGCACTGAAGTTAAATTACAAATTGCAACAAAATAAAAAATTATCAAAAAATTCAAAATCCCTTCTGCTCCACGCGCCTCCCGAAGTCATCAAGACGATCTAAATACCCCTATACAAGATAAATTTGCACGCTTGACCCCGATCTAAACTGACGCACGATACTCCCTTTACACAACATATTTAGAAACATTTACAGAAGCAAGTTGTAGCTGCTAACGTAAAGAAGCAGTTTTATACATTACTACATGTTATACACTGAATATACATGTATGTTTCACAACATTCGCACTTGTCTACTATATCAGGAAATTGCTACAAAAAGTAGCACCTTCTTTTGATGCTGAAGAGCTGTTACAAACTGCTAATAGTTGTTAGCTGCTACAGTTTGCTTCGTATCAACCATAGACAAGAATATAACTATTAGAAAGAGTTTAGACCATTGCGCATTCGCGAACTTTCAGATTGTGTAGAAACCGCCATTTTGATGTATAGATCAGCTGTTGTTGAAGTAATTTTGTTTGGGAGGTTTATAAAACGCATTGTTTTTAAGGTTATTCGTGTGTTTATATTTTAGTTTTATTTCAGTATTTCATATTTATACTATTATTTCGATTAAAGTTGTTTACTAATTAGTAGTTTATTAAAGTGTAGTTGAATTATTGAATAATACGTTGTTAGTAAATAATTTATTTCGTTGGACCATTTAAATATTTAAATATTTAAATATTTTAAGAGAGTTTAAGTGTTAAGAGAACCAAGAACATTTAGTGAAGTGTGTGGTATTATTACTGTGAATAATTAAATGTGAATTAGCGTTTATGTTGTAGCGTATATGTCTTGCTGCGTACCGAAATGTAAAAGCATTCGTAGATTGGTATCCGCTGATAGCAATATCAGTTTCCATCTGTAAGAGCCAACTATAATCTACCTGTTATGGGTATGTGGTATAACTTTATTGCATTCTCCATTGTGAAGAGTGCTTGTTGCAGTTAACGTCTGCTGCAAAGAATCTGAGAGAAAATAAATATACACTGTCGCAATGAAAGAATAAAGGTATTTCTGCACTGTTGACACAAAACATAGACATGACATATATTCTATTTCAGATGGATTAATAGTCAGCTGATCCGAGAGATTAAGAATATGTATTGGTAATTTCAGCATATCGCAGACAGTTCCTTGAAGAACATCCGATCTTATTAACAAAGGTGATCATTGAGTGTTATTGTAAAATACGGCTTCATAGTTTGGTGAAATTAACGCAAGAACTGCAAGTCGAATTAGTAAGAAAAAAAATAAACGAACTTATATTGTTTAGCCACCAATAAAGAAATGTCATATGACATAATGTGTATTTCCTATACCCCAGAAATATGAAATAACCTAAAAACTTCAAATTTCAAGTATTAGTGTATTAGAATGGTATTAGCTTATACATTTGAATAAATAAAAATGAATTAAATATCAATGTAATGTCTTTCTAGCAGTAAAAAATACAATTTCCTGTATGTATATAGTATAATACTATACTATAGTATAGTGTCAAAAGGAAGTATGAGCATTTTATTTATTTTTTTATTTTAAAATATTACCATTACGTCCTTGTTTTATCTTTAAATTGTTTTTTCACGACCCTGTCATACATCAAAATGGCGGCCTCCATATGATCTGAACACTGCGCATCTCTAAGCCCTTATCTATATATTTATCCTTGTCTATGGTATCAACCCATCACTGGTTTCAGGAGACTTTAGGTTAGACTTTCTAGGTGAGTATTGTTAAAAATCTGACTGCCTCCGCATTGCGTTTTAGTTTTATTAATGCAATTGCAAAATATATTGTTTTGAATAAAAGAAACCTTTCCATTTTATTGTGTTTTTTTTTTTCTGTTTTCTTGAGGTAGCGGTTTTTTTTTAAAAATGAATTAATTTTTTTTACTAATTAAAACATTATTTTTTGACGTTCCGACATGTTTTTTATTATTGTCTTCTTCAGAAATTATTTACTACAATTCAATTTTTTATACACATTTAAAGACAACACAAACATTTTAAAAATTACTTTAAAATTTACATTTTTCTAAAAATTACTAACAAGATTATTTATGACGTACAATACTAACTATGTGTGAAGCATACTGAATTTAAAGTGTCCATTTTATTTATAACACATAATACTTGTTAGTTTTAATTGTAAATGTTTGATTATCGTCAAATTAGAAGTGTTTTCGCTCAGGTAAACAAACTTCGAGATTGCCTTCATAATATGTATTGTTAAATTGAGCAGAATTTGCCTTATTTAACTTAACTTGGTATTTTTTAAGTGTACAAAAGAAAAATATGTTTGAGAGATCGTCTTACATTGTATGGCTAATCATATACAACTTTCTTTGCCTAACAACCATCGATTTTGTTTGTGTCTATAAAATATCCTACCTGTTGAACACTCCTTACAATGAGTCCTAGTTTACCTACCATTATTGTGTGTAGTTAAAATCTAATTTAAATCTAACATAAAGGGCGTAACGCGATACCCTTATATAAAAGCTTATATTACTGTGCAAACAACCCCTTAATATATATATATACTTAACACGCTGGGATAATAGGAGCTAATTCCAACTTTGTAAAACTCGAACGAGCTTTTGTATCTAATGTTACGTTTTACAATTTCTTAAAATACTTTGCGATATTTTCGAGGCGTATGAGACTGGAAATATAAATATAAAATTAATATTAATTGGATTGAAATGATAAAAGAAATACGCGGTAACAATCAAAAAAAAAATTAAACAGTTCCTACAATTGTCAAAACAAAAGTTATTTACAATTCCTATTGTAAATAAATATATATTCTGTATGTGTACCCTAGTCTGGCCTTTAGACATTTTTTAATCTACATTTCAGCCAGATTCAAGTAAATAAATTGGAAACTTATAAGCATTGGCCCGGTTCCAGAATGAAACCGATGACAAACATGTTTATGCCAAATCAGAGTGCGATACAAAAAGCGAAAAAAAAATAAAATGAAATGTATTAAAAGCGGATACCAATTAGTTATGTGGGCCGTTTAAAAGTGAACTCTGAAATCACCCAGATCTTGCAGAAATGTAATTTGTTTAACGGTACCTTGATGGCGATGATATAAATTTAACTGATGTATTCGATTGGATTTTCATCTCCAATAGGAATTTTTATAGCCATGTTTTTGGTGGAAATCTTTTTTCGAGGATTGCGGTAGAAATATGGCGAAAATCTAAATTAAACAATTATTGGATCAATTTTGGTGTCAAACGATTTTTAAGATAAATCAAAATAAACTTTTATAATAGTACATTCCTCTAGAATTTTCCAAATATTTAAGTTCTTTTGGGGTTGTTTAAAAATTTTCCGTGAATTATAGCAACACCGGATTAAAAAGGAGGGGGCCTCAGCGCGAAAAAAATGGGATTCAAAAATTGAGAGAAAGTGTAAAAAAGATTTTGATTTGCCCCCACTGAGAAATTGCTTAGATCCGACTCTGGATTATAGAACTAGGTGCTTTGAGCATTGTTGGGAAATGTGGGCAGGCTGGGAACACTGTCCAAAATGGCCAAATATTCAAATTTAATGCTTAAAAAGAATTAATAAGCAAAATTGGAAGCAGGTGTGGAAGCGGCCATTTTAACCTTCCCAAATGGCGTCCATGTTTGTAATTTGATGTTTCCGGTTTTAAAGGTCTTGAAGATTTAATCAAGCGCTTTTGGGTAATACATTTTAACTGAATTGTTAGTTTTTTTAATGTTTTTCTCCCTGAATTTCAGCTTTGATGAGATGATGAACATAAAAATATCTAATTCCAATTAGCTTCAAATGTCAAACGTCTAGAAAAGTTGGTCAAGTATTTTTAGCAAATACCTTTCGACTGCAGTCCATTTTTTATATAATTTCTTCAAAATTTCAGCATTGTGGTGATGCTACACTTTAATTTTATTGATTCAAATTAAATGTTTATGGCTTCAAACGTTTAGAAGATTGGATGAGGGGCTTTTGGGCAACACCACTTATAATATAAATTCCAGCATTTGTTATATAATTTCAACTAAATTTCAGCAATGTGGAGATATAATATCTTACGAAACTTGTATCAGTTGCACATAAAAACTATTAATTCAAATGTTTTTGGTTATATAAATGTTAAAAGGATTTATTACGCGCTTCTGGGTAATCGTTCAATTAGTCACTTTTATCATAATCCATACTTTCTTTTAATTTTCAGCATTGTAGAGATGCCGCACATAAAAAATTATCGATTCAAAGGTTTTTTTCTGGTTATATGAATGTTAAAAGAATGGATTAAGTGCTTTTGGACAATCGCCCAATTAGCAAATTTTGTGGTAATCCATACTGTCTTCTAATTTTCAACATTGTAGAGGTGTTACAAATAAAAATTATTGATTCAAATGTCAAATATTTAGAAGATTTGGTCAAGTATTTTTAGCCATCACACTTCGACTACAGTCTAATGTTTTTTATAGTTTCTTCTAAATTTCAGCATTGTGGAGATGTTAAACGTCAACTTTATTGATCTAAATTAATGTTTATGGCTTCAAACGTTTAGGAAGCTCGAACAAGGGCTTTTGGGCAGCATAACTGATGTAAATTCTAACGTTTTTTTTATATAATTTCCATTAAATTTCAGCAATATGGAGATGTTGCATATAAAAACTATTGATTCAATTGTTTTTGGTTATATAAGTGTAGAAAGAATTTAAAAAGTGCTTGTGGATAACGGTTCAATTAGTAAACTAATGGTTTAATTGCAAATATACTGCTATTATTAATATTATTATTATTATTTATCGTAATCCACACTTAATTTTAATTTTCAGCATTGTAGAGATGCTGCATATAAAAATGATTGATTCAAATGTTTATATACATGTCAAAAAATATTTTATGATATGCCTTATATAAGCGTTCATTTTGTCATAATCCATAATTTCCTCCAATTTTCAGCATCATGAAGGTGTCGAACATGAAAATATTCAAATAAGTGCTCAAATCTTTATTTTTTGACTCACCAATTTGCGGCACGTCGTACTGCCTGCTGGATCTGGACGTTCTGATCAGTAACTGAGTGGGTTCCGACTGATAGTGTAGTTGTTCCTGTTCGCCTTGGTGGCTGTGCTGGTGGTGGCCGCTCTGGTCACGTTTTTGCCAGGTCAGGCCCGTGGCGGGCGACCTCCTGAGGTATAACGGGTCGCGTTCGACGTGCAACGGTTGCGGGCTGGCGAGGGCGCACACCCAAATCGCTGTCGTCAGCGCCCGCCACATGCTGCTCGTTCCCCTGGCCAGTTTACGCTCTCAAGTTATCATTTTCCCGGAACAACATCGGAACGGCGTTTGGGAGTGACGTGCACGCGATTAGGGCGAGCTGAATGGGGAGTTGGAGCGAGTACGCGACTTTCCACTTGTTGCCCCTGCGGCCTGGACGTCGGCAAAGGGGATCCGGTGACCTCCAAAAGAGGATAATCGAAAGGAAGGGTGCGAAAATCGCCCGGGGGTGGGAGTTCTGTTTGATCTGATTGTTTGTCTGCGGGTATGTGGGGGATTCGCAGAAGATCCGGTGAAGGTTAAGGGTGCGCAATGGATTCTAGGGCGGTTTTAACTTCCGAAGGGATGAGAATATTAGGATTAACGGAGATTTTACTGGTCTAGCCGCTGCTTTCTGGTACTTCCGGACGCACTACTGTACATGTCTCTTAGAGTCACTCGAGAACTTGCTACGTAAAACAGAAACGGTGAGGGTGTTGTAACGCAAAGAAATGACACACTGTTCGCCGGTGCGCGATCGCGTAAACACTGCGATCAGTCCGGGAGTTGCTCCGGGTTTTTGTTGCGTAGCTGCGGCCGGCTGTCTCTGCGCTTGGGGGTGGCTAGCGACTGACTCGCTTCAGCGCCACGAACTAAAGCCGCCTACGCGAGCGTCGATGTCTTGCTTCTGCCATCATCGGCGGCGGCTGGCTTTGGAGCGTTCCGAGCAACCCACCCCTCCTCTCCGCCACCCCCCGAGCGCCCGCTCCCTCGCGCTGGATCCCCCGCGACCGGGCCACTCCGCCCCATCCTCCCTTCCTAGAACCTCGGAAAGTGTCTCGAATAGTCTCGGGTAGTCCGAGGGGGATGTAACGCAATTTTCTTTCGGGGGAGACGACTTTTTTGAGGAAACGCAGCCGCTCAATTCGGCTCGGCACGTCCAGGGGTGGGCGCGGGATGATTTTTACGTTAATATTTATGAGGTAGTAACTAGCTTTTTGGACGAATTTCATTCATGCATTCCGTTGCTCATTTCTCCGTAACCAACAAGTGCAATAGGGTAGGGGGAAAGAACCACGAACGGAATATAATATGTTGCTGAGATGACAACTCCACACACTGCCATTTAAATCGAATTAATAAGACGGCTCTCAAACTAGCCGCTTTTAAGTTAACCTAATAATTAATCTAACAAGGGAACCTCGCGAACTGTAAATCGCAGATTTTGATAAAACTTTGTCAGTTTGTAGACTCCATGGAGTGTTACTCAAGGACGCTTTCCGTTGCTGCGGAACTTCAACTTTAGGGAGTGTAATTCACCCTTGCAATTTGGCCCAAATTTGGTTTTTACTGAATAACTTTTAAACAGTAAGAGATAGAAAAAAAGTTTCAATGGCGGACTTGTACCGTTTAGTCAATCCTTTCGATTGGTATAGATATTTATATACAGGGTGTTCCAATAAACGTGGAATGACGTATATTCTGCTTATTTTATCGAATTTCAGAAATCGGTTATAATAGTTATAATAATCAGTCCACACCTCAACAGCTCTCCTTTTGTAATCCGGAGTAAGGATTGTATACCGGTTTACCGGTAAACCGGTTAACCGGTAAATTGACCAAAAAGCGTTCGGTAAATTTACCGGTAAATTACAAAAAATTACCGGTAATTCGGTAAATAAAAAATCCATACCAGAAATTTTTATCTACGAAATATTGTGTTTATAGATATGTATTTAAAGGTCTAAAGGGACATTGAAAAAAAAAAAAAAAAAAAACAGGCAAGTGTAACTAACAATATCCACTTATTAATTTTGTGGGAGATGTTTTTTGTTTAATTTTAATTTAAACTTTCTTGACATTGAGAACCGCTGTAATGCCCTAGAATAGAGAATATAGAAAAGAAACTGATAAAAACTTTTGATTCGCAACGTATAACTTCCATTCCACCGAGTTAGTCAGAAAGGGAAGGAATCAAAAAATTCTCAACAAAAAAAAGCAAAAAACTGAAAAAAAGGTCATGTAGAAATTAAAAGAAGATAAAAATGGAAGCAAGATGGATAACGAAAAGCAACGCAAAGAAAAGCGAGATTAATGTTCATTTGTTGCTAGGACGGTTGCTAGGACGGTAGGAAGCAACAAGTGCAATTTCAATTCTCTCATTTTATGGTTTTTTGTGTAGAATTTATTTATCTCGCGAAAAAAGTTGAGTTAGCATATGTGATTTGTACCCTGGAGGTTTTGAAGATTTTTAAAAGTTTAAAATCGTTTTTCTTAAAGAGTAAGTAATTGTCTCATTTTTTAATATTTAAAAATAATAATATATAAGAACACCATTTCACGTATTTAAATTAATAGCAAATTTGAATACACCACATTATGAGAGAACATTAATGCAACATTGTTGTAAAATAACATTAAAATTTGAACCTTAAATATTTTGTTTTACTTCTTACAACTGTTTAAAATAATTAAATACAAATATTGATTATAAAATTCTAATATTATGCCTTAAGATTGTGTAAAATATGTATTGTTCTACCCTAACTTTTAACCCTATTTTCTTGGGAAATCCCCATTAATGTCACACATAAACAAAAAATTACCGGTAATTTACCGGTAAACCGGTATTTTCATTTTACCGAATTACCGGTAAATGAAAAAAATCATCTTCTAAAGCGCATGTCTCCTCATACTCTTCTTCAGCATCTTCTAAATCGTAGGGACGATGAAGGCTCGCCTTCAACTGTTATTTCAATAACTCGAGGACGATCCATATCTTCAAATTTTAATGCTTCTATTGTTTCTACTGCGAACGTTGTTTCGCGAACACTTGTATCGATTAGAGTTCTCACCGCATCATGCAATTCTATTTCACTGGGATTATTTTGTGTTATTTGGTTTTCATTATAATTATATGAAAGTATTAGTAGATGAATAATATTTTGCTGGATTGATATGAACCATGTTAGCTACTGCCACTGCAAAACTATATGAACTGAATTTAAATAAAAATTCGGTTCTTATATAGGTACATTGCGCCGAGGGATATGTGTGCCAAGTTATTCTGGCCAATTGTCCCGGATAAAATAAAAATATCTGCAAGTGAGACGTTCGCTACTCACATCTCTTCGAAAATAGTAGAAGCAAGCAATTAGTGTACTATGTGACCTATTGTTTTCATCTGCCTGCTGTCGGGGATAATATAATCTTACATACATCCAAACGCGTATAACTCGAAAACTATCACATATAACCATTTAGCGGCTGGTATAAGTTTACACTGATTTTCAACATACAATGCAGCCACATAACAGTATACAAAGTATCTCCTTAGAATAAAGAAATATGCTAAAATTTATATTTTTGTGGACACCCTGTATAACTTTTTAAATTATGTTTCTATAGACTATTTGATCACAAAAGAGGCAATTATAATCGATTTCTGAAATTCGATAAAATAAGCACAATATACGTCATTCCACATTTATTGGAACACCTGTATATAAATATCTATATCATTGAAAGGGCTGACTAAACGGTTACAAGTCCGCCATTGAAACCTTTTTCTTTCTCTTACCGTTTAAAAAGTTATTCAGAAAAAACAAAAACAATTTAGGCCAAATTGCAAGGGGAATTGCATCCCCTAAAGTTGAAGTTCCGCAGCAATGGAAAGTGTCATTGAGTAACACTCCATGGAGTCTACAAACTGACAAAGTTTCATCAAAATCTGCGATTTACAGTTCGCGAGGTTCCCTTGTAAGATAATAGTCAATTTTTCGTATTTACAAACTATATCATTGTAGCCTACATAAGTCCATCCTTTGACATTATTGAAAGTTACAAAGTCATCATCAATCAGTCAAAAGACTTCTGCAAAAACCACCATCGCAAAGACAGGCAAAATAATCCGTAAGAACTTGTAACCCAAATAAGACTATATTTTCATCCTTCGGTATTATCAAAAAGATAGCAAAGTCATCATCAATTAATCAGGGAGTATTGTAAAAACCACCATCGCAAAGACAGGCAAAATAACCATTAAGAGACTTGTAACCCAAATAAAACTATATTTTCATCCTTCGGTATTATCAAAAGAATAGCAAAGTCATCATCAATTAATCAAGAGAGTATTGTAAAAAAAAAACCACCATCGCAGTCCTTAAAGGAATTGTAACCCAAATAAGCCCATCTTTCCATCCTTCGGTATGATCAAAAGAGTAGCAAAGTCATCATCAATCAGTCAAAAGAGCTCTGCAAAAAACCCACCATCGCGAAGACAGGCAAAATAATCCTTAGGACTTGTAACCAAATAAGCCCATCTTCCATCCTTCGGTATGATCAAAAGATTTAGTAAAGTTATCATCAATTAATCAAAAGAGTATTGCAAAAACCACCATGGCAAAGACAGGTAAAAGAAATAAAGGAATTGTAGCCTACATAAGTTCATCCTTCCATCTTTTGGTACTATCAAGTATTCGAGAAACAAAGACATTATCAACGAATGGGTACACAATAACTCAAAAGAGTGCTGAAAAAGTCATGATCACAAAGATAGACATAAGAAACCTTAAAGGAATAAAAATATGAATTTACAAATGATTCATCGAATAAATACAAGAAGACAGTTAGGTGATATGATAACAGTGGCAAGGCAATAGATGCCGATTGGAGACTTTATTAAGACGAAGGGCAAATCACAGTCCATTTTCTGTGTTATTGCCATCTCAAGGCATATATAAATTTATAACCTCAAAAAAACGATAGATCAAGTTAAGATGACAACATTAGAGAGCGTTCTTTAGGATCACAATACATCCGAAAAGGTGAAAATATGACCACACCATCCGATCGAAAATTGCAACATTTGGAAAAGAAAATTAAATTCGTATCCTCATTTTAATAAGCAAATCTTTCACGTCAATGCAGTGCATATGACTGATGATTCATTGAGGATGGCCACCAGTCATATATCCGTAATTGTTGGTCCTAGAATTTAAGGGAAAAAAAAATATGCAGCTAGCGAATAGGGTCTTGAATACATGGTTTAAAAATATTTTTAAATTCATTCTTTAAGTTCCCGCAAGATGGGCTAATATGTTTTATTTTTATATTTATGAAAGTTGGTGAAAAATAAGAAAATTTACAAAAATCTAATTATTCTTGAAACAAATATCAATTTGCGATTTTGACAGCTTAAACTGTCAGTTCGTTCTCATTTTTCTGGATTGATTATAGTGATAGCTAACAGATAACGCCACCTAGTTTCCATCAAAGATCATAACGATTTTTAATTAGGTTATAAGGATTTTGATGTGATAAAAAGTATGCTTCCTCCCACCATTTTATAATAATTACAATCACTAAGTGTCATGGACTAAACTTATAATTATCAACCGTTTATTTTCCATTCATTTTTTCACCAACCTTAATAATGAAAAAGTATTAGAAGAAAGTAAAAAAAAATACGCCATCTTGTGTGAACTTTAGCAACCGAATCACCCTATACATACATTTAATATCCCCATGACAAACGTTTTAAATACGCACGAATCCATTTATTAACCACATTTGAAGAATTAACGGCAATTATATTACGCATATATATGTTACAACTTGCTAGTATAGTAACGGCGTGCTCAATTTCTGGGAACAAGATTACTCATCGTTGACATGGAAGAGTTCAGAGCGCGACAAAAAAAAAGTGCACGAGTTTTTTTTTATATTATTTAACTAGCAATTGGTTCGATACATCAGGTAGTAAACATAGATTCACGGAAGTTGTTATGATAGTATCATAGCGCGTATTTCCATTAGAGGAAGGTCGATCTCGCTAACCGTTTTGTATTGTATTTTATATACGAGGGCAACTTAAAAAGTTGCGCGCAATTTGTGTGTGATAATTTGAAGTTAAAGTGGTATGTTTTGTAAATGTTTAAAGATGAATCGGTAGCTATCGTATTCTTTAAAAAGGATTACGGCGTGATTTTATCCATATGGGAAGTTTAAATATTCAGAAATACCTTGATCAAAATTAGTGCACTATATAACCTTTTTGATAGTGTACTGGGCTGCTTTTCGAATCAAGGAGGCAAGTCTCCGGCAACACTGCAACTTCGTAATCTTCCACTTCTTTTACCGATTAAATTAAACCATCTTTTTAACATAGCTTTATTTAATTTTATGAACGAAATTCATAGTTCTTTTGACAATCGAACACCTTACATAGCTACACATGCTAATAGATTTATCTAAAGCATTCGATTGCGTTGATCATTCTATATTATTGTATAAGCTGGAAAGCGTTGGAGTGGTTTAAGTTATATTTAACTGATCGATGTCGAAAAGTTGTTTGTCATAATGCGCATTCGGATAGATGTATAGATGCAGTATTACAATTGGGGTGCCTCAGGGATCTGTACTGGGACCAACCCTTTTTTTTTAATTTATATAAATGATTTATCTTCGCTTAATGTCAGTGATGTGTGGAGCGTTTTAAATATTTTTTTCTCATCTAAGTATACAACTGAAATGAATGATAGTTGTACATCAATGGAATCAGAAAATAATCTTTATCAAACGTAACAAAAATACAGGCCAAATCATGAATGTTTGTAGTTACGTCATTAACAGGTCGGTAAAGTAAAGACAAACGTAGTTTCAAAAAATTGGAAGCATTCATACACACAAGCGAGATAGAAGTATATAACATAAGTCGTAGCTACTTAAGCTATACGTCCATATTTTATTAAGTATCAACAAACTAGTTGAAGTGAGATAGAATACGATCGAGTAATGCGTAAATAAGACCTTTCATCATGTTTACTTCAGTGCATGCAACCACGCCATTTTAACCCATTTTACCGCTCCGTTGACATTTGACATCTGCTTTTTACTGTTTATTGACCCTTCTTTAGGTTTGAATTTTTATTTACTTCTATTATTTCTTTTACCAAAAGTTCTTTTCAGAGCTATAGTGAAGTAAATCGTTTAGTTTGTGGTAAGTTTAGAGGTGTTAAAGAAACATATAAAGACCTAAAAAAATTTTTTAAGGTTACAGTTCAAGATGCCCGGTAAACGACTTAGTTCTTGTTGCCAAGAGTTGGTCAGTCGTTTACTAGTGTATTTCGAGGAGGAAAAGCGAAATGGAAGTCCTCTAATATCCGTTGATGCGGTCCATGAGGTAAATTCTAATTGGTTATTATTAAATTAAAACCTACATACAAATTGTAGAGAGTTGCGAATGCTTTAGGCATTTCTATGGGTACCATCTACAACACAAAGCGCAAGAAGGAAGCTACATCTGCTGTTTCTTCATCGGGGTGCTTCTACAGCCCTGTACAAGCCACGATTGATGTCCAAAATACGTGCTGTATCAGAGAGAAATAAAATGGATGTGCGTAAAGTAATTTATGGTTAAGGTTTATGTTATTGATGAATTACTTCGAGCACATGGGCATAAAGTTTCAAGACTTCCTCTGTATCACTGCGATTTTAATGCTATCGAATTGATATGAACACATGCGGAAGGATATTATAATACGCATATTGGTCGGGATGGTTATGGCGATAAACAAGTATTGGAAATGTGGCAAGAAAGTTTGGACAGTTGTACACCAGACACCTGGCAAAATTGCATAAATCACACAGGGAAAATAATTAAAGAGTGGTACGAACGTGAAGCAAACATGACTTTGTTCTGACAGTTAATTGCGTACCAGAAGATGAGAGCGGAGACACAAATTAAATATATTTTTAATTGCACTATTCTTTTCTTTCAATATTGACATATTTTAATTTAATTTACTGCAATATTATGTTTTGTATATACCATTGTATAGAAATTATGTTTGCTACATAAAATAAAAACATCATCTTTCGTTTAATTAATCATTGGTAACGTATATTAAACTAAATACTTTTATGTTGCTTGAATATTTTCTACATTTTTGATTTGCAAATAGGTTTTTTGGTATGAGAACTAGATTATTGCGGTAATACATTATTTCATTGAGAACACATTTAATAATAAGCTTAGCCTGATCACGAAAGCATTGTCATAGAAAAGTTCACTATTTAGAATCCTATTAGTTGCATTACTCATGATTGTTGTTAAAAAGCAACTTTGACTAAAAACTGAACCAATCCTTTCAGTTATAAAAGAAAATCTATTAAAACTGCGTATAACCTCATTAAATGTGACAATTGTCATTTCGTACAGTTCAATGCAAACAATGTTGGTGTGCCTGAATTTGTTTCAGACGCTGCATACGTCATAAGCAAATATGACGTAACTACAAACATTCATGATTTGGCCTGTAACTAACGCGCACACATTGACTAACGCACAAAAATTGAAGATGGCGTTTGAAAAGCAGTAAATGTAGCCTCAAACGTAGCATTCATCAACCCATTTCATTTGGTACTAGATTCATGAAAATCGGAATGCAAATAACAAGAGTTGCAGCTTAGGGCGTTTTTTTGTGTGACATCAGCCTCCCACTTGGCAAAATTTAAATTTCCCGCAATTACTCTTAGCAACTTCAACATTGAAACACGAAATTACCAGTAGTTTTGTAGTAGATTACTAGCTATTTCGATGTCTTTCTGTTGAAGTTACTAAAAATAAGTGTGGGAAATTTAAATCTTGTCAAGAGGGCTGTGTAAGAGCTGCAGTGTACAAGATAATTTACCTAGTCATGTGGATGCTATCTCGTACCAACCTAAAACCCTTAAAGATTTTCACTCTCATTGTCAGTAATTTTTGTTGGATGTACACTTCTCACAGGAAAAATCGGGACACCAGCAATCCTATATTTTAAAATTTCTTGGGTGTAAATGCAGCTTTCAGAGGATATATATGCACTTATCAAAGCCATAAATCACTTTTTTTGTGTGTATTATTCCGATCAAAGGTAAAGACTAATAATTTAAACAGAAATATAATATATATGTAGAGAAAAAAGGTTTATACATTAAATAAACACATTGGAATTTCGGTGGCGGTGTTTCCTTAGAAATATCGAATACCGAAATATTAATGCAAAAAAATACATAAGAAATAAACATATATGTATTTAACTTGTTTGATGTTATGTAGAGATAATTCTTTTTTTAAGAAAACATGGCGATGGATTTTAAAATTATATTACCTATTATTATGATATTAGTTACTTAGTTTGATTTATGCTCGCGAGTATTTCTTTAGCAATAGACAATATGTCAATCAGCCTCCTGAGTTTTTGAACAATGTGATTTTCACATTGATTAATTACACTATTATTGATGTATTCATTATTGTTGTTGTTTAGTATTCTAAATATTGTATTACTACAAAATATTTTTCTATGTTTTAAAAAATTACCAAAAACAGTTTAAGATTATTTACAACATTTTTACAGCAATTAATTCGCAAAGAAATTATTTATTTATTAACCCCCCGTTTATTGTATTTTCAAAAAATATATCTTAACTATCGCCTGTGTAATCCAATGTCGTTCTACTTTGTTGAAATATAGCTAACACTTTTGGTCTGTAACACAGCTTCAGGCAAGTAGCAACGAAAAAGTATTAAATGTATCAAATTTCAAAAATAAATATATATTTTAGCACTAACTGAGATGACGAACAATATGCTTTCTTACAATGTTTGTTATGTATTTATAAATTCAATAATATTTTAAATAATTGTTAATAACCTGTGCTACATAAAGACAGTTTGTAAAGAGACCCAGTATTGGGCATATCTCAAGAAAAATAGATCAACGACGTCAGATTACACAGGCGATAGCTAAAATATATTTCCTGAAAATATAATAAACGTTAGGTTCATAAAATAATTAATTTCTTTTGCGAACTTAATTGCTTTATTTAAGAATTTTATAAATAATCTTAAACCTGATTTTGGTAATTTTTTTATAGATAGAGGAAACTTTATAGTAATACAATATTTAAGAATATTAAACAACAATAGTATTAATACATCAATAATAGCATCAATGATCTGTGAAAATCACATTATCCCAAAACTGAGGAGGCTGACTGACATATTGTCTATTGCTAAACTAATACTCGCGAGCATAAATCGAAGTAAGTAACTAATATCAAAGCAGCACTAACAAATAACATAATATTAAATAATAAAATCTCATGACCACGTGTTTTCTTAAAAAATAATTATCTCTGCATAACATCAAACAAGTTAATACATATATATTTCAAAAATGAAGTGGCTATTCAAGAGTTCTTTTTGTTGTTATGTATTTTTTTTCATTGGTATATCTAAAGGAAAACGCCCGCCACCGAAACTCCGATTTGTTTATTCTATACATAAACCTTTTTCTCTCTATATATTTATTTTTCTGTTTAAATTTCTAGTCGGTACCTTTGATCGCAGTAATATACATAATTAAGTGATTTATGGTTATGATAAGTGAATACGTCCTCCGAAAGTTGCATTTACAATCAAGAAATTTTTAAAAATTCTGAACTGTGGGTGTCCGGATTTTTAAACCGTGAGGAAGTGTACATACTAAATTAGGGTGATGGTTACATATTTAGTAGACAAGTGTTACATCAGCGAATTGAAATTTAAAATTCCCAATTTTCACAAAGTTTTGCAAACTTTAAATGATTACGAATATTTTCGCTATGTGTTACCTTGTATGTATATTTTATATAAGATATAACAAGTCCATGGGAATGAATATTTAACACGTGGCATACCGTAATACAATCGCATCGGTCGCAGGATACCTTCCAGTGAGTCACAGACCGTTTAAATCATAATATAATGCCGTGAAACGATAAAACGAATTAACGGCAACATTATTGCCACTGTAAATTCATATATTTAAGCATTAGCGTTTCCCAGACGCGATCGTCAGAACTAGTGGTGAATAATAATTTTGTTTCGCCGAAATATAACGGGATTTTGGGAAACCTCTGAGACAGTTACGTGCCTTTGTACGTCGGGCTGATTAAGCTTTATACGTAAAATATGCTGGCATGGCAGATAGTAGACTGTATATTAACTCTAGCATACCTGCTTCAGGGGATCTACTACGATTTCGCTTCCAGTATGGATTTAGTTTAGGAAGATGAGTCATAATGCTGAAGCATTGATTTATTAGAATAAGGTTGGCCGCATATAGAAGACGCGTATTTAAAAAGGAAAAATTAGGATCAAACTGGAATACTTCTAATCTGATCCTAATGTAAAATGAGACAATTTAAATTATAATAAGGCTAATGGCTAACGCCAAGGCCAAAACAATAACAACAAATTATAATAAAATGCAAACAGCTTCTTTTGGATAGGAGAACATCTTACAAGATACAAAACCCACCTACAAGGAGTAGTTTGAAAACGAATAAGCGTCATAACATCAAGATAAGAATAAAAAAAATCGTACCTACATCTTTTTGCTTACGCATTTCATTTGAAAATTATTATAAGCTCCGGCTTTCGCGCCTTTATCTGTTAAGGGTGCTAATGAAAGAAGAGCTGGGCTATTTAAAAGTTTTCTTTCGGGGTCCACGCCGCGAATAAGGGTATACTAAAAATAGTCCACGTTTGTCGGGACTCATCAGCTTTATATAGTGAATTAGTCCTCAGCGGGAAAGGTGAGAAGACAGTGACGCCTGTACTTCTCTCAAATTTCTGTTATTTAACGTTTTTCATGCATATATATATACAGGGTTGGGATAAAGTATGGAACCAAGCAAATATCTTTAAAACGAAGAGGACAGTATTGACGAAACTTTGCAGATAAGTGTAAGGAAATATAATACATCTGATGTTGATTTTGTTGTTGTGACTGTATCCAAAAGAATTCGCAAAAACAAGGGCTATTATAATCTGTAAAAATATACAGGGTGTTCCATTTAATTAAAAAAATAAAATAAAGGGAACTTCCGGTTGAACCGGAAGTTCCCTTTATTTATTTTTTTATTTTAAATGGAACACCCTGTATATTTTTCAGATATATAATAGCCCTTGTTTTTGCGAATTCGACCATACTGGTTTTAGCACCTTATTTTAAATAATTGAGAGATAATTAGTTCGGCAAAATGTCAGTGGGGTGATACAATAAGTCCATAGATATCGGTCACAAACCCAATGCTTTGCCCAGCAACAATAAACAAAAGGTATTATCATCTAGTAGGTAACTGTGACAAACTGTCAAGTTATTTAATTCACGTCCATCAAATTACTGATTGTACGGATGAAAATGAGTGCATTTAAATAAAGAGAGCGTATTGAATTTTTATGATGATCGGGTTTGGCGATCGCGTTAGAACTCATGAAGAAGTGTGTCACCTTTTTAATGATTTGCATCCCGAAAGATAACACGTTCAGCTTTGACTAAAACACTAAAACGTTTTAGTATGACTGGAACGGTTGAAAATTCACCAACAACAGGCAGACCACAGATCGCAACTAACGCAGTGTGTAGAAAACATTGCTATTGAATTAGAAGAAATCACCTCAAACTTCTACTACAACTTTAGCACTAAACCATGGCATAAGTCGTCGTTCTGTAGGAAAAATTTTGAAGATAGAAAAGTTCCATCCGTATAAAATACACCTACTTCAAGAACTGTCAGATGATGATTTTGACCGACTCCTGGAGTTTTGCGAAAGAATGATGGAAATTTGTAATACAGACGAACATTTTGCAACTAATATGGTATTTTCTGACGAAGCAACTTTCTGTTTGAATGAAACAGTCAATCGCCATAATTCCCGGTACTGGTCCAAAGAGAATCCTCACTGGATCCATGAAGCCCATACTCAACATCCTCAAAAGTTGAATGTCTGGATAGGAATTGTTGAAAACAGGGTTATAGGCCCATTTTTATAGAAAGAAACTTAAGTGGGAAAAAGTTATTTGATCTACTGAGAAACCACATTATTCCTGCACTTCAACACAATGGGTAGTTGCCTCAAAGTTTTTGTTTCAACCGGAATGGGCGCCTCCCCACTATGGATATGCGAGTTAGGAACTTCTTGGATGCTATTTTCCGAAATCGATGGATTGGACGTAGAGGATTCATAGAGTGGCCTGCACGTTCTCCAGACCTTAGTCCATTAGATTTTTATCTGTGGGGTTTTCTCAAATCTCGTGTTTACGTTAGGCGACCTACTCCTTTGCAGGAGTTGAGGCAAAGAATAGTCGACGAATGTGATTTAATCCGTAGAGAAGTTTTGGAAAAGGTAACTCACGAATTTCGTAGAAGACTTGCATATTGTCAGAAGTAAACGGCGAGCATTTTGAACATTTTTATGAGTTCGTTTATAAGATGACTACCATTTGTTAAATAATTACGATAAATAAAATTAATTGTTCAGTAAATGTGGAGTGTTCTATCTCTTCATTATTTACAGATAATGGTGCTAAAACCAGTATGGTCGAATTCGCAAAAACAAGGACTATTATAATTTGCAAAAATATACAGGGTGTTCCATTTAAATAAAAAAAAATAAAGAGAACTTCCGATTGAACCGGAAGTACAGTCACAACAACAAGATCGAAATTAGATGTATTATATTTCGTGATACTTATTTGCAAAGTTTCATCCTCTTCGTTTTAAAGTTATTTGCTTGGTTCCATACTTTATGCCAACCCTGTATATATAGGCTGTCCCACCGAACTGGGGCATTAGATTTTTTTGAACTCCTAGCAGGAATTTGATTTTGAAACTCGCAGTGTAGTCATGGCCCCACAAAAAATATTTTCAACTTTCGGTATACAGGGTGTTGATAGCAGGCTGGGGTAGGAATGATTGAAGTTATTGCGTGGAAATTTATGAATATTAGAAGATATATAGATATATAAACATGGCACTGTAAGTATTTTGAATTCCCTGTATAAGGGACGGCAAGAGGTTTTACAGGAAACACTCGGCACATTACGTAGAGCACTCTTTTGAATACGGAAAATTAACTGGTGCTTCGAATCAGTTCTCCAATAAAAAAATGCGTATATCACTCTAGATTGGAAACAAACATAATAATGTGATATTAAGACGTATCTATCTACCAAAAACGACAAGCGATATAAAGCATAACAAACTGAAGACAAAGAGGAACACAAAGCCTATATGTGTGTATCTCAGCCCAGAGTAAAGCCTTTGATACGGTGTCATCATAACATCTTGTTAAAAAAAGCTTTACCATTATGGAATTAGAGGTACCAGCCACAAGCTCCTTCAATCTTACTTAGCAAACAGAAGGCAAGCGATCTGGTGGAGAAATACCCTTTCCGATTTTAGGTATATACGGTCGGGAGTCCGCATGGATCAATTCTAGGACAATATTGTTTATTATCTATATAGACGACGCATCTTTCTTGGTGAGCTACCCTGAAATGGAAAACACTAAAGATATGTTGAAAATATGGTTGGACGCCAATAATCTAAAATTAAACGAAAATAAATCTCAAGTGCTTACCTTCTCAACTGTAAAGAATTCATGCCTATGGAACAAGGCATAAGGATGCTTTAATTACACCTTACCACAGGGTGAAGTTGGCACAGCAGTCGGTGGATTTTTGGGGGTCAAAGCTATATAATAAACTGCCTAGTGCCATCCGGGGAATAAATGTGAGATGCTTTGGGAAGACTGTTAAAAAGATGCTTCAAGAAACTACTAGGTATCGGTATATTTAGTTTTCGGAGTGAAGCTAATGAAAACAGTTTTATCTTGATTCAAACATAATTTATTTGCTGAATTATTAATTAAGTGCTAAATCTAAATTCAACGTATCCGCAATGTTGTTCTTTGCGCACGGATCAGAACGTTCGTCACACAATAGCACTAAACTACCACTATCATATACGTTTGGCAGAACATTGATAAAAATTTAAAGCAAAGGACCAAGGATCGACCCTTGCGGTACACCCATACAAATCTGCAACGCAGAGGATATTGCACCGGCTATCTCCACTATTTGCTGTCGATTATCAAGATACGAGGGGAACCGTTTGTGAATGGACGCTCTCAGCCGTAAGCCAACATTTTTTCAAGAAGAAGCTGACGTCTCCTAAATCAAATAAGTCCATAAATATGCCGACTGTTTTTATTATTTGCATCTAAGGCCGTTTTACATTATACTTAATTTAGTATGGAAATTTGTATAAAATTTTATTTGAATTTTTAAAGAGAAATTTACCTGCATGTCATACATAAAAAAAATTACACCTAAAATTGGTACAAAATATTTGAATATGTCTGTTGATATTTAAAGTAAAAAATTTAGTATGAAAAAATGTTATGAAAAGCGTTAATATTACCGTAAAATGGCTGACCAAGAAGTATTGCTGTTATGGCTATCATCTTTAAAGTTAACCATGATAGCTAGTCCCGTAAAATATTATGTAAAAATTGGGATAAGTATGTGACCTGAAGGAAGATGCATTCTAAATTTATTAAATCGGATTAAGTGACTGACGGCCATTGTCGAACGATTTGATGAACTTTGGCAATTTCTTCATTGTCTAGGTGATCTTCCACTTTGTCGGAGATAGAAGATGTACCGCACCGGAGTAAAAGCCGTCCGCTATCTTCCTCGACAGCCAGTCGCACACGTTTAAAAGCGATTAAGCTCCTCCAAGCGTGGACTTCTAAGCTGATTTGGAACTGTGTAAGCGCCCTAAATGAGGTGGGACCCAAAGGAAAGTAACCCTAGCCTGGGTCCTAGCCACTCGGGCGTTGAGAGGAAATGAGGCGGCGGACGAGCTGGCCAGGCGAGGTTCGTCAAGGCCATTCGTTGGAGCCTACCCTTTTTCGGCACTACCAAATCGCAAATCAAAAAATCCATCAATGAATGAATACAATCGGCCAGAGATGGTGGCATAAATCACCGGGACAATGCAGGCAAAAGAGTTCCTAAGAGCAGCAGCCTGATACTTCACGAGAATCATACTGAATAAGACAGGAAGACTGTCAAAATATAGTAGGTCTGGCCTGACTGGCACTGTAGACTGAATAGGCATATGTATAACATAAGGCCTGGCAGATATGCAACCTGCAGATACTCCAAGAGAGTAAGAAACACCCAGTCATTGCTGTCCAATGGAAGCCTGCGAGACAAGGTTTCTAATAATGGGAGCGGAACCCCACAGCTGTACTACATAAAGAACGCCTCAAGATGATAGCCTAATCAAATGCAAAATTAGAGAGCTCCTCTAGAAAAGGGGACACAATAATCTAAAAGTCGCGGTAAACAGGTCGATAGCCACCCCTATCCTAATCTAATCTAACTAATCTAGTATCTACGGCGTGGATGACCTGGACTGCTAGATACTTCTTCAATATAAAGCGCAAAAGTTAGTATACCTAACTCCAGATGGTTTTATATAAGCTTATTCTAGTGTTCTACTAAAAATTAAGCACATCGATATAGATGAAGTTGCAGAGGAAAATGTTGAATTTTTGGTAAGGTTGCAACGACAGTGGCAATAGATCTGCTAATTTGCAAGACAAGTTAGGGGATGAAATATAATTCTAAAATAAATTTCAATTTTTTTGTATGTATTTTTCTTTTTTAGGATTATAAGACTGGGTATGTTCAACAATTATTGTATACAATCAATCAATTTTACTTTATCTAGGGTAGTTTTGAATACTCATATCAACCCATTCAACCTGCTGCACATGACCACGACATTATTCTAAAATGGATGGTGATACAGCGATATACGATAGACAACAGGACTTCCTTATGCTTTGACTATATTGTATTTTTGCGGTTGTCTATTGGTCAACTTAGATTGAGGCATCTGTTATAGTACGACAAAGCGCTGACCTATCCGCTGGATCTTAGCCAACAATTTGCATATTGGCACGCATATTTGTTTGTAAAATGAATATAAAAAGAACAAGTTCTAAATATTTAGTACAATATTTCGTACGAAATTTACAAATAAATTTTCTGTATGATACTCTTTGAAATATTTAATGGCAAATTTATATCAAAGTTCCATACTAAATTAAGTATAATGTAAAACCGGCCTTTAGTTTTGATTAAAGTGATCAATAACTTCTGGAGCATAGCAGTATTAGTAGATCGGCCTTTTCGGAACCCATTCTGTGCAAAATAAAGTATTTTCGATTGCATAAAAAATTCATAGTACAATGTCCGGAATATCTTAAATTTTAAAATAAATCGAATGCAATATATAGTTATAATGTTAAATTAAATGTAAATGCTTTAGTTTTAAGTTTTTTGTAATAAATGGCTTTATTACATCCGTAACGCCCTCTTCTTATCTATTTAAAGATGATAATCTGTGTCTGTTACTTAGCGCGATACGCCAGAGGATTTACCGAACGAACCGTCCAATCACCTTCCCAGATGCCTGCTAGCGAATCGATAGTTGAAAATTGTTGTACATTGTGTAATGTTAGGCAATTTTACTAAAAAAACGAAAATTCGTGCGAGCCAAACGCGTGGAGCAACAGATGGTAATCGATAAATCAAAAGAGATTCCCTGAAGCGAATGTTCCGAAAAATCAATAAAAAATGAATACATACAGATCAAAAGGCGAGATAAAGATGGCTGAATCGATTACCGGCCGTAATTTTTATCTGCCCCTGACGCAACCTTTACAGCAATGACTCCCCCTCTAAATTACCATTTATTAATTAATATCACGGCTCATTTAGTCGTATACTCCGAACGCAGAGACACCGAACTTTAGTGGTATTACCAACGTACCGTGGGTATTCATAACGAATATGCTTGATACGTGTATTGTATCTACCCGTTCGCCTGTCACTTTTAAGGTTGATTCCAACTAATGAAATTAGTTATTATTTATAGCTCCCTTTTCGTTTTTACACGCACGCAATGCGAGCACCCCAACCACGCTGTTCCCTACCAGGGATAATGTACACAGATATCGACGCACCGACTCCTATTGTTGATATAACACGACGTATTTGATACGTAACAGTTGTTGTTTTTATACCTTTATTGTGTACGCATGTGGTACAATGTACGACGAGAATCAATACATTTGTTTAGGAGATACGTTTTACTGGAGGGCAGATATACGAATGAATGCGGCTCCTTTTAGCGTTCCAGGAAAGAATTAATTAAAGTTTTCGTTTTCGATGCTTTTCTATTGCTTTTCATTTTTGGAAACAGCGGATGATGTTTCCTCCAATTATTGTATTGACAGCATACAGATATCATATCTTTTGGTGTGGTGAAATATGACTTTGTGTAAATTATATACACCTTAATAGCTCCACTTTTGACCGTCATTGTCGTAATTGGTAAAGAAGGATAAAAGAAATCGAGAAATACCCATGTTTCCTGCTGGGCGGTTGTGTCAGATACACCTCTTCGATTTACCACCTCCAATCCGTTTGCTATCGCTGTTTTTAACGGCAAGCACTCACCCCAATTCCCCACCCTTGTCTAACTACTACAAAATACTATCACCAAATCGATCTTTTCAATTTAAATCAATTTAACATAGCCCTCATAATGACTACTACGGGGCGAGAGGAACGATTAAGCTGGGCATTTGCAAGCACAGGCTTTTTACTAACTTTCAGTTTAGCTGGCGTGGATTCATTTCACACTAATTTTCTTATCAAGGCGTTAGTGGGATATAGGGGTACGGCGCGTCCTTAAATTTTATAATGTTTAGTAAGTTTTATCCGCGTCAGGCAATTTATATATATATAAAAAATGGAATATTATACGCCGGGATAAACTTTTTATTCTGAAACGATTTTACGGTGGCAATTCACAGAAGTTACACACAATTTATTTGCAGTAAATTATCCCAAAAGATCTATTCTTAACGCGACTACTATTCGCAATACAGTCCGACGTTTTAAAACAATGTTTACATTAATAAATCACAAAAATAAAAATGCTCTAGCGAAAAATGAAATGTCAATGATATCGAAAATAAGTTGAATACTTGTTTCTACTACTAATAAATACTTAAACGTCCAACTAACTTTTGATGTTTTTTATTATTGACAAAACGTCACTCCCTACCCAAGAGATTAGAGTGTTCATTTTTCAACCCAATGAGAATTCCTGCTTGCCAATCACAGTGGGGAGTATTTTATCCCATCCTGTGGTCTATTTTACTTAAATTTAGTTTAAATGCTTTTATATGTATTTGCCATCCAAGTGCATTGATATGTCAACAAAAGACAGGGAGAATTTGCTGGGGAATTCGTTTTTTTTCTTCAAAAATTGACGTGTATGTAAGGTTGCATATTCTTTGTACAGTACTTAATTTTAATATTGGTTAATTTAACATATGTAGTATTAAGTACTGAAAATTTTTGTAATGTATTTTTTCCATGATGTATAAATACCTACCGTTATTTTTCAAGAGGAGTAAGGTGATTGACATATTCATTATTGTAACTGAGCCTCGCCCTGGGATTGTGCTTTCATTTCTTGTGTTTTGTTGAAATTTGTATTTTATTTCTATAATGAATGCACAATAAAGTTACTATTATTATTATTATTATTATCATTATTATTATTATTTTTATATTTTGCAATTAATTATTTATTTTAATTTTAATGTAAACATTCCATAGTTCCATTTGGTCGCATGTATTAAATATCTAATATTCCCCTCATTTCGATGAAAGTAACGGACTTTCTGAGGCAGTTTGCCCCCTAATCAAGACCAATCTCTATTCGTTCTGTTAGAGAATTTCAATTCAAAGACATTCACTAGCCAACCTCCGAGAGACGACGTGCTCGGGTTATTTTTATAAATTTAACGCTGTTTATTCTAAATTCCAATCGAAAGTTAATTTCAATCATATGAATTTTATTGCAAAAAGTGTAATTACTAATTTAAATCGCAATGATTATTAATTACATACCTGAGATATTTTTAAACGGTTTCTCATTTCGAGCTTTTTATAAATAAAAATCTCATGCGGTTGAACTTAAATGTTGTCTTTATCTACAAAGTCGATCATAATTGATGTACCGGAAGTCTCATGCACACTATATCACTTAAAACTAAGCACTGTAAATACAATATTGGAATAGTGGACATACTGCAACATGCCCTACAGCACCTGGGGTCTTATTGAAGAATAAGAAGGGTTAACTATCCATTCGTATTTTTTTTTTTTAATGCCAGCGCGTCCTCCTAGCCCTGCTTCAAGTAAAAATTCGACCCCGCATGCCATTTTGCATTTGGAGAGGGCATACTTATGGTTAAAAGTAAATGAATATAGATGAGACTAGGATGTTATCACAAAGTATTATATTTAAAATTTATTTTTTTAACCGGGCTGTGCGCTACCTTGTGGCATTACAATACGAATAATAAGTCCAAAGAATGATAAATAAAACACTAAGACTATCAATCGCTTTGAGAACTGAAGAGCTGTTTTTACAAAAAGCTTTTAGCATCTAATGCATCATTCAGGTGATATCTTCCATACAGTAATTTATAATTCTCTGCTACCATTCTTGTATCATTCTGTCTTTCGCCATTACTTGTAGTATTAAAGAAGCCAGAAGTCCTTAAAGCTGTATGTTTTGACATGTTTTCTGATGTCTTTATTTGAAAGTAAGTTTTGCGGAATTTGCACATTTCCAATATATGTTCATTGACATTTGTTTTAGAGCTGTTACTGTATATCTATTATTCTGATGACGCCTTGTAAGGTGACTAAATGCGTGGATTGGTGTGAATTCAGGTGCTGATGATATTTGCTAAAAGTATTGACTACTCATATGAGCTAAAATAGTTCTTGAAGGAGATAATTGAAGAAAAATTAACATGTCCATATTTTAGTTAATTTAATAACAATTTTCCAACAGTTTTAGAAGAGGATGATGCAAGTGATTAAAAATTCTCAAGATAGAGTTGTAATACAAAAGTACATCTCAAACTTAATTATCTTTCGTCTTCCTCTGCATATGGCAACTGGTATCTTCTCCTATACCTGCTCAGGTAATAAAAGACGTTATTTTACTACCGTTCTAGTGCCGATTGGGCGTCGAATGTGGGTGTAGCACACTTCAAGCCATTAATTCAACACTCGCAGACCTATTCGGCACTCAATTCAAGCCACCATATAACTTTTTATTATCTTATACGTGCGCATATTCCCCCGTCGCACTAATTCTAATTATTATTTTTACTAGTATAATTGATCAATTAAGTATAGTTGTAGCAGGTCGCCCACATCAGCGCGCAAGTTGTAAGGAATTTCGAAATAAGTTTATATTCATTGCGCTAAATACAATGATTATTATTCTCCATATCACTGTTGTATATCTCGGATCTTCACGCTACTCTCTTTGGGGATATCGTCGCGTGAGTGACTGAACGGGCTATTCATCGATTGCGCACCGACAGACGTATCTACGGGGAAATCTAGCCTTAGTTCGCTTGTCGGAATCCCGAGAGCCTTTCCATATTTAATTCGCCGCATTGCAAAGTCAGAATGCTATTTATAGTTGTTTGACGCGGGTACGAAATAATCTTTCAATTCGACATTCTGATTCGTATCGGTGAATTTAATTCGGTTGCAATGATAATCTAAAGGTTTCAGAGTATAATACATTATCGGATCAGAGAAGAAAAGCGCTGAAAACATCGCTAGATTCCTCTCAAAAAAAAAAAAATTAATCCCTAAGTGTTAGTCCAAGTTAGTTTGGGACTGTATAAGTTTCTTAAAGAAGGTAAACATCCAAAGCAAATTAACATTGACATGGACATTCTTACACTATCAATTAGTTCAGAATGTGTATATATATAATAATATTTTTTCAATTAGTCCGTAACCATACCATTTATTCCACTAGTGCCGTTAATAGGGTCTATTACAGCACTTAAGTTGACGTAATAGAAATGGAACATTTAAGCAGATTTATTTTTGGAGTACTCAAACTGTTAACCATTCCCAGAAGTTCCAGGTAGATTCACATTATTTTCCTGTGCAAACATATTCCAACATCAATTTATTTTTTCATAAAAGAGGCAATCGTAACCTTCAGCAACAGCCGTGCTTTCCAGCCACCTAGACCTTTTATAGTTAAAATATCACCTCCAGTATTTGCTATATGTGTCGCACTGGATCTTCTAAAACATATCCTGATAAAGATGAGGATCTGGTAAATGAAGAAAACTGGCAATTTGTTAGGAACATTTCCCATGTGTTAATACGATAGGGCTATTAATTAAGCAGCCATGACGAATAAGTTAGAAAAAAACGTTTGTGAGTAACTGTTTTAGGCCGCAGATTATTATATTTTATAAATTCGATCAGTTACATCAGTCACTGCGAACATTCTGGGTACATGTTTTTTTTATGGTATGTTGACTATAATAGAATCGAATTGTATTGAAGCTTCCACACATATATTAATTAATTCTTCTCGCTACAGCTCCATATATCCTATATCAAAAATAACCTAGAATATAAAGAATTTACAAAAAAGTAACGAAATAAAATCAACACTACCTTTATAGCTAAGTATATTTTATCATCGGCTTGTTTCAAAATTCTATGAATATCTTCTTCTTCTAAAATTTAGATTTTTTTTTGATAACCTTTAGATAGCCGTTTAATAATGCTTGAAGTTTCATATATTTTGATATATCCACATTTCTATGTACATTTAAACACGATCTTAACATCGAATAAATCGACCATAGATATGACGATTTATAATCTTTACGTAGCATTTCAAATAATCAAGTAAGACGTTCTCAGAAATATGAAGAATTTCCTTTTCTTTGCACCATTTTTCAAAATTTTTTGTATCGCTTTTGATACATAGTGTACGATTTCTCCGAAGTAAATTATTAATGGTTTTTTCAGCAATTTGCCGTATTTCAGCGGAGTGCATGAAAAAGTTGTAGAACCATATTAAATATATAATATATTACTTAGTAAATAATATATAACAAATTTCCAAAAATTGTCAATTTTAAATTAACTTGTCAATTTAATCTTGTGCCAAACCAAGGTGACAACTGGTGACAACCGCCACAAAATTTCCCTAATTATCAAATTTTCTCGTTTTGCTTTTACAAAAAAGAAATTTTAAAACTAATTGCAAAAAATAGCATAAAAACACGTTTCATTGACATTAAAGCACTCATTCAGTTAAGAACCTCTGAATTCGTACTTTGAAACGTCAAAATGAAACTTGTCTTTAATATACTATTAAACAACAAACATTCGTATAAACGCATATATGATATAAGCTATATCAAAATTTATTAGTTGTTAATTAATGTGCATTAAGCATGAACCTTCGAAAACGTTTGCATATATATAGGGTTAATTCTGTTAGTTAGTTTAGTAGAAGATAGCATCTGCATGGTTCGATTAGTTTTCGTCAACTGCGACCACTAGAATCTATTGCAGAGCGATATTCTCTTAAAGTCCATCCAACAAGTTGAGGACTTTAAAGCAGTATCTTGCTGAATGAGGTTCTTTCAAGTCAGCCTTCTGAAGGTTACATACTTGCTTCTTGTAACAGCAGAACAGGGACAGAATATATGCTCAACTGTCTCCTCATCTTCTATACACAGTCGTCATTCACAATCTCATCAAAGAGCCCGATTCTGTGTGAGTGCTTTCTGAGTTTACAGTGACCTGTAAAAACAGAAATAATCACATTTTTACAGTCAAATTCTAGCAGTTCCTTGGTTGTGGCATGACTTGGTGGAATACGCTCCTCGCAACACTAAACCAGGACAGTTGCTGCAGTATGAAAGCATTTTGCGATTTGCCCAGAATTTGATTTGCTGGTTAGCTACCATAGGTCTGATCCCTGAAATTGCTCCACAGCACCCTGTTGGCAAAGATGCCTGCTTCCTCATTTCAGAGAATGGATTATTGGCCAGGTGCCCAGATTAGGGATAGATTATTAGTCATCTGCAATGTGTTTATAGTTCCAGATCAGCTTTGAGATGCATTTATGCATTATAATATAGGGTGCCCCATAATCAATTGTCAAACTTACCTGACACAATTCTAAACGAAATATCTTAATGAACCTTGTCTGCAAATGACTCGTTTGCTAGCTTTGATAAGGACACAATGCTACCTCGGAAGATATAGTAGATTCGCTTAATGGGGAAAAAGTTGCTTATTTTATAAGACGATCGTTTTCAAATAATGCATGATAGTTACAGCAAGATTCTTACATACTCTTATCATTGTCTATCACCGTAGACCAAGTTCTGGTAGATAATGCCAATATGCAGATTCTGCCAAGACGAAAAAAAACTCAATTGCGTGCTTGTGCCATTTTGATGCCTTGGCAAAGACGTAACAACTCGCTCCTCCCTAGGTGGAAGGTGCAATACAGGTGTCTTTACCAATAACCACCGATCATTCTGGATTTAGCACACTACAACCTTACACGCAAATTCGCGACGCTTATTCATCTATTTCGGCATACGCGGGTGTGCGTTATTTCGGGTATTTTACCTGTAGAATTACCTTGAGGTAACTCAAATTTCGTAGGACGCGCATAAAATAGGGTTCGAGGTTAATCTTACGCCCTAATGCTGGAAAATCATTTGTGCAACCTTAAGACGTGTAATCCCTTCCAACAATGCCACTACAATCGCAATTCTCACGCTAAGTGAAAGTGTGACCATGCGGTTGTAGATCATCATGAAAATACATAACGTCACAGTTAAATATTCAATGAAATCATCCTTTTGAAATCGCCCCAAAAGGATGCCAACTGGAGAACATAATTTTCAAACTGTTACCTCGTCTTTGGGCGCAATAATTGCTCGAATCACCTCACGTAAATGCGTAAATTAAATCTTATCCTCGATATAGTGAACGTCCCTTATATAATCGTCCATAAAACAACCTCGCCACACACTATTAACCCCAATATTACGACATCCGGAGGCGATTCAATCCCTATCGCATAGAATCAACGCCGACGCACTCATCTTCCTAGATATAAGATAAAATCGAACACGACCCCCTAACCACCAACCTCAGCCTTACATCCCTTTTCCCCTCACCCCTACGCCTTACTTCCTCCCTTTCTACACAGCGATTCGTTGCTTAGTCTCATAGTCGTAGGTGTTGATTTATGCCGAACGACTATGAACTATCAGGCTAATAGCGTTGCGATACAGCATACTTCGTCTCGAGCGTTGCTTGATACCGAGCAGCTTCCACTACAATCTTTCAATTAGCGCTAGCCTGGGGTGGGAATTCGCAGCGCGCAAATAGTACCTGCGGAGGTAGATGTAAGTTATTTGCCTACTCTCGGGAATATATAATATGCGACTATGAGCCCCGGAAAAGACGATTTTAATAAAGTAACGGAAGTTTTTGCATTAATTTTTTGCGCGGGAGTATACTTTAGGTTGCGCCAGAGTCAACTATAAGACGCCGAGTTTCGTAAAAAAGTTACGAGCGAAGATAGATAAAGCGTAAACAGTTTAAGTGGCAGACAAAGGACTGTAGTGGCGAAGTCTGTAGGATCGGTCGTTGCTAATCCTTGTTTGATATTTGAAATTAATGAAGAATACTTGATCATCCCAGCTAATTTGATCCATGCTCTTCCATTTAGTTTGTCAGAAGTAGCCGTCGTATTTTGAGGGTCCGCCATTGATGTTATTTAAAAAAATAAAGTTGAAGATTCCAAATGTACGAAACGTGGTATTGTATTTATTACACACCATGTGCGTAAAAAACAAAAATCTGCTTAAAAAGGTATTTTTCGTTTCGTGTTATCTCAAAAAAGCGCACTGACAAAAATAAAAAGGTCACTTGCCATTTTCAGCAGATCCCATGCACAACTTTGAACGTCTGAACAATCAAATCGATTCAATTTACAGAGAGTTCGCCACTGTTAGTCATGCCTCTGATGACAAATAATAAAATTAGAAAAATAACGTAGGACGGAAACGAAAGACTGCTGAAAACAAAAGAAGCAATCGTTCATGCATAAAGTACCATAAACATCCCTCCAAGTTCACCCGTCCGATATTAATCAATTTCACACCAACGTCTCACTTGGCGGGACAAATATTTGCATTTAAATAGCTTCCTACGAAAAATGTTTAAAAGTTATCAACCCCTCTCCCCATCTCCGTCACCCTCGTGCCTCCGTCAAAGTGAAAATATTTAATCGCCCGACGAACAGTCTTTTGTTTGTAATTCCGTCGGGAAATTTGTTTGAAACTCTTAGGCGCTGACTCCGTTGTCTCATTAACCCGAAATTTAATTCCGAAAACGGTTGCAGTTCTTTTCTTAGTGAAATTGGCGAGGGTGTTTTGAGTTTACGCGACGGTAATTTTAGGGACATATAAAGTCTTTAAGAATACTCCAGTTTCCAAGGAATTGATAAGGCAACGTATGCTGTAGATTAGCCCACTCACATTTTCACGAGTGTGTTTAAGTTACCTAATTTTCATGATTTTTGCTGAATCATTGTTTCGAGAAATTTCCACAATTAATGTTTATTTATATAATTTAGTTAATGATTAATTGTATAATTTATTTATTTAAGTGTTGAGTTTTTTAAAATTTATTTCACTCTTTAAGATATCTTTTTGTTGCTCATTCTGTTCAATGTTAGAATAAACATTAGTAGTAGTTTTCTTAGGTGAATTGTGCGGCTGCGTTGCACGTAGTCGAGAGTAGGATTTTGGCAAGTATACCGACTGTTCAACCTTAACACTCAAGTTCCTTAATGGACGTTTAGCGCGTGAGTACAGTATATTTCTAATTTGTTGCTGCCATTTGTAATACTTTTGATTTAAGAATTGTTCTGATGATATGTGTGTTATTCTTGTCCATCAAGGAACTCGCTTAATAATAATTGTTATTATATTGATGTGTGCACATTAGAGATATAAGATCATTTATTATTTATGTGCAGGAAGATAGATTTTAGTTTTAATTCTCTCATTATGTTTTAAAGAGTTCATTTTTGTTTTTCTAGTTTGCTGTTTCATTTTCATTTTGTTAATCAGCTCGGGTTGGGTGGATAGAAGCATTGTGCTTGCTTTTAGTTTTCAATTTTGTAAATTTTTAGTGTTCCACGAATTATTTTATTTTAATTTGAAACCACGTGGATTGATTGGATATTTATATAAGAATTACGATTATCTTCCTGAACAAATTAATCTTTTGCTTTGTTATAGGATTTAGCATTGTCCTTTTGTAATTTAAAATCAAATGCAGTTTTTGATTTAGACCAGAATCCTCGGTTCACGGTTTTTTTTTATGCCAATTGTATTTAATTTTTTTTTATTTTTTTTTTTATAATAAACTCTGATTGTTGATTAACGTTGTTAATGTAAAATTTCAATTTTTGGGGTAATTAAGAAAGTCAGATTTCTTTCACCCACAATTTACTTATCGTGGTTAGATTCAAGTTTTAATTCGCGAGGGTAACTCTGAGTTTAATTGTTATTTTGCGCCATTTAATTTAATTTTTGCATTTTCAATTCAGTCAGTCCGCAGCAGTATGTTAAGTAATTCTTATAGTGTCGTCTTGATTTTCCCTAAATGAGAGCAGTTTCGCGTTATTTGAAGTAATGGTGATTTGGGGCGAACCAGTTGTCAAACACAGTGGTCCCAAGATAGAGCTTTGAGGGATTCCATGAGCAATCCTCATACGCCAAGATACATTGCTTTCATTTAAACAGCTATAATTATATTCAATCAAGAAACCCCAGTCTTTAGAGCTTTAAACAGAGTAGATTTTAGCGAATCCAATCAATAATTAATTACCTTTGGACCCCCACCTCATTTAGGATGCTTACACAGCCCAGATCAGCTTAGAGTCAATACTTACTGTAATAATCGCTTTAAGTGCTGATAGGCTGTCAGAGAAAACAGCGGCGCTTTCACCTAACTTGACTCATCTTTCTATTTCTTTGACACAAATAGATTGTAAGACCTCAGCCTAACAAGTTTGCGCCCTTGCTAAAGTTTGCCAAAAAAGCCTTTTTAGGCTTCTTTGCACATATTCCAGATCCTCGTCTAGTTCGTTTTAGAGTCGTCTGTATACCAGTGTGAATTCGGTCTTACTGGAGTGTTTTTCTAGCAGTCCTTATTATCTGCTATTATAACCTGGTATTTTCTATCTACGCTGAATTTCTGAACCAAAGCATCACATACCATTCCCATAAGTTTCTATAAATCACCATCGATAGTAGTTTGAAATGGCATCACCATATAAGTAGATAACCTGTGCAGTGAACTATCTATCGCTCTATATGCTCTGAGAGGGGTCAAACGCGCAACAACCAGTGAGGCTGCCAGAAGACTTTTCATATTTTCACTTCATTCCGTCATATGGTTTTGGGGAGTATCAGCAAAGGCGGTCAATAGGGTCAAGGAATATTTGTGCTGCAAATAGAATTTTGAGCAACCTAAGCCTATGCACACAATAAAAGCTGCTGATCACATTTCAAGACACAAAATATACTTACCTCGCCGTCGCAATATAAATGATATCCGTTGTTACCCATATATGCAACAACAAAGAAAAGTTTATCTTGAATGAAGATAACCACACCAGTACTAACAAGAAACGGGATGAGTTGTGGGTGCCATATCACAGATTCATTTGCACACAGAGACCTGAAACTTCTGGGGAGTTAAGCTGTATAACATCAATCCTATGTAAATAAACAAACTTCCGTTTTCAACTTTTCTCAAGCTAGGTGAGGAAACTGAACAGAGGAATGCAGTACTCGATTATAGAATTCTTACAATTTTGATATTTACTTAAGCGTTTTTCATTGTCATTATTTTACTTTGTGTTTTTTGTCGCCTTGTTGCCACCACACCACTGCTCATTACGCTATCATGGGTCTAATTACTTGTGTGACTTATTATAGACCAGTTATATCAATCAACTTTTGTATACATTCCCAACCCAATCTTAATTGTACTTTCGTATTTGTCCTCACTATGTTTGTTGTAATTGGAAACAAAAGCCCTCTGGTTGAGACAAAGCAGAATGGTACAAAACGGAGCATAGTTCTTCATCTGACTTTTTCTAGCCTTAGTTGATTTTTAATCCGTAAACCAGATCGATTCACCTGTTTCTGCAGTTGGATTGCATCCAACTCGTTCGATCGGCAATTTTAAGCCGGAAGTTTCTGCTATCCTTAATGAATGAATTGAAGTAATGATTCCATTAGGTGTCACAATAGGAATTAATTTACTATATCTAGTTCGTTAGTACATACACACTTAGAGATTCCACTTCGAACCGTCTATATCATTAATCTCGTTTTGTTTCGTTAGTTCGCAACTACAACCTTCATTATATAACCCTCAAAGTTACTCCGACTTAAGACCGATTAGCATACTACCCACGCTATCAAAAGTGATGGAAAAAATAATTGATTGTCAAATTAAGGGGTTCTTAGAGGAAAATAATATCCTACCTCCTATTCAGTCTGGCTTTAGAGTGGGTCACAGCTGCGAGACAGCTTTATTGGGTGTTACGGATGATATCATATGTGCAGCGGACCGGGGCAAGTTGACAGCTTTAGCATTACTTGATTATGCTAAAGCTTTCGATACTATTTCGCACGATATTTTGATAGCTAAGCTGCATTATGTGGGGTTTGGAGAGGGAGCTATCAAAATGATGAGTAGTTATCTGAGTGGACGTATGCAAATGGTCAAATTACCAGATGGAGTTTCCAATATGCGTTTTGTTATGAGGGGTGTACCTCAAGGATCCATTCTGGGGCCATTACTCTTTTCTATATATACTTGTGATTTTTGGAGGGTCTTGAATCACTCTTCCATGCACATGTATGCCGATGACACGCAAATTTATCACTCTTTTTATAGTTCAAGCAGTATTGATGCCATTAGTAAAATTAATCACGACTTGGATAGTCTTTACAAAATATCAACTAACCATTCTCTACATATTAATCCCACTAAATCAGCTATCTTAATGTTTGGCAATAAAAATGAAACGTTGGGCCTCATTGAGAGGTTCGAGTATAGGGTGGGGGGTGCTAAAATAGAATTGCGTCCAAGTGCGAGAAATCTAGGAATTGAAATGGATTCTTCACTTCGTTTTAGGGGTCACATCTCCAACTGCATTAAAAAAGCCTATCTTGCTCTAAACTCCTTTACCCTCACAGATCTGTTCTGATTCAGACGACTAAAGCGTTGCTTTGTGATACATTGGTTTTGTTCTCCATTTGTTTATTGCTCGACTTTGTACGGCGCATGTATTGATGGGGACACTTCGCGAAGAATAACACGTGTACAGAATTCCTGCATAAGATTAATATTTGGTATTCGGAAATACGGCCGCATATCGCACAAATTGGCAGAGTTAAATTGGTTAAATATGTATAATCGACGATTACTCCATTCCTATTGTTTGTTTCATAGGATCATTAGTCATAGGCAGCCTGTGTATCTCTATAATAAAATCACGTATCGCCGGGATGTGCATATGAGGCCGTTGCGCAATGTTGAGCACACTATCACTCCTCCACCCCATCGGACAGCACTCTTTGAGAGAGGTTTTAGTTATTCTATCTACAAACTATTTAATCCGTTACCTCTCTATCTCAAACAGAGTAGCGTAGTGTTGTTTAAGCGTAATATAAAGCGTGTCTGTTTGGGACAACTATCGATTTAGGTGACTGTGTAAATGCGAAAGAGTTCAGAATACAAGTTTTATAATGTGAATCATGCTCATCGCACACTTTAGTATTAAGTTAGTTATAAGCATTTTTTTCCATTACTTTCATTATTCCTCTACTAATATTCAAGGGTAAAGATTAAAAGCAGGGTGATATCTCTGGTATCACATCTGAACTTCCCCTTGCGGTTTTCTGCCAGGACAATTTCATTTACCCCTTTATTATTATTCTGGTTAATTTTTCTTCTTTTTCTCACTTGTTATGTAATGTTTATATGTTTTAAAATGTATACCTGTGTCTGAAGCAGAAATATAAGACTATTATTATTATTATTATTATTATTATTATTATTATATTATTAGTCGAAAGATCGTTTGTAAAAACAAAAGTATCCTAAATAGATTAAATGTTTAATCTCTGTCATGATTTTTATTTACATTTCTTTATATTATCATGCGTAAAATTCCTCGCATAATAACGATTGAAGTTTTAACAACATATTTATTTTGATAACCAACTAATGCATAGTTCTCTCACAAATTAAACAAAAAAAAAATCCAACATTTCCCCGCATCGTTTTCATCGCCTCACGGGCGTATCTCGGCCCTCTACCATTCGTACTCTGGATTCAATCCGAAACATTATCGAATTATCATGCACGTATCCACTCTTGACGTCCCTCGGGCGTCTAGATTTCGGTACGCATCGTGCGCGATGAGTCATCGCCTATTTTATCGGTCGTCCGCGTGGGGTATTTTCGGGGGCTGATTTTAGCCGGGGAAAAATGTTTTTCCCAACTCAGGCCAAATAGGGGCACGGCGTGGGTAGCCGCGGGAGACGGCTGCAATGCTCCAGACGGACATAACGATTGTCAGTTACTAGCAGAGTCGACGGGGGGAGGGAAACGCGGGGGGATAGGAAACGTTTTTGAGCGTATAGTTTTCGGGCGGATATGAATGGAGGAGCGAACGTTACGCTAGTATAGTTGACGGCGCGTATGAGTCATTCATAAAGACGTTTGCTGCGTTCCAATTTTTCCGGAGTATTGATTTTGAAAAGTGCACGCGTTAAAGTTTGAGGCATAGGTGGTTAGTTTGCTTAAAAGTAAAAGAACTCACTACATACCATCGTAATATAAATTTGAAATTTAGATAAGTGATGGAAAAACTTAGTTCTCACGTAGGGTTGAATATCTCAACATTAAATTTTTTTATCGTAATAAATTAGACATAGCCCTTCATATATCATAAGTTTTCTTCACTGTTTGTATGGGGATCATTAAAGCTAAATAATTAATCAATCATCCTAAAGTCTGTGCTCCATCTAAAGGAACTACACGAGGCTACTTCTTCTAGATATTATATAGATTAAAGTGTTCCTACACTTACTAAATAATTTCCCTATGACTAGCAAGAACAATAACAAAAATATAGTACAGTAGACTCCCAAGTGAATACTACTTTATGTGAAACACTGAAATGTATGACCAACCAAAAATGTTATTAGTTCATGCAGGCTGTCCAAGATAGAGGCTCCATGCATGGGGATTTTGTAAATGGTGAAAGACAGAAAGGTGATGAAATTAGAGAAAAGTTGCGCAATTATGTGAGCGACAAAATTATGTTGAGAAATTCAAAATATCGTGAATAATATTTGAGACATTAAGGCAAAAGTGAAAATCGTAAAATTTTTATTTCTTGTCTAGTGAGGTTATTTGAAGTGATAACGAAAAACGAAACATATCTTTGCAATTTTTTATTCTTTATCACATGGTCTTATAAAAAATACAATCCCACGTTTAATACATTTGGAATCATCTTCAACTTTATTTTTTTAAATACACATCAATAGCTAAAAGGCCATTCTTGAGTATAGTTGACGGTTCTCTTTTCTGTGATATAAGGTTTAAGTCTGTGGTTTTCAAAAATAAGAGAGTTATAAGCAAAAACCTTTTTTTCAGGTCATAGCTTTCCAAAATCTTCGTATTAGACGAATATTACGGCATTTGTCGGTCGTTAAACATTCGTAAACTATTCCCACCTTCAAGGCACTTCTCGGTATCAATTATTTTGACATTTAATGTAAAAAAATATTTCTCATTCAAATATTGGGTGTCTCTTTTACATTTTTCTCCCTGCGGAACACCAAAGTATGTTGGCAAAGTAGAGTGGAAGTATTTGATAGCCTTTCTCGACTTAAAAAGGTACCCTAACATACTGAACCCCTCACGCCATAACAATAAAGTTTATCAGACAGAGAGACAGAAGATACCAGCAGGACGTTGACCAGAATCCAAACAATCTACGATTTGATTTATAAATTAATAAACGGCCGTAAGTGCCGAATGATTACGCCTGAAGCCATCTATCAAGCATGACATACTCAAATATTTTATGTTGTACTCTCTTTTCAATGTTTTTCTTAAACAAACTTTTTTTTTTCAGGATATAGCTTTCCAAAATCTTCGTATTACAACGAATATTACGGGCATTTGTCGGTCGTTAAACATTCGTAAACCCCTCCATGGGCATGGAATCTTCCCACCTTCAAGGCACTTCTCGGTATCAATTATTTTGACATTTAATGTAAAAAAAATATTTCTCATTCAAATATTGGGTGTCTCTTTTACATTTTTCTCCCTGCGGAACACCAAAGTATGTTGGCAAAGTAGAGTGGAAGTATTTGATAGCCTTTCTCGACTTAAAAAGGTACCCTAACATACTGAACCCCTCACGCCATAACAATAAAGTTTATCAGACAGAGAGACAGAAGATACCAGCAGGACGTTGACCAGAATCCAAACAATCTACGATTTGATTTATAAATTAATAAACGGCCGTAAGTGCCGAATGATTACGCCTGAAGCCATCTATCAAGCATGACATACTCAAATATTTTATGGTGTACTCTCTTTTCAATGTTTTTCTTAAACAAACTTTTTTTTCAGGTCATAGCTTTCCAAAATCTTCGTATTACACGAATATTACGGCATTTGTCGGTCGTTAAACATTCGTAAACCACTCCGTGGGCATGGAATCTTCCCACCTTCAAGGCACTTCTCGGTATCAATTATTTGCCATTTAATGTAAAAAAATATTTCTCATTCAAATGTTGGTGTCTCTTTTACATTTTGTGTGCGATTTGTATTGATAATCGATTAAAAATTCAACGAATCTTATTTGACAACAGATTACAGATTTCTCGGAAGAGCTGAATTTTCTGTTTTTGCCGACATATGACAGATGTTTGACAAATGTATTTTTTGTTAAATTTTATTTAATGTAAAATTTTTGATGATATCTGAATTAAATAAATACATTTTACAATAAAAATACTTGTTTTAATAAATTAAATCATTCATATTTTTGCTTGATAGTAAGAAATATAAGTTATCTACCATCTGTACATACTGAACCCCTCACGCCATAACAATAAAGTTTGTCAGACAAGAAACAGAAGATACCAGCAGGACGTTGACCAGAATCCATACAATCTACGATTTGGTTTATAAATTAATAAAAGGCCGTAAGTGCCGAATGATTTCGCCGGAATCCATCTATCAAGCATGACATACTCAAATATTTTATGTTGTACTCTCTTTTCAATGTTTTTCTTAAACAAACTTTTTTTTCAGGTCATAGCTTTCCAAAATCTTCGTATTACACGAATATTGCGACATTTGTCGGTCGTTAAACATTCGTAAACCCCTCCGTGGGCATGGAATCTTCCCACCTTCAAGGCACTTCTCGGTATCAATTATTTTGCCATTTAATGTAAAAAAATATTTCTCATTCAAATGTTGGGTGTCTCTTTTACATTTTGTGTGCGATTTGTATTGATAGCAAGCATGACATACTCAAATATTTTATGTTGTACATAGTCTATAATAGCCAGTCAGTAGATCACAGTCTTGCTGTCCTTTACTCAGTAGAATTTAGTAAATTCAACCTTTGTTCCTTTAGAACTTTTGTCTGCCTTTTTCCTGGTGATGTTGCCACACACTTTTGGATCCAATATTACAAAGTTCAATATAAATAAATTGCGAAATTAAATTAAATAGAAATAAAATGAAACATTTTTAAACTCTCCTCCTAGAATAACCAAATATTCGTCAAGCAACTTTCGAGCAAGTGCTTTTGCAGAACAAATCAAATGAATACATTAAATCTTTCTTCAGCATAGGGTGTCATACTTTTCACCTTTAACAAGCAATCTGTTTTATTTGCTGTGAAATTCAATTAATTTACAATACATATTATCGCAGCTTGACATTTTAATGTCATTTCATCATCAGTAATCATGCCGGTCGTCACGACCCCGCCCTCGGCGCGTTATACAATCACAAAATCACTACCACCATTCGGAAATCGATCCCCAGCCTAGAGACCCAGCACTTGTTTCCCTTTCCGGATTTGTAGGGACGTTTTCGAAGCGGTCTACCGTCAGTAGAGCGGCCGATTCAATCGGTTTCTAATTTTAGAATCGCGTACGTTCAGAATCAGCTCCTAAATAAACAACCTCGGGGCGGCTCTCCGATCCGACTGGCCACCACGAGGGAGCCGAACAAATCCGAGCTGTTATAATATACAGCGTACATAAAGTTGAGAACCTTGTAGCGATGGAGCGGAGAGGTATCTCACAGTGCCGCCCATTCAAGCCGGGAACTTGAGGGTTTATATGAAGTAGAATATGCATGAGAACCGTTCTCTGGATTAAGTTTAAATAACTTGAGAGAATTAGGAAAACGGGCCTTTTCCCGCTTTTTAATGGGATAGAAATGAATTATTGATATAAAAGGAAAATAAACAGATGTTCGATTTGAGAAGTAAAATATTCCTGCGCCCACAGTAAATGTCTGCCTGCGTCAGTGTTCTTTCGTTGCATCTCCATTCTTCTGTGTTTGGAAAGGAGGTAGTGAAGTATGCATCGATCATGCTTTCCACTAGGATAAGAAAAATCCAATTCAAAACCATAAAAATTGATGGGCAAAATATAGATTATAGAACTGAATGCGGATTTGGTGGGGAGCAGGATGAAACACCCATCCATCTCTTTTCAAATTGCGTAGCACTGTGCATCTCAAGGACGTTGCACCTGAGAGCACGTGAAATCGAAGAGGGAGACTTACCTCCACGCGTCTCTCTTTTCAATGTTTTTCTTAAACAAACTTTTTTTTTCAGGTCTTCGTATTACACGAATATTACGGCATTTGTCGGTCGTCAAACATTCGTAAACCGCTCCGTAAGCGTTGAATCTTTCCAACTTCAAGGCACTTCTCGGTATCAATTATTTTGACATTTAAATTACCTCACTAACAGGTTGCAAATAACAGAATGACAGACAAAAAGATCCCAACCTGGCCAAGTAAACTTTGGGGGTTCCGCAAGGGTCCATTTTAGGCCCTCTGCTTTTTATCATTTATATGAATGACCTCCCAGCTTCCATGCAGAAAGAAAAAAAGCCGAAGAACCGTCAACGATGCCAGAGACTGGTTTGCGAATAACCTTAAAGTAAACGTGGCAAAAACACAACATCTCAACTTTCGTCCCAGCAGCAGTCAACCAGCTACAATAAAGTTCCTGGGTATTACTACAGATCAAAGCCTCAAATGGCATGGACACATAGAAGGATTGGCAACAAAACTGTCGTCCGCCCTATTCGCGATAAAACGGCTGACGCAAGTAGCTAACCATCGAGCAGCAATGGTAGCATATTTTGCCAACAAGCAGTAAATTATTGGGGAAGCAAATTATATAATAAAGTACCAAAGAATCTTAAAGTGCTTCCAATCAATCATTTTAAAAAGAAAATAAAGGAAATGCTTATCAATCAAGAACTATATAGCATCGAGGAGTTCCTGGTAAATTAGTGTCCCTCCTTTCATTTTGTGGCTTCTCTTTTTCTTTGTTTGTTTGTCTAATTTTGTTGTAAGTTTGTCACTTATTTTATATTTATATTTATTTTGACCATTGTAAATAATACAAAGTTTATTGATGGACTATATTTTCTGTAATATTTATTACAAATATATGTATTATTATTATTGTTATTATTATTAATGTAAAAAATTATTTCTCATTCAAATATTGGGTATGTCTCTTTTACATTTTGTGTGTGATTTGTATTGGAAATCGATTAAAAATTCAACGAATCTTATTTGACAACTGATTACAGATTTCTCGGAAGAGCTGAAATTTTCTGTTTTTGCCGACAGATGACAGATGTTTGACAGATGTATTTTTTATTAAATTTTATTTAATGCAAAATTTTTGATGATATCGGAATTAAATAAATACGTTTTACAATAAAAATACTTGTTTTAATAAATTAAATCATTCATATTTTTGCTTGATAGTAAGAAATATAAATTATCTACCATCTGAAGCTGTCTTGATAGTGATCTTTTGTATATATTAACAATTGTGAAACAGCTTGATGCTTTGAATTGAAATGTTTATGTGATTTTTAAATTATATCACAGTATCTTATCAAACATGAGAAATGTTTTCAGGATATACATCTTTATATTTGACAAATATCCTAAATATTAACTTATTAAAAACTGTTTGTTTATAGAAACTTTCTAACATTTTAATTTTACATGTTTGTTTATACTCTTAACTAATCTTAGATTGTCTACTTTATGATTTTCTTCAAGCATATGTAGAGCTACACTAGATTTATCGAACCCAGGCAAATCTCTACGAATCCATACGAGATATTAATGATGTTCCACTTATAAAGCATTTTCAAGCCAAGAAGGATGAAACACCCATCCATCTCTTTTCAAATTGCGTAGCACTGTGCAACTCAAGGGCGTTGCACCTGAGAGCACGTAAAATCGAAGAGGGAGACTTACCTCCACGTGTCTCCCTTTTCAATGTTTTTCTTAAACAAACTTTTTCTTCAGGTCATAGCTTTCCAAAATCTTCGTATTACACGAATATTACAGGATTTGTCGGTCGTTAAACATTCGTAAACCGCTCCGTGGGCATGGAATCTTCCCAACTTCAAGGCACTTCTCGGTATCAAATTATTTTGACATTTAATGTAAACAATTATTTCTCATTCCAATACTGGGTGTCTCTTTTACATTTTGTGTGTGATTTGTATTGAAAATCGATTAAAAATTCAACGAATCTTATTTGACAACTAATTACTGATTTCTTTAAAGAGCTGAAATTTTCTGTTTTTGCCGACAGATGTCAATAGTTTTTTTGATGATATCGAAATTAAATAAATACGTTTTACAATAAAAATACTTGCTTTAATAAATTAAATCATTCATATTTTTTCTTGATAGTATTCTTTTTGAAACATGATATTTCTGAAATGTAAATTATCTACTATCTGTAGTGTCCTTGATATTGATCTTTTGTATTAACAATTGTTGATTTTTGAATTATATTACAGTATCTTATCAAACATGAGAAGTGTTTTCAGGATATACATCTTTGACATGTCCGTCAAGCTTTATATTTGACAAATATCCTAAATACGAATTTCTTGAAAACTGTTTGTTTATAGAAACTTTTTAACATTTTAATTCTACATGTTTGTTTATACTCTTAAGTAATTTTAGATTGTCTACTTTATGATTTTCTTCAAACATATTGCTGTGGACGGACACCTTGTTTTCGCGAGAGATTTTTTTTAAGTTGCATAGATTTTGTCGTGATCAGCCTTTGTCAATGGTTCGGGAAAATTTTCACAGATGTTTTGTTTATTTTTATATAAGATTCAGTTAATTGACATTTTGAATTGATTGTATGATTTATTTAGTTAAGTGTTCATTTGTTTTAAATAAATTTCATTCGTTTAATATTTTGCGTTCATTTGTATTGTTTATGTTATTATGTTTTGTGATTTTGTCCGTTGGCGGACTGATCTATGTGCGGCTTCGCTGTACGCAGCGGTCGAGATTGTAAGAACGAGTTCCGAGATAGACGTTAGAGCGTGAGTACATAAAATTTTATTTTCTTTGCTGCCATTTTGTTAATACTTTTGATTTAGAGATTTGTTTCGCTTTTTTTGAATATATTTCGTCCATCAAGAAACTCGCTTGATAATAATTGTTATTATATCGTTGTGTACACAATTTAGATATAAGATCATTTATTATTTTTCGTGCAGGAAGATAGATTTTAGTTTTAATTCCCTCATTTTAATTTTAAGAGTTCATTTTTGGTTTTTTAGTTTGCTGTTTCATTTTTATTTTATTTTAATTTGATACCACGTGGATTGTTTTGAAAAAAAAAAATGATTCTTCCTGAACTAATTTGTTTTTTGCTTTGATATAGGATTTAGCATTGTCCTATTGTAATTTAGAATCTATAGCAGTTTTTTGATTTAAGCCAGGACCCTCTGTCCACGGTTTTTTATTTCTGCAAAATATTTGTAATTAACATTTTTTTTTGTTATAATAAAAATTCTTGTTTGTTTATTAACGTCATTCAAAATTTTGTTCTTTTATTTTAAATTAAACCTTTTCAATTTTTGGGGTATTTAAGAAAGTCAGATTTCTTCCACTCACAATTTACTTTTCGTGATTAGATTCAAGTTTTAATTCGCGAGGGTAACTCTGAGTCTAATTGTTCTTTTGCGCCCTTTTAGAATTTTATCCGTTGTGCTAGCTAATTTAATTTTTCATTTTTATTAATTCATTTTACATTTTTCAAATTCAGTCAGTACACAGCAATATGTAGAGCTACACTAGATTTATCGAACCATGCAGATCTCTACGAATCCATACGAGATATTAATGATGTTCCACTTAGAATCTTATCAGCCCTTTTATATAAAGCATTTTTTCCTAAAATAGAAAAATTGCCTTCCAATCAAAACCCCAATATTCCTTGGGGCACTATCTCTGTTTAAACGACCTTCATTAAAATTCGACATCCTTTTTCCACGCGCAAAAAATGATTTATACCTCAATAGTCTTCGGGAGCACTTTACAACCCAATCTCAAACGCGTCCCCTCCCCCCACTCCGCGCATCCATCTCGATCCACCTGGAAATGTTCTGCAGATATAAACTGCCCCTTTCCCCCTCCCAGAGACCTCATCCCTACGCAGGCTCGCCTGCCTACATGAAGTCGCAGTGAACATGCTGAAATGCTCAGGTTTCCTGCCGCGTATGCTATATAAAAAGCGGACCGCGTCTTCCAGCAAGCGTTGTTCTAAACTCGATAAAATTTATGATAATGAAGGAGCCAAGACCGTAGGCTACGGTTATGGGGTGAAATTGTCTCGGCTCAAACTTTAATTAGGTAATAAGGCGGAGGTGTCATTACAGATGTTCCTTCCCTTTGAATAACTTCGATATTAATTCGTCATCTTCGTTTGATCAATGTTCTTTAGGTGGAAGGATATTGATGTTTAAAGATTATTAACTAAATTATACGCGCCGTCTTTTGCTCGTCCAGTCAAGCGCCTATTATAAAGTCGGTGCGGGCCAAATATAACTTTCGCATTCCCAATTTAGATGGTACCGTTGAGTATACGTTCCAGATCTATTTCGGTACCCTTCCTATAAATAAACCTTTTTGGATGTGGCCGGTGAAATTCTTATCGTGTCCTGTAACGTAATAAATTTCCCCATCTGCGAAATATACAAAACAACATTGTTATTATGTTGCTTCTAAGTAAATAATGCCAAAGTGTTTTCTTTAAATAAACATAATTCGGGGCGTACGCTTGCCGACTCCAAAATATATTTAAAAACAACAATAATGCTTGTAAATACGACGAGCCTGCAGTTAATTTCGGTATTCCGAAAGGCACGGCTCTGATAGAGTTTAAATTGAGTTTGAAACTCGGATAGCGTTTTGTAGGAGTAAATCTGGAGTGGAAAGTTTGCCGTCTGTGCTAGTAATGCCAAATACTCGGTTGTTAATGAGAAGTTTGCAATAAATATTCAGGACAATGTAAGGCGAGATAAATTAGTTTTAAAAATAATATGATCATAAATACTTATTTTATCTTGAAACTGTATTATGTACAGTCAACTTCAGAACTTATGTCTCCCTAAGGTATTATATCTTTGTAATTTTTAAAATATAATGTGTCTATGCTTGCTTAAAATGTGATTCTTGTTTCATTAAGCGCTCAAGTTTTCTGCCTGCGCTGCCTCAGATATGTTTACATTCAAATTAGATATATTATTCACATTTAATAATTTTTTGTTTCATTTATTTCACAAATTAACAACGGCATGAACCGTGACATCCCTAATCATGAGTTTCTGGAGACAAATGTACCTTTTCATAAAGATTTTTTTTTTTTTTTAACCCGTCTTACTAAGCATGAAATATCAGATATGCTGTCCAAATTAAAGTGTTCAACGATATATGGGTGGAATGATATTTCAACCTTCCTTTTGAAAGATATTAATAAGGACTTTATTTTGGATCCGTTAATATTTCTTATTGATTTAACTTTAACTAGTGGTTGTTTCCCGGAAAAATTAAAGATTGTGTTTGTAAAGCCGTTATTTAAAAAGAGTTATCCAAATGATGTGGTTAATTATAGCTTTTTCTAAAATTTATGAAAACGCTATTAACAACAGACTAATGAAGTTTTTACTACGTTCAGGTGTGCTAGGCTCCTTTCAGCATGGATTCTTGAAAAATAAAAGCAATGACACAACTACTACAGAATTTATTAATAAAGTAATTTTAGCTCTTGACAATAAAAAATGTACATGGGAACTATTGTGTATGTATGTATTGTATATCATGCAAAAAATTATTCCAACAAAAAAATATACTTACCTTAACAAGCCTTTATATAATAGAATGTGTTGTGTTTGTGAAAAAAAAACTTTAACTTCTTCACCGAATGTCAACTGGAGCATAATACCAGAGGGATAAAAAATGGATACCTACTTCCGATACAAACAATAAAGGCGACTGTTAATAAAAGTGCTAGCGTACAAATGATCAAAGTTTTTAAACATTTACCGACAAACATAAAAGACTTACCTTTACGATTACTAAAACAAAAAATTGCAAAATATACTAGCTGTCAATGCCTTTTGTGATATACAAGAGTTTTTTTTTAGCTTCAAATTTCAATAAAATTACTGTTATTTTTTAAATATTTCACATAATCTCATTTTTTAATCTCTACAATATTTGTACCATTGTTTGTTTGTATGTATATGTTTATACCTGTATGTAAGTATACACATTCTATGTAAATTGACGTGTTCAACACATTTATATGTATTATTGAATAAATTGCTATATTATTATATTATTATTATTATTTATTGATATGACCGAAAGCCTTCGATTCTATTAATTATTCGTTACTCTTGAAGAAATTAGAAAGGTATGGAATTAGAGGTGTTGTACTTGAACTGTTTTCACCGTATTTAAGTAATAGCGTTAGCAGAGAGTTAGGCTAGATGGTGGGATCACGTCCGAAATCCGTTGTGTAACTGCTGGAGTTCCTCAAGGTTCCATTCTTGGCCCTACACTTTTTATTGTGTTTATAATTGATTTGCATATGTTCATGGTAGATCTAATCTGTTACGCAGAGGATTCCAATATTTTCGTGCCAGGTTCAACTTTGCGTTTTTTACCTACAAACGTTTTAAGACAAAAATTCCAGTTCTGGACAAATGAAACCAAACTTAGAATAAATGCTGATAAGTCAGTAGTTATAAATTTCTCCTGTCGAGCAAACAATAGTCACCATCAAAAACGCTTTACGGTGGATTCATTGCAAATTCCTTTCTTTGACTGACTCCGCGAGATCGGTGGGTTTGATGGTGGATTCTGGGTTGAGATGGAGCGAGCATATAAATTTACTATGCGGTCGCTCAGTTCGCTGCTGTTATGCTATAAAAACTATTAAACAGCACACGACTTCGGATGTGGTTCGCACATTACACTTTGCTTGTTTTCAGTGTTGACAGCCTCATTTATTAATTACAGAATATTGACATTGCGATCGCTGTATATATTCGAGATATGCTGTTTTGTATTTAAAAATCGCAATATGTTTTAAAAACAAACAAGACACAACATTCACACGATACAAAATATAGGGAACAATCAAGCCCGATAAGCACCGCTCTTTACCAAAGGGGTTTTATATACAGCGGATGTCAATGCTTTGTCTCTTACTAGAGATTTAACTGATAATAATAGTTTTAAGAAAAATTAAAATCGCTATTGGTGAATAAGGCTTACTACACATATAATGAGTTTTTGGTAGTTTATCATCCTTGTCGTTTAATTTATCGTTTACGTTATGACACCTTGTCAATATAAACCATATACTGCACAACATGCAAAATATCTATCTATCTATTATTCGCTCACGAAGAAATTTTTGGGGAGACATGAATTGTTTATTTCAGTGTACTTGTACAATCAACTTAGGTACTTAAAACGAATTTGTTAACGTAATTCTAACATATGTATCTACTTTAAATGAATTGAAGGGGATTATCGTCTCGAAAAATAATACCCATGACGATGCGTGACAAAAGATGCCGCAACCTTTTGGGCTTGTGCAGCGATTTATTTGCCCAGAATTAGACCTTTGTAATTTCCGTCAAAGGATTTCATGCAATAATTCTGATTTTTAATTCACTTATTCATGTCGAAATATTATTCCAATCAACTATTCGTATTTTTTTCTGATATTTTAATTATCATTAACTTAATTATCATTAATTTTGGAATATCTGGTGATTTCATTTTTTAAAGTTTGATTAGATTGTTTTACCACAAAACAACATGATTTTTCCTTTTTATTCAAATTTTACTTCATGAAGGAGACAGCATTCATAAAAGCTCTTATGAAACATACCAAATACATGCTAAAGTCACTTAGGTCAGACCAGAAGTCCTTTTCTGCAAAAAAAAATTACAATATTTTTAATAATAATTATATTATTTCCACTGTCCTGTTGGAAACAAAGTCCCGTTGTATTATATTTTTAACCAAAACTACCTAATACCATAATTGCGACATCTATATAATTTGAACTCTAACTTACTTAGTACACGTGTAGGTGTATTGTTCCTAAAATTGCTTTACGATGTAGATGTAATGTATGTAGGCATATACCTCACTCTAATGTCATTTAAGCTTTATACTATTTTAACAAGCTAACCTAAATACATCCAACTGGATTTACTGAATAGTCAATGTGAGGAAATTGTATCACTTTATGCAAAGCAGCAACCCTTTCTCTCGCCTCTACACCTTTCCGTACGTCATCACGCGCGTATTGGCTGCTTCCATCCATCAGTGCGAATGCCGTTATATACTACGTACCGATCGTTCGAATACAGCCGGTCGTTGATAGATAGTTGATATATTATGCAGATAGATACGCTATATTTGACTGGATAGATAGATAGTGCATGAATGTTGTAGTACATATATACGAATATGTAAGTGAAATATCAAAGGTTAACTGACGCAAATGTACTTATGAATAGCGTAGAGTGCAGAGGAATACTGATGTAGGTACCTAATAATATAGCGGATGTACAGTGGGTCGCTTTTTTAATGTCATGCCCTAAGGAGCAGATATCAAAACTTTTTCCTTCTGGGAGTGAGCGATACACTAAACAATTTTCAGGTTCATTACGGTTCAATCCGTAGGCATCGAAACCTTTGCTAGCTTAATCGTTCGTATAAGCTAGCAGCGACCGTGAGCACGTTTGAGATTATGATGTTATTTTAGGACCAAATTTCCACATGAAAATGGTTATAATACATACTGCTGTGGTCTGGCACCCCGGGTTTCGGAGATTCAAATTTGTATTTTTATTAATTCCAAATCATCTTTATCAATGTAATGATAGAGTTTCCACAATTTTAATATTTTATTTCAAAAAGATTTTGTTAATAGAATTCTTTGTTAAGATTAATGTAATTAGTTAGTGTTCAGTTCTGTATTTTAATTTCATTCAATTGTACATATTGCCTTCATCAGTATTGTATATTTTGTAGTTTATATGCTAGAATTTTCTTTGCATTCCATGCGCCGCTTTGGCACGCAATTGTAAATTATTATATGTATGCGATGTTTGGGCCCCTAAAAGGTAGTTCCTTAAACGATGCCGGAGTAAGTACATGTGTTTATTTTCTTGTTGCCTTTTGGTTTAATTCATTTTCTTTTAATATGTTGTTCGTTTAATTAGAATTTTTTTCATCTTCAAGGAACTCGTTAAATAAATGCTGTTGTATTTTGTTTGTGTACACATGTCAGATGTAAGATCAGTTATTGTAATTTGTTTTAGAAGAAATTGTTTTTTTAGTTTTAAGAGTTTAATTTTTCCGTTTCTTTTAGTTCGTTTAGTTTTCAAATTTGTTTTTTTTTTTTAGTTAATCACCTCGGAATAGGTGAATTGAAGCTTAGTGCTTGTGATTTAAATAATTATATTTTTATACTTGTTCTATCCACGTTTAATTTAATTTAGTGTGTTGTAATTTGAGACCACGTGGATTTTGTGAAATAGAATTTTCTTCTAGAACAAATCTGTCTTTTGTTTGTTTAGAGGATTTTGAATTGTCCTCTCGTAATTGTAGATTCATGCAGTTTTTGTTTTCGTCCAGGACTTTCAGTCCAATGTTAAATTTTCTGCAAATTGTAACTAAATGTTTTTTTTTCTTTTTTTTTATAAAAATAAAATTTAATGATTGTTAATGTCATTCAAAATTTCTGTTCTTTTATTTTTGTATCAACCATTTCAATTGTTAGAGTAATTAAAGATAGTCAATTTACTTACGCCCACATTTTACTTTTCAAGATTAGTTTAATTGCGAAAGTAACCCTGAAAGTAGATATTCTTTTGCGCCTTTATTTTTTTCCGCTGAGCTAGTAAATTTAATTTTTTTTTTTTTTTTACTTTTCATTTTGCATTTATGCTGGTACCATCAGTTCACAGCAATACGTATTTATCTATACAGATGTAAGAAAGAAGGTCTATCGGCAGTATTTAAGAACACTCCGGGAATAAGCCACTACCATAAGGAAGAAAGTTTTGATATCGCCTCCCTAGGGCATGACATGAATTTTGAGACCCACTGTACACTGGCCCACTTATTTAATGTCGTCGTCTTCAGCGCGGTAACTATCAAAAGTACTCACCATTTGGAGAGGGACGCGTTCGGTTGGCGTCTGCTGTTCCAGGTAAATGATTTATTGGGGTATGGAGTTGTAAAACCCTTCCCAATTATGCAAATCAGGTAGAAAAAAAAATTATTTATTTAATATCACAAGTAAACCTCGTATACTGCGGTTTGAACGTGCTTTAAATTAAATTGTCTTTCATAACTTGGACCCTAGTTGACTCTTGAACTTAAACTCACGTAGAAATAAATAAATTTTGGTATTCATAGCCAATCTTGTGTATTAATTGTTTTAAAAACGTAGGAGATAGCAAACAACAGAGGAAGACTTCGTAAAACTATAGCTTCAACCAATATTAGCTATTGTAAACGTTTATTAATTACAATTTTTTGAATGGAGATTTCAATAATATTTAATTATTAGCATTTACTATTGCAGGACCCACCTATGTGTAAGTAACGCTGTAAAATTGCTATTCATAAGAAAATAAAATTATGTTTGGCCTGGTTATATTATTTATTTAAGTAAATATGCTAATTCCAAATATAAACAATATAAAATCTAATAAACAAAATAACCATTCCGCAAAAGTAAGAAAATTAGTCAAACTCTGAAATATTAACAAAAAAAATTCTAAAAATAAAAATCTAATACATAAATGTCATTAAATATACAAACAAAAAATGATAATGTAAAACCTAACCATTAAAACAGCACATTCTGCAAAAATAAAAAATAAACATACACTCTAAAAAATTAAAGAAAAACAAATTTTATAAAATATATAAACAAAACATATACACAAAAATTAATAAAAGAATAATTCTAAAGGATGATGTCTGAGTTTTATAATTGCCGCAGATCGAAATGCACATAATGTATTAATGATTTGTAAGTTGGCTATTGAAATTCAGAAAAAGCTTTATTTTTAGTAATGTGGTAATAATTTATAGTTATTAAATTCCTTTAAAACAGTTGCCCTGTAAACGCATCATTTAACAAAATGAATGATCTGCAGGGCATTTGTGATTTTCTACGAACGACAGAATTTTACGACGTCTCTTATCTGTGGGTAATTACAATGATTATATTATAATATATAAATTAATTATTTATTGAAACTAACGCTAATAAGGTAACTTATGAAATGTACTCTCTTGTTTTCTAATACATTCCCTGTTTTAAAAATAAATTATATATAAATAAAATTTGATATAAAAAAAGCCAGGTAATTAATACAACTCGATTTGTTATCTATTACATTCACTTGATTATTTTTAAACATAAAATAAGAGCTTTAGTTTAAAAAGCCACTTGGTCTAAACGGTAAAAAAGATATTTCAATTCAAACCATAATATTAAAGGTTTCTTTCCATATTACATAATCCTGAGATTACCTGATTTGTCATAATTGCAAGGTTTTATTAACTGTATTACCCAATAAATTGATTGTGAGTAGTTTTTGAGAGTCACTGCGTGTAGACGACGACATTAAATAAGTCGGCCAGTGTACATACGGTCGATTACACTACGTACAACTCATAACGCGTAATTCTTGATAATCGATTGTTAGGATATGAGTTGGTTTTATGGATTATTTCCATCATCAATTAAATTTGAAAGAGTAATAGCAAAAAAACGCTGTTCCGTATACAATTCTTAATTTTGTTATTATATTTGAATCACAGAACAGCGTTTCTTACTCTTAATCTTTCAAATTAACTCTACCCAATCCAGAACTTAGAATAATTCAATCTGTTAAATTGTTTAGATCCGACGTTTCGACAGTATATCTACAAGCATCATCAGGGGAGCCATGACAAACATTGTGGTTTGCCAATTCAATAGTTGGAGGTGGAAATTTAATTGCCTGTGCAATTTACTGCGGAAAACTCGGTAATCTCGTATTGCACTGTGAAGAATGTCGATACAACTGCCATAAATGACGTTTATACGACGTCAGTAAATGACAACGTTGGTCTGTGACATTATGGCGTCTTTTTCACGTTTTAAATACGTCCCAATATTACGAGACAATCGACGTAAACAATGACTAAATATCTTTGTGATATCTTCATGTAAGTAAATGAATTTGACAAATAAATATCATTGCTTATTTTTTTAAAAAAAAGGTAGTTTTGGTTCACTTCATTCAAATGCTCTAGACAACAGAGGACACATAACAAGGATTTATAATTTAATTATAAAGTAAATAAGTTACCAAAATTGCCTTAAACATGCACTGATGCGCCACGGCTCTTCAAAATAAATTTCTCAAGATAACCAGTAACGCAATAACATGCAGCGTTTTTCAAACCTCACCCTTTCTTCCACCCACTTCTGCGTATATAATGCTCCTCTTCGCCACTAAAATGTCAAGGGTCAGGTGGATACTGCAGTATTACAGCAATAAGATGCCCTTTCCAGCATGCCTTCGCGAAAATATGCCATAACCTCACGTCAACTGGTTTTTCAATAATAACGGAACAACCTTCCCTCATCTACCCTCGCCCTGCGTACATCAAGGGAATGCCGCCACCGCCAATCTGCTCCCACTACCTTAATTTCCGACAACCACAGACGACTCTGAGGCGGATTAACGCAATTTTCGCGATCAAAAGGTCCGCTCCTGCGGATGAGATGCGTAGTGTTTGGCGCGAGCCCGCCTTCCTGGATGAATAAATATCTAGACGGCTCGTGTGTCTTTGAGTGAATCGCGGCAAGACGGAAGATGTAATTACAGGGTTGATAAGGGCCTCGGGGCACGAGAAGCGGTTGTGCCTGTTTTGATGGAGAATGGAATTAACACTTTGGCTACGCTCGTGTAAACCTAGCGATTTTGGTAATTTAACCAGGTAACCGAAGTTGGTATTTTTTTTTTTTTGTAATTTGGATCTGTTTAGAAGCCTCTTAATTGCTTTTAAATTAAAAAAATCGTTAATTTTTATATCTCAAATCGTATAAACAAGGTTTCCATAAATTGGCAGAAGAATTATATACAGGGTCGCTAAAAAGTATGGATACAGTTAAATATTTTCAAAACGGTTTAGCAGAGCTCGTTAAAATTTGGCATACAGTTAGAAGTATTTAAATTCTATCATCTGAGATTTTTTTTCATTTTTCTACCATCATTTATTTTGAAAATACAGGCTAACTTGATTTTTTTAACGGCAAGCGGTGGTCAAATTTATATTTTTAAAAAGAGCATTTTTTTACCGAATACCAGTAATGTAACACATGCCCACCTTTATTTTTTAAAAGGCAAAAAAAATTAAATTCAAAAATTTTATTCTGGAGAAAATAAAACTAAGTTAACTTTAAAAATGCTAATTCATTGACGATGTGTCACTTGCATATTCGCAAAAATTAAACTTGTGTGCAATAATTTGTTTAACAATGGTACATTTAAGCGTAACCTGAGCGTATAGAAATTCTCATGATGGTTGTTATGGCGACAGAAACGAAGTTGTGCTCAAGTAGTGACTCTTTTATGAAATTCATCCAAACCGGGAACCGATTCCAGGACGACAGTTTCAAAAACCTGACAAAAATTTCACAGAGAAACACGGAAGCGTTAAGACCGTGCAAGACCTGGGCGACCTCGAATATTACCAACGAAAGAAATTCTTTGAATGTGATAGTTGGATGTGGAGAAAAATCCAAAAAAAATTCAGTACAACAGTTGGCGTTGAACAAACAATGAGTAGAGGATCCATACAAAAAAATAATGAAACGCGGAAAAAATCTCATCCTTATAAAATCACTTGCTACAAGAAATTAGTGACGACGATTTTGACGCAGAACCGAATTTGAGAAACTATGATGCACAGAATACATCAGGATGGTAACTTTCTAATCGAGTCCTCTTCTCTGATGAGACAACTTTTGTGTCTAAATGGATATGTTAACCGCCATAACCTGTCGATATTGTCTGACAGAAATCCGCATTGGATGGAGCAGGTTCATACACAACATCGACAGAAAATTAATGTTGGTGTGGCATTATTAGGAGGATATCGTAGGTCCTTTTTTCATTAACGGCAATTTAACGTCTGAAAGATTTTGCAATTTTTACAAAACATATTGTTCCACGACTAAGGGAAAATATTTCCAACCAAATCGAAATTGTTAACAAACAAAAACCATATGGTTGCAACAAGACGGAGCACCGCCGCATTTTGGTCGTCAGTGCGCGAATATTTTTGGATGAAAACATTTCCCGGTAGATGGATAGGGCGAAGGGGGGCTATCGAATGCCAGCCAGGTCTCCTGATCTGACCCACTTGATTTTTTCCTGTGAGGTCATGTAAAAATTGAGTGATGTCAACAGACCATTACAATCGAAGACCTACAAAAACGTATAAGAAAGAAATTACCAGTAATCTCCAAATATTTTGATTGATTCTTTGCAAATTTTGCTCAACGTGCTCATTATTAGCAGGAGGTAAATGGAAATCATTTCGAACATCTTTTTACATAAAATTATTTAAATTTCTTGGTTTGAAGCTTCTTTTATTAAATTCTCTGCTTCAGTATAAAATGGTTATTTTACAATTTAATAACTATTATTTATTTTTTGGTCAAACTTCACGGCAGCAAGGAGAGTAACGATAGATAAAGACAACACTTCCAGGCTAACAAAAATTTTTCATTTTTCAAAATTTACTAGTTCAAAAATTTTTTTTTAAAGTCAAATTAAAATAGATATGGATGGTTACATCACAAAAGCAGAAAAAAATCTCTTTTCAAAAAATATTAAATTTGACCCTTTGTGCCATTTAAAAAAAAATCAAGTAGCCTATATACCCAGAACAAATAAAGAAAAATTTGAAGAAATCTTAGACATGATTAAATACTTTAACAGTAACAAAATTTTACAGTTTTGTTAAAATAGTTTTCAATAATATTTAACTGTACCATAACTTTTAGCGACTAATATATAGCTGTAATAGGAGCGCCTGGAACGCATTTTATTTAATTTAATTTATATTATTTCCTAGTAAAGATAAAACATCTTTATCCACTTATGTAAACAAGAAACATGTAGAATTTGTGAACGTATATTTAACTCTATTAATGTGTGTGTGCGGTAAGCAGCCGTCAAAAAGAATGAACAAACAAAGTAGTTCCCGCGGTCACGAGGACAGCGCAACGTCTCTGATTAGCGGACGGCCGAGGGAAGCGCATGGGAGAGCGTAGGTACGCAAGTGAACAAAGAGAGTGCGTCAGGCAGCGTTCAAAACGCAGGTGGACGTGCTGTTCGGCTGGAGAGGGTTTACCACGTGAGGGTGTTTTGCGAATATTTACGCACCTTGTATAGTCGTTCATCTTCGACAAGTTGACAGTTGGACTTACATAGTGTATGCAAGTTTCTAAATGGCAATATGTATATTTTTGCAGTTTTAAATTCACAACATCATATTTTATTCTATGCCAATTAACTCTTTAAAATCATAGCTTATTGATTGTCATTTTTGACAAATTCTCTATAATAATTTTGTAGTTTTTAAAACAGTTTCACGTCATTTGTAAGGTCTATAATAAACGAATTTACTACAGACTTCTTGATAAATTCACTCATTGTCAGTTACATCTAGTATATACCATTTTTTTCCATTCTCTTGGCTTCTTCCATTTTAATAAAAAAGAAAATGAACGAGTTACCTAAATTAATCCAAAGTATGTGTAAAGACAAGAAAGGTAAAAAGAAAAAACAAACCTAAGGGCGAAACATTTTCCCAGCCAACTGCGATGTAAACGTTCTAGGAGCAACGTTTGCTCGGAAAGCAACAGTTCGCGCTACAGGTAGCCGGACAGAATCGACGGGGTAGTGGTGGGGGGAGGGAGGGAGCGGGAACGGCGGGGTACGACACTGACGAGCCTGTCTCTGGGGTAGCTGGCTGCGATCTGCCTGTGCTACCGCCACCGGTGGTGGTGGTGGTGGGAGCGGCCGATCGATGACGTTTAGCCACCCACACAATGCGGCGAACGCCGCAAACGTTGTACGGCGCCCTCTAGCGGAAGGTGCGAGTGTCACGTGTGTATGTAAGCGATGCGTGCGTCAGAGTATATAACTATATAACATTGAAATTAAAAAAAATCGTCGCGCGAGTGATGAAATTGCCTTAAAAAACGAATATTATTAAGCTTAAATCTCGTAATGATTGGTATTTGGCTTTTTACGAATCAAAATTGGTCTAGGCTTCGTGCAAACAGAAAAATAAAAGTAAATATCAATTTATTTCGAATATCCTTGGTAAAATAGTCGTTCTTTAAGCTAGATAATGAGCTGGCAAGTAGAATTCTTGGAATTTGAGCGTAAACATGCGATGATGTCCAAAGGAAACAGAATCTATTATTTAGGTGACACAAGGTAGCTACCATGAAGGTGCTAGCATAATCAGTGGCGATGTATGACAGGTTTTGCTCGATCTTGTCCCGTTTTGCTAGGTTTTAGAATGAAATTCACTCTAATCAGCCTCCAGTGTGAGACTTCCCCTGAGTAACATGCTAAGCGTTTGCAACAAATGTTCCAAGTCCTTCCTGGGACGAATATGAAAAGACCCTTATTGGCTAAAATAGAGAAGCTTTGAAGGATGCAAAAAAAAGTCTGGAGGAGGTGCAGTATCAGGACATTGGGAATGTTCAGGAATATGCTAAGTCAGACCTGGAACCTGCTAGGCAGGCATTCAGGAAGCAATGGCAAGTAGCAAAGAAAGTAGTGATATCTCTTATCTCTTCCCTTCTTGAGTTTATGAAGGTAAGTTCGCTGCCTATATTTAGCATGTCTAAATTATTTGTCATAATAAATTATTGAGTAAAGACTCGCGTTTTGAGTTGCTGCTGGTACTTCCCCAGGGCACGTGGTGTGCATTCGCATCACAACATGATTGCTGCATCTACAGATGCTCATCCCAAAACTCCTCCACTTGGTTGGTGATGGGTAGTCCAGTAAAAGAATACGCTGATTCGATAGTTAGATCATTATTTTGCGTGCGACAATTTGGAACAGAACGAAAAGGCAGTATTTTTAGGTTTTCTTAATCAATATATAGGTTCTGGATACTTCGGAACTTCTGTTGTAGATCAGTCCACATCCGCTGCCCCCAAACCCTCTACTCTGAGATTGCAGGGGTAGATTAGATTAGATTAGGATTGGGGTGGTCTATCGACCTGTTTCACCGCGACCTTTTCAGATCTATTGTGATCCCCTTTTCCTAGAGGACGCTCTCTAATTTGCCCTCTTATTAGGCCTATCATCTTTGAGAGCGGCTTCTTTGTGTAGCTACTAGCTGTGGGGTCTCCTCCCCCATTACTAGAAACCTTGTCCTCGCCAGGCCTTCACATTGGCACAGCACATGAACTGGTGTTTCTTCCTCCTCTTGGTAGTATCTGCAGGTTGCATCATCTGCCAGGCCTATGTTGTACATATGCCTATTCAATCTACAGTGATCAGTCAGCAGACCTACAATCATTTTGACAGTCTCCTGTCTTTATTCAGAATCTCTCGTGAATCAGGCCTCTGCTCCTTTAGGATCTCTTTGGCCTGCTTTGTCCCGGTGATTTTTGCCACCACTCTCTGGACTGATTATGTATCTATTCATTGATGGATTTTTTAATTTGCCTTGACGAACCTCGCCTGGCTAGCTCGTCCGCCGCCTCATATCCTCTCACGCCCGAGTGGCTAGAGACCCAGGCTAGGGTTACTTTCCCTTGGGTGCCCACCTTATTTAGAGCGTTTACACAGTCCCAAATCAGCTTAGAGTCCACGCTTGTGGAGCTAGTGTGGACTGACTGTCGGAGAAGATAGCGACGACATCTTTCTATCTCTCGGTTGCAGGGGTAAGGGCATTGGGTATGCGGTCAAAATATTTCAGTGCCGCAGCAAGTATTGCCGTAGCCAACTTGCTGTTTTGAAGACTCGCCTGGATCACCCTTAATTTACCTATCTAGATCCTTTAGCACCTTAATCGTCCCAATAATACCCGATACTGGAAGTACTACCTCCAAAGAAAATCTTGCCAATGGAGAATGCCATGCACATTTCATGCTTAATCACTTTATCCGTTGCTCCAATATATGCTGTTGTACCCCTGCAACAATATTATCAATACTATTACCGTCTTGTGCGGTATTCATTTCCAAAACAATTGCGTCGCTTTCTAGAGTCCTAGTAGATGAGGTTTCCGATGCTCTCTGCTGATCCCTCGGATTTGGTTTGTCGTTACTCTGGTCCACATGATTCCCACGAGTGAGAAGAAAATGGTGGTCCACATCTGTGATGCTGTCCGCGCGGATGCAAGGCTGATTACTCTAGGAGGTCGCTAGTTGCGTGACACGTTTTACTTAAGTGGCAGCCAACCCTAGGCACGGGAATGCAGGTGAACAAGTTGAGATTGGTCTTCCACCCAGTCTAGTTCGCTACCTTAGGATTTAGGTTTTTATTAGTTAAGTTGACTCCTCTTGGTCAGTTCAATTAAGCACAAACCTCTGCCCCATTCGGGGTATGCTGTAGTAGTCGCATGTGGAAAAGATTCACTCTCCGACCAGCGCCATTCTCCTGGTCAAATCATTAACCACGAGAACTTAATTTCCTTTCTTATACTCGGAAGTATCTTATTGCTATCAACTTGATTTTGATTAGTTTTTCTTCTGCCTCTTTTCCTGTATAAAGGCGTAATCTGCTGCTGAGAATCTTAAATTACAGCAGTAAATAATTGTTTAGGTTCATCCATAGCTACATTTGACAGTGCTTAAATCATGTCAGCAGTTACCCACTCCATGAAGCAAGGAAAACGTAACAGAAACCCAGAACGCCCCGATTTTTACTTTCTCTGGATTCAGACAATTCCACACCTCCTAAATCACAACTTGACAGGACAGAGCGAGAACGCAGCAGCCATAATAGAATTAACCGAAGCCAACCCATCCCCGATCTGTACACCATCGCGGTAATTAAGATTCGCCATCATATCTTCCGAAATAACGGAGACGTGACTACAATACCGAATAGAATATAGACATCCTCATCCACCCATCTCTTGCTGCATTCTTTCGCTCCCGCGGCTACCTAAATTCGAAAACATCGCCGTATAGTTAGGATGCCGCGCCACGGTACAGCCGCCCACGCTTCGCTGAGATCGTGTCCGGGGTTTAGAAATGGCGAAAAAAAAAGTCGACTCTGGTGGTCGACGGAAAGTGTCTTCCTAACTAGAAAGGTAGAAAGGTGCGGACGTGACCGGGTTCTAAGAGCAGTTCCACGTCAGCACGTTGTAAAACTGTGTTTTGTGTTTGACAGGAGGGAATTTGGACGGAGATTACAGAAGGGGAAACGTAGTAAATAGAAACGGGTAAGTCCCTGTAGTTCAACATTTTTGAGGGAGGAGATAGATAAAGGTCTTTATCTTCTGTGAGGGAATGCAGGTAGCTAGTAAGAAAATAATAGATACATATGAAAGTTTAATAGCGCCATCTAGGAGGAACGGAGAAACTTCTAATAAAAATAAATGAAATGAACTTATACTAATCTAAATGTCATGCCCCGTAACCTATCTTTCTAACTAACAATATCTTTAGTTCCAGTCAACATGGGTTTTTGCCTAATAAGAGCACCAACACACTTTAAATAACATAGTCACATTAATTTATTGTTCCTTAGACAAATCTCACGTGTGTGCAAATTTATCTATTGATTTAACAAAGGCCTTTGATGGCGTTAATCACTCAATTTTACTATATAAGCTGGAGAAATACGGTGTAAGAGGACTTGCAAAGAAATGGTTTATAAGTTACTTATCTGATCGTTTCCAAAAGGTGGCTTGTAAAAATGTAAAATCAAAACCAGTAAAATTGGAAGTTGGTATACCCCAGGGATCTGTTTTAGGCCCAACTTTCTTTTTAATATGACCTTCCTAAATATGTAAACACAAACAATATAATCTTATATGCGGATGATATAAACATTGTCACCACTTCTAATAACAGCAACATTGTATTTCAAAAAATAGAATCACACTTTATCTCGGTCAATAACTGGGCCTCTTTAAATAAAATTGTAATCAACAAAGATAAAACAAATCTAATAGTATTTAAAACCAAAAACAATATAAATCAAAATATATCGTCATTGCAATTGCAAAATTTCTCTATACCAGTAAGTGACACAACTAAGATACTTGGCCTAATTTTTTAAACTACCTTAAGCTGGAAAACCCATGTTGACTTTCTTAGCAAGAATTTAGCATGGATAAATTATCCGTTGTATCATCTAAAACAGAGTTGTAGTATGGATGTATTAAAAACGGTGTACTATTCAGATTTTTATTCTAGATTGAAGTATGGTGTTCTTTACTGGGGTGCATCCAGTGCAGCACAAAGGATTTTTATTCTTCAAAAACGTACCTTACGAATAATCTACGGACTAAAACCAAGTGATTCGTGTAAACCAATTTTTAAAACACATCAAATATTAACATTTTATGACATTTATGTAATGGAAGCATTATAATAAAATAATAAAATAATAAATCTTTTATTACCCAACGATAAACAATTACAGGGTAATATAAACAAATTAGTTACAACACGTAATACCAAGATGAAAAGGAACATTAGTGCCATTGCAAAACAATTACAAAACCAAATCAATTACATACTGCAAACGTTAATCAGGAATATGATTAATATAAAGAAGTAGAACTTAAAAAAAAAAAACAACTAACGAAAAATGTCCGCAAAATGTGAATTAGCAATTCTTAACATACGATGCACAGGTGCATTTCTATACATATTTGTAGTAGCCGATGGTAGGACAAAGTAGCAGAAAAGCGTGCTGATGGACGAGGGACATGGAAGTTCACATAGTTTAAAAGGTAAGGGGAATCAATTAAGCCATGAATAAGTTTATAAATAAAGTTGGCTGCATGATCTTTTGCGACGATCAGCCAATGAACGCAACTATGCCTTTCAAGAAGGGTATTATAATCATGCCTCTTGGAGGGTAAGCACCATCAATTTTAAAAGACAGAAACTTAAAATTTTTCGCGTTCAATAGCAAGTTCATGGCACAAATAATAAGGTGACCATACAGGAGATGCGTATTCCAACGAGCTAACACACAAAAGCAAAGAATAGTGCCTTCAAAGTGCACAATCATTGAAATGCTTTGCCGATCGCATTACAAAGCCTAAGTTCTTCATTGCTCGTGAACATATATACTGAATGTGTGGTATAAACGTGAGGCAAGAGTCAAACCATACACCTAGATCTTTGAAGGTTGTACACTTTTCAACAGATTCACTCCAATCATATATAGTGAACTGATCACATTACGGCTTCTGGAGTATGACCGCTGTAGCAGCATTTGTCACATTGATCTCAGCGAGTTGGCGGTGCACCATCCGACAAAGCATCCAAATTCTGCTGTAAATAAGCAATATCCTGCGGAGATTCAATCACCCCATACAATTTATATCATCCGCATTACGCTAATCCGGACATTGCAGCATTGTTAAGTAAATCATAATGTAGGTATGAAAGCAGGGGACCCAAATTAGAGCCTGGGGCACGCCGGATGTCAAGTAAATTCATAGAACTATAGCCATTAAAATACACAAACTATTCTATTCTGTAGTGGACGATAGCATCTGTTAAGCCGGGGCTCATGCCCAAACAACTAAGCTTGTGAAGCAGTATTTTGTGGTCTATTGTATCAAATGCGCTGGAGAAGTCAGTATAATGTTTTGTATATAAAAATTTTGATCAATTTTGTAATTCAATTAATCACACTTATAATACTAGATTAGACAATTACTTACTCCCACCACCTCATAAAACTGCAATATTTCAAAAAAGTATTGAGTTCACTGGATGTAGACTATTCAATGTACTGCCCAATAATATTAAAGAAATACAGCAATTTTTTAAATTCAAAAATTCTGTCAAAAATTTATTATTAAACAAAAACTGTTATAGTTTGGGAGATTTTTTTGCAAACGTTTAAGTTATATTATTCAAATACTTAGTTTTGTAAGAAGTTGTTCCTTTGTTTTCTTTTTTTTTTGACGTTTTTCTTGTGTTTTTGAAAATAAAGCGATATTATTAATATTATTATCAAATTCTTTAACAGCATTACTAACAATGTTTACCATTCAACCGACTAACATCTGTTTGACGTGGCGGCAAATTTAACTCCTTAGCAAATAATGTCCTAGCTTCCGTACGCGACCACCACTCATTACTAATGATCATTCAAATAAAACACGCCTCGCTATATCTACCCCACCGCATTCACAATGCGAATCATTAACCTTCCCAATTCTACATAAATTTGATTTAAAATTACCATAATGTTGTTTGTTAACTAAATGCTAGGAAATGTTATAGCAAATCGATTTAATTTTAAAATATCACATACTTTTTCTTCTGTCTTCATCCACAGTCTGCCAGTTTGCAACCATATCTAGATCTCAACTAACAATAAGGCACATTCAATACCAGTTGTCCGTTACTATTTTATCATCTACAAACAGATTCGCCCCTATTAGAAAGTATGTACCCAACACTGCGGAACCAAGTTGTCACCAGCAACTACGTAGTTTCAACAATCGACCTTGTGGAAAACTAAGAATACTTTACACCACTTTCGAATGATTTTAGAGCTAACTCCAGCACGCAATCTTTATACGGAGAATCTGAGTATTGGCGACGGGTGAAGCCCTCCATCCTTCCACACCCCAAAGTCCCTCGATTTTCCAATCAATGGATCACCCATCGGGCGTTAATTTAATTGCTACTAGAGCACTGGCGTTTACACCCTAGGTACCTGAATTGCCGATAAATTAATTGTTCTGTTGACCTTTGTACGACCTCCCCATCTCCAAACGACGTGGTGGCCAGCGATGGTCGGTTCTAGCGTATCGCGAAAACAACATTTAATTAGGTGAAGTTGGGTCTCAGACAGAGGATCAAAGGTCAGCGTCGTCGACCCATGAAGAGCATGGGAGAGATCGGTGTGCTTAGATTGCTAGACGCGTGGAAGAGTTAATAGTGTTTATTTACTGTGAAGGAATAAACCAGGCCGTTTAGAGGTAACGTTTATGAAATTTTACTGTTGTGTCTGATGTAGATCGTTCAAGTCTTATTGATAATACAGACCTTCTAATGTCACTGAATATAGTTAAATTTTTTCAGGCATGTGCATCATCATTTGCATTCTAATATCTGTACCTCAAAGAGGACAGTTAAGTTAAGTCAAAATTGGCATTTTACGGTAGACGCGTTTAAAGTTTTTGTTATGTTAAGACTAAGGTGTGACTTAAGATAATTCAAACGTGTCTAACTTTTTAATGAAACAAGACAAAAAAAAACAAAAAAAAATAGCAATGAAAGATCATATCATCATCATCATTCTTAGCTCGACTTCGCCATATTTAGGCTTAACATAGTGCTGTGGACGAACACCTTGTATTCGCGAGAGTTTTTTTTAAGATGCACAGATGTGCATATTTTTATCCGATTTGCCTTTGTCGATGCTTCGTGGGAGTTCCCACAGATTCATATTTTATTTTGTTTAAGAGTTAGTTATTGAGTTAAGTGTTTTATTTTATTATTTAAATGTTCAGTTGTTTAATTTTGTTTTCACTTTTTAAAATTGATATTGTTTGCTCATGTTAGCTCATGTCCTTCTTAAATGTAGTTGTTTTCTATAATCTTTGTGCGTTGCTGCGCACGCAGTTGTAGTATTTTGTATATATATATTAGTGTGATTTTCCCGGCTAATGTTTTTTTACGGAAAAGAAAAATAAATAAATAACTTTCTAATTCAATCTGCCTTTTCTTTGCAGATACTCTTCCTAAATGATAGACACAATACAATTCCATTAACAAACAGTTGCAACATTAATACATGTATAATTTATTAATAAGTTATATCAGAAACAAGTAAATAGATGAGAACTCTTACTCAGTGAGTATAGTTATTTGGATATTCAAACAATATTATCAATTATCCAGTATAATTTAGATTCTTTAATTCAAAAAGAACTTTTAAAAATCCCGCGCTATCATAAGAGAATAGAAAACCACCAACCACGTTTGCCAACTTATAAAAGCTCAAATTTTAAATCTCATATGAAATAATAACCTCAAAATATATAGAAGTGACATCATTTATAATTAATTTTTTTAAAACAATGTTTTGACAGATTACTCGATTATCGGTTCATACAGACGCCAGAGTACTCCGAATGTGATTTCCTTGTAGTGACAAATCCAGATTCGCTCGTATATTCATCTCTTCATTACATTCAAGGATGTATGATTAGACTCGGAACACAAACAATGCACACTCCCATGTAGAACAAGTACCCATGTATAGTAAATACCAAATTTGTGAATTTATCCCCTTCGATACCAGATATACCCCCGCAATATGGTTTAATTGATTTATATTTGATGAGAAATAACACAGCTTTTTCTAAGACTTTTTCATCAACAACCACCCGTAACCAAGATTTTCATACATTTTCTTTCAACGAATTACATTGAGTCACTGCCCCATTCAATTAAAATAGATACCTAAGATACCAGGCTATCGTACAGTTGTCAGACAATAAATTATATTCAACTCCCATGACTACTAGTGTGAATTAATCCAAATTATACTGGACTTACAAACAGGTGCGTACATAAAATAATAATTACATTTCAATATTGTTGATGGCTTTTCTCTTATGAAACACAGCAATATATATACTGTCATGGAGAGAGTACTTGATATTCTACTATTATTTAAAAAGGGAATGTTTCTATTTTACTTAGTTATATTTTAAAACTTATTAGATATAATAGAAAAAGGATATAATATGTAGCAGCAGGCAGCTAGACGATGTCCAGGTGATGTACGTAATCTCTGCATTTGCAGGTCCTTCAAGGCATTTTCCTTTAGAATGTTCCCTTCAGGAAGCAAGATGATCAGCAGTGATACACCTACACATCGAAAATGAATATTAGAATTGAATGTATTTTATTACAATAGATTTGACAGATCAAATTTGGATCCACGTTTAATTCAAATGAACAGTTTTATTTATTTTACTGTGAATTTATTTCGTTCAAATTTAGTCTAATAACGTTTGGTTATGCATTGGCAGACCAATTGCTTTGATATGTCAACAGACAGACATGGGAATTGCTGGAAATTGGATTCAGTAACAATTTTATGTGTATAAATGGTTGCCTATCTTTTAGGTGCAATAATGAATTTTTAAGATTGTTAATTTTTATAGTAATAAGCGTTTAAAAATTTCAAATGTATTTTTCTCATAATTCAGAGACTCATACCTTTGTTATATAAAAAGTGTAAGGTGATTCCAGATTTTGTAAATTTATTTATTTTCACATCGTTGAAACATCTGACAATCCTGTCGGTCTCATGGCCATTCTTATTATAAAACAATGGATGTTCCCCTTATTTCGGTTATATTAACGGAATTTGACAGACAGTTGGTCTCCTTGACGAAGACAATCGCTTTCAAGTCAGTTAAAACATTTTCAATTCGAACCATTCGCTAACCGAGCCTTGTTCGAGGCAGACGTATTTCAGTTTGTTCTCGTAAAATTTAACGCTATCTCGATAAAATCCAAATTTATTCCAAATTCAACCTAAAAAAATAATTGTTAATTGTTAGCAAATTATCACATAAATTTATTCAAAATTACACACGATTTTTGGGTAATTTTTCTTCAACGAGCGATTTTTCGAGTAATGTTCTGTCCTGAGCGACCCATCCTCTCTGAATCTGAAGTACCTATCTTCGATGTACCCGAACCAGAGTCCATATCCGACACGAACAGTCCTGACCACGATGATCGCAGAATTCGCCCTCGTAAAAAAAAGGTACTCCTCGTCAAATCTACCTAAAAAAAAACGTATCATTTCAATTCTAATTTAAATTCAATTATACTTATAAGAAATTTTATTTAATCCGTTCTGCTAAATTTGAGGTTAGAAAATCGTTTGTAACATAGCTAAGCGAGTCTCCAGTTACTTGGGAAATTTGTGTAATTAGGTTTATAAGTATTGTTATGTTTATTACTTACGAACCATATCCAGTGATTTACCATCAAAGTTGGCTACTCTGTTTCACACGTCATTTAAAACTAACATAACCCCGTTTGAACGGTCAGAAAACGCGGGATTTTTAAAATTTATTTCAAACGTATTTAGTACGAAACTATGAATTTGAATTGCAAGGTGGAATACTTAATGAAAACTTTAGTGTTATTATTAAACGGACTCACGGACTTACCTGAGATAATTATCCATAGATTTGTCTGATATTAAACAAGTTCACATTTAATTTATTTTAATTAAATAAAATCACTTTTATCCACTATTAAATGTTTTAATTTTACTTAATAGATTGAATCTATTAAGGCACGACATTATCATGCCTAGGATGATCATTTAAACTGGTCTTTAACATTGCATTTGAGGGAGAGGACAATTGACAACATCATCCTACCACTTCTCTATGCGTACTGAGTTATATTATAAGAGAGTAACGAGCTATTCAATATTTTTTTTTTGTCACCGCCCCTCGATCGAATTTCTCGCCCTGCATGCCATCTGGCTGGTGAGACAGAAAACTTTTAAATCAAAATTATAAAAATAGATGACATGGTATATATAAAAACGTGATTTTTCTAATTCAATTAATGTATTCCTTTTAATATTATTTTTTAATCCGGGCTGTATGCTACTGTGTAGCGTAACAATACATATATGCGATTGTTTTACCCTGAGGGGCCAGTTCTTTGAAAGATGCCGTGTAAGTACATGTAATTTTATTTTCATTGCTGCCATTTTGGTATTTCATTTATTATTAAAGATTTGTTTCGTTAATTCTGATTATATCATCCATCAAGACTCACTCTATAATAATGGTATTATTTATTATTGTGTACACAAATTAGATATAGGTTCATTATATTACTCAGTTCTGGAAGGTATATTTTAAGTTTAAAGAGTTATTTTTCGTTTTTTTCGAGCCAGAGCCCTAAGCTCATGGTTTTTTTTTCTCTGCAATTTGTCACTTTGTGGTTTTTTTTAATATAATAAAATTTCTGATTGTTAACGTCATTCAAAATTTCTGTTCTTTTATTTTTGATTAAACCTTATCAATTTTTGGAGTAATTAAAGAAAGTCAGATTTCTTTTACCCACAGTTTACTTTTCATGATTAAATTCAAGTTTTAATTGGGAGGGTAACCCTGAGTTTAATGGTTCTTTTGCGCCTTTAATTTTTATCCGCTGAGCTAGTCAATTTAATTTTTCATTTTTGTAAATTCATTTTGCATTTTCCTTTGTACCTTCAGTACACAGCCTCTGAGGTACAGATATACATCACTAGGTAGTTCTAATACAGACCTATCCGAAGCTTTTTAGTACTACTACTAGATGCATGTACGCCTATTTACAAGTCCGTTACTACGAATTCATCTGGATGTATTGCTTGTAAAAAAGGTTATAGATACCGTTAGGTAAGTGAGGCACAGGAATATAGAGTTATAAAAGTTTCCTTGCCCGTAGAGCGACAAGCTATATTCCAAGAACGAACTGAGGCAATTTATATTTAAGCAAGTGGGACTATAAAACCATCGGAAGCTGACACCTGGCCACACCGCAAAAGTTTATAGTCGTATATTTGGGCGGGTAATATATGATCCTGTTGTGTGTGTGTATATATATTCGCATCCAAACGATATGATGTGAGGGAAAAAATTGATTTTATTAGTATAATAGATCATCTAAATTTATAACAGCAATTGAGATATACGGAGTGGAAGAAAATCTAGGAGTCTAATTTTCCTTTAAACGGATAGGTCAGAAATATACAAAACTTGTAATATACTTATTTTAGGTTACGTAGATTCCACATTGCATATGTTCAATGTTGCCAAATTCACAGTTTCTCTGATATTGCATTGACCTCCATTAATATCTGTAGACATTTTTGCCTAACGTAAAAGTTTATCTAACACTTGAAATCTAATGAAAACTAAATTATTACAAATCACCCCAACTCCGTGCTCCACCTAAAAAAGGTACTACACGAAGCTACCTATTCTAAGTACTATATGTGTGCCATAACAATTGAAATGTTCCTACTCTAACTAGATAATTTCCCTATAATTCTTAACAACAAAAATATAATACAGTAGCCTGACGACCATATGAATACTACTTTTGTGAAATGACGAAATATGTGAAATATGATTAGTTCACATAATCGCGAGTATACTGCAAACGATCAGCTATCAGTTATTATTAAATGCGCCCATGGAACGACTTTCGTTATCTCCCCGCATTCGCCAAGGACACTGATTATATATAATATACTTATATAAAATCAACGGCCACGGAGTAAGGGAAAACCATGGCAAAAACCTTACTCTGGGAGGATCTGGAAAGAAGCCCCAGACCTTATTACTGATAGTATTTATCTAAAAGTGCTGTGTCCGCCCAGCAACGATACGTTAGATATTTTGTTGTGTCTTCCACGTTGAATGTCTGCAGATATGAACGAACCTTTGCTGGTGTAGTACCTTTAGGTGGAGCGCGGGGTACAGGATGGATTATAATTATTTAGCTTTTCATGCAGCGTGAGAATGAGGCGTACATAATTGCCAATCTTAAAAGTTTTCTTGAAAGTGATTATTCTGATAATACTGTGCGATTAATTCGGTGTGTTCAGAAATCTTAAACCAAGGTGTTGCGTAAGGCTTCACGACCGGATTTACCATGGTTCCGGTTCAAGAGGTGCTACAGCTCATTAGTAATAAGCTCGCTCGGCTTTTCGACCACGTTCTGAGTACAACATATTTTCAATGGAACGAGGAACACTATGACCAGCTAGATGGAGTGGCAATGGGTAGTCCGTTGGGCACTAGATACATCCAGATACAAAACTAGCTGCTGAACTTACTTAGGCAGAAGTACTTTGGACGAGAGATCTATTGGAGCCCTTGAAGGTCCTCAAGTTTCCACTGGGCAAGATACTGGGCTTTATAGAGAACACCAAGCTGCTCGAGTGGAAATAAGAGAATCAATAGGGATGGTACAATGAGCACCTTGCTCAAGTGCCCACCCTAACTTGAATGAATGAATGAATGAATGAATGAAACCTACCTGCTGGTTCCGTTATGTGGACGATACGTTCATTATTTGGCTCCACGCAGAAGACGCGCCATTGGAATATTTCCAACATTAAACAGCATTCACAATGGAGAGGGAAACGGATGGAGACCTCCCGTTCTTGGGCGTGTTAGTCAGCAGGAATCGGGATGGAACGCTTGGCCACAGATTATACCGGAAACCTACTCACACGGTCCGTTACTTGCACAAGAACTCCAACCATCCACCGGGACAAAAGAGGGCAATCATGAAGACCCTAAGAAATCGTGCCGTGCGCATCTGTAAACATCGCTTCTGCCTTCAGCTAGCGCACCTAAATTGCGCCCTACTTGCGAATGGGTACTCCAAGAAAGAGGTGGAGAGGCTCTTGCATCCAAGGACGATTCCTGCCAACTCACAGGGTAACAAGAAGGCACAGGAAGATGCTAAGAGTGCCGTTTTCTTGCACTACTTCAAAAATGTAACAGCCCAGGTTAGTATACTTCTAAACAAACACCACATGAAGACCGTCTTCAAACCGACGCACAGTGGTCCCAAATTCCGAAAAGCTGGCCAAAAGTCGAAAAAAAAAGTTCATATGTAGAAACTTTTAACCATCGGAATAGCTGTAGAAGTACATATAGTATGTATTGCCAACATTAGAGCAAGCCATGCATCCACACCTGTTTGTAAAATTTACTTTCTTTGTAACGATCTAGCTAATCGCTGCTGAAATCGTGAAGCACAAGTGTAAGTACGTTTGTCCAAACACGCTGAAAAGTTTATCGGTTAACATTTTTCAATTCTATAAAATGGACTCTTTTCTTGAAGATGAATACAGCAATAATCTGTTGATCAAAATTAATGTTCACAACATGCTAATAAATCAGTTGTTAATCTTATTGACATAATTTAGAAAATTAATTTTAGAAAAGTCGTTAGAAAAAGGCAAAAGAGTAAAAAGTCTTGATGGATCTTGCCTCGAAACAAATTGTAGGCTGTTGATTGAATATTTCTCTAAAACATATTAAGTAGTTGGCTGCCCATAAATGCCTCTAAGGTTTTTATGCTAGATTTTGCGTAATGATGCCAGAAATCAAGTGAAAATAGTTGTTTGAAGGAAAATGTTAAAAAATATCTACCGTTACAAACGAATGAATCACAATGAACATGAACATCAAAAACAGTATACAGGAGTAGGCGGCCATATTTTATAGTCATATTTTGTTGCGGTCCTTGCGCTACATGACATACGTATGTGGTAAATTCATGAGACAGTTTGGAAAAAATGGGCACAAAGATATGTGTACTAGAAATATAGAAATAATTGTCAATATTGTGGGGAGATTATTTTCTATTTCTGATAGTTATTTCTGGATTATTTTAACATAACTTTGACATTTCAAGTATCAATGTATACAGCAGAAATGCGATGTGTTCCAACTATCGACGATGTTCCGCAAATTGCGATAGTGTAACACACTCCTTTGCTGAATGCGCTTATTGTCAATTGCTGTGTCTGTTACCATCAACCATGAAAAAACCATAAATAAAAATGCCAGAACGCTATAAATTTTCGCTAATGACAAAAATTGACTTTCGACAGACTTAAATTAAAAATAAATAATTTTTTTTTTATGCTATATGTTACGTTATTTACTAAGTGCTCAGTTTAAATACTTATTCGTAATAAGCGCGTTAGAAAATCCTCATATACCGAGTTTTATGAATATAAATGCAGTTTTGTACTAAGGAGTCCGACATTTTGGATCACCCATTTTTTTTTTTCAAAAATAGCCTTCATATTGGTATTCAGCGATTTGAAAATCCACCATATACCGAGTTTCATGAATATAAATGCAGTTTTATGTTAAGTAGTCCGCCATTTTGGATCCGCTATTTTTTCTCCAGAAATAGCCTTCATATTGGTAATAAGCGACTGGAAAACCCTCATATACGAGTTTCGTGAATATAAATGCAGTTTTACATTAAGTAAGTTCGACATTTTGAATACGCCATTTTGTTTTACCAAAAATTGCCTTCACATTGATAATCAGCGACTTGAAAAACCCTCATATACCGAGTTTCATGAATATAAATGCAATTTTGTATTTAGTCCGCCATTTTGGATCCGCCATTTGGTTTTTCCCAAAAATGGCCTTCATATTGGTAATAAGCGACTTGAAAACCCCTCATATACCGAGTTTCGCTAGAATCAAATAATAGCTTCATATTTTGGCCAGCTTTTCGGGATTTGGGACCACTGTGCGACGGGACAAATAAGGCACCTTCTACACTCCGTGAAAGACTCCAAGGATCCTGTGCCATCTACGGGGGTATATCCAATACCATGTTGGTGTGGATCCGTTTACACAAAACGGAGCATCAACACCAGGATTAAGGAGCACGAGCTAGTGTTGTGAGTTTCTGCCACTGAAGATGTTCACCGCAGTTGTGAACGAAACGTACGGAAGTAATTCCACAGTACCACAGCTCAACGAACCGGAAAAGCTTTTTACAGCTTAATCCAAGAGCTTAATCAATAACATTTGTATCGCGAGGAAATATCTTGCGAACGAACATAGACACGTAAAGATCCATTCTATGTACTCTCGTATTTGCAACGTTGATTTCGTAACAGAAAAAATATAAACAGCCTGCAGATTATGTGAACGGTACACACAATCCGAAACATCTTGCTTTCACCTCGCAATTATTTTAATTACTTTACGCGGTGCGTTGCCGTGGAGCACTTCCAATTATCGAAACGACAAGTGAGTAAAATCAATTGCTGTCTCACTCTATCAGAGGCCTTCGTCCAACTTGTTGCTGTACAGGCGCAAACTACCCCTGATGTGTACTACTGTGTTTTCGAGAAATTCAAATAGTCCTTCTGTCCCGCCCGGCCCCTTAGGATATTCCATTTCATCTGATACATGAATTCGTAACGACTTTTCCGGGAAACACTGGAATCGTCAGGGATCAAAAAAAAAATATATCAACTCCCCCTGCGACCCTGACCTTGCGTTAACCCAATTCCTCTGACCTATTTCAACGGCACACTGCTGCTCCCCGAGACCTTGCCGCGTCCGTGCGGTTTTAGGGCGTTAATGTGCCCTTAATTCGGGATGTCGTGTATCCTTAGGGACCGTTAGAAGCTCTTTCAAAACTCTCACACGCGGAATAAGTAAAATTTTTACCAGGAGTTTGTTGACGGTGAAGAACTTTGGAGAGTGTCCAAATTGTGGAAATATTTAGAGAGACAGCTGGAGCAGAGTGCGATTTATACACGAACTACAGATACATTGTTATAGTCACTCTATCGTATATACAGGGTGTCCCACCGAACTAGGACATTAGATTTTTTTGAACTTCTAGTAGAAATTTGATTTTGAAACTTGCAGTGTAGACATGGCCTACTATGATCTATTTAAGGAAAATATTTTTAACTTTATAGCACTGTCGGTATACAGGGTGTTGACATCAACTTTCTTATTTTAAATAAAATGGTATAATTTTTATAGGTCTAATGAATTTGGCGAGTCATTTGCAACTAGTTTATATGAAGGTTCCCTATCCCTAAACTCGACCGTTTTTGAGATATTTTCATTTTCGTTGATTTTTTGACATTTGCACTCTTTCAAACGAAATCAAATATTTCATGAGATAGCAGATATTTAATGGTTCTACTAAAGTCGATGTAAATACAAGGACATAGCTATAAGATGTCATAGCAATAATCACTGAATCACATACAGGGTGTTCAAAAACGTGCCTCCAATGTGGATACCTTTAAGCTAACAATTTTTTTTTTTTTTCAAGTGGAACATGGTATTTTTTACTACAGCATTGAATGCAGCGCAAAATTCTACATCGATTGATATTAGGATTTGGTGTACCTATTCTTAATAGTTTTTGAATTATTAGCATTTCTTGCAAAAAATTGCCGAAAATATGCCTAAATTCCAAGTTTCAAACAAATAAAATGAGTTTTTTTTTTCCTACAAAACACTCTGTACATTATCTGCCCAACCTATCTAAATATTTATGTTCCAGATATCTAACTTTCACTAGTTTCTTACTAATAGTAATGTCTTTTAGTCATAGAGACGTACATTTATTATTAGATATTAGTAGGCCATGAGATGTGATAACAAACAAGTGATATCCATTGTTGGTAATTTACCAAATTGCGCAGTAATAAATCTATGCAGTATTAGCAAGTCATATCTTTTATAGTAAGTTCTATTGCTGTCAAGAAATAAGAAAAACATTGAAAGTTACATATACAAATAACATTTTAGACTTATTCTACATTCATGAAGAATGTAACAATGTTTAGATACCCACACTTATTTGTAATGAATAAAAACCTCAAAAAAAAATAAAATACAAAGAGAAATTAAAGCAGATATCCTAAATACACCCATATTTCATATGTTCTATGTTCCATATTGTTCACTCACTAGACCAGGTATTTTCTTTGTAGGGAAGCCGTCTGACATAGAGTCCCCGAAAACAACCAGCCTCTTGGCTTTTTGTATTAAATTAGGTATTAAGCGATACAGACACATAACATAAATCAGGAACAAACTATTAAAAGCCTTTGAAAATGTCCAATATAAATGTTCTTTCAGAATAATAGTTTCTTAGTTTTTTTTTTAATTGACTTATTTTCGATGTATTTAATAAGCAGGCAAAAATATTAACATTTAATTTGCTATCGCATAATAATTATGGCTTATTAATATTTTATGATTACAATTTCATAAAATTTGCTAATATTTGGAAAACTTCCAATGATACATATCTTAGGTATGGAAACCAAACAATGCAAAAAAAGATAACGCATCATTATAAAAAATAATATACAGTGTTTTTAGGAAAAAAATATTTTATTTACTCGAAACTTGGATATTAGTCATATTTTAGGCAATAAATGCTAATATCTCAAAAACTATCAAAAATAGGTATACCACACCCTAATGTCAATCGATGTAGAATTTTACGCTGCATTCAATACTGTAGTAAAAAATACCATGTTCCATTTGAAAAAATAAATAAAATAAATAAATAAAATAAAAGTTTTGTTGGTTTAAAGGTATCCACATTGGAGATGGGTTTTCGAACATCCTGTATGTGATTCAGTCATTATTGCCATAACACTTTCTACCTACGTCTTTGTACTTACATCGTCATTAGTGGAACCATTAAATATCTGATACCTCATCAGCTATTTAGTTTCATTTGAAACAGTGCAAACGTCAAAAAATCAACAAAATTGCAATTATCTCAAAAACGGTTGAGTTCAGGGATAGGGCACCCTCATGTAAACTAATTGCAAATGACTCGATACATTCATTATACCGATAAAAACCGTACCATTCCATTTAAAATAAGAAAGTTGATATCAACACCCTGTATACCGAAAGTGCTATAAAGTTGAAAATATTTTCCTTAAATAGACCATAGTGGGCCATGACTACATCGCAGGTTTCAAAATCAAATTCCTGCTAGAAGTAAAAAAAATCTAATGTCCCAGTTCGGTGGGACACCCTGTATATTACACACAAAATATATACGAAAATAACTTTACTGCAATACAATTTTATTTCTCTCTAGTGGTACATTCAAAAAAAAAAATTACATAAAGGAATAAAGCAAGAAAGAGGAATGCAAGCAGGATATGGGAACTACAAAAGCGGATCATGAAGGCATAAGCAAGCATTCCAAGCATTGGCCAACTTCCAGATAAATTTCGTTGCAAAAATTTCTCCTCGGGAACTCAATGGTAGAAAATTATAGTCTTGCAATAAGTACACTTTGTATGAAAAGCTAAATAATAAAACTCGTGCTCCAACTAAAGGTACCACACGAAACTACCTATTCTAAGTACTATAGCGATTACTTAACAATTATGTTTCTCGTCAGTTTCTCTGGTGGGCATCACAAAGCGCTCTAAAGTTCTCTCTGTAAATCTCGTTAGTGATAGGGTTGCTAATTGTGCATATATAACAATTCGTTCATACTCTGACTCTAATGTGCAATCCTTCTGTGCTGCTTTGTCTGATGAAGATTGGTCCGATGTGTATAACGATCTATGTATATGACTCAAATGAAAAGTTTAACATCTTTATAAATATATTCTTACGACACACAACGGATTCTGTGAATCGAATAGGGCCGAAATGACTGTACGTCTACACGCGACCAAGGTTGTCGTCGAAAAGTCGTAAAGACCGAAGGACGTTTCTGTCCCAGAAATCAAATATCCAACGCTGATTGGCTAAGTCCGGGCATGCGGAACTAGATTCCTACGCGCGTACTCCTGTAGTTTAGTTTACCCGCGTTCACCGCTGTGTGTATATTAAGTTGCCTAGATTTTGTCGGTGATTTGTGCGTTTGCGTTGTTCGTATTGTTATACGGCTGCGTTGTAGAATTTTGTCAGGCAGTTCCTTGGTTGACTTTAACGTGAATAAAAGTATTATTAAATCTTTGCTGCCATTTTGTAATTCTTGAGATTTTGAGATTTAATTTCTTTAAAAATTTTGTCCATCAAGTAATTCATTTTATGATAATTGTTATTATATTAACGTGTACACGTTGTAGATATAAGATCATTTATTGTTTTTGTGCAGGAAGATATATTTTAGTTGTAATTTTCTCATTATGGTTTAAAGAGTTCATTTTTCCGTTTTTTCTATTTTGCTGATTCATTTTTATTTTATCAATCACCTCGGTTGGGTGGGTAGAAGCATTGTTCTTGCTTTTAGTTTTCATTTTTTTAAATTTCTAGTGTTTATCCACGAATTTATTTTATTTTGTTGAGACCACGTGGATTGAATTTGTAATATTTAGGGTTATTTTCCTGAACAAACAAATCTTTTGCTTTGCATAGGAAATAGCATTGTCCTATTGTAATTTAGAATCAAGTGCAGTTTTTAATTTTTGGCCAGAACCTTCAGTTCACGGTTTTTTTTCTGCCATTTTGTAATTTTACCCATTTATATAATAAATTTTGATTGTTAATTATCTTCGTTGGGTTAAAAATTCTATTCTTTTATTTTTATATTAAAACCTTTTCAATTTTTCGGGTATTTAAGAAAGTCAGATTTCATTCACTCACAATTTACTTTTCGTGGTTAGATTCACGTTTTAATTCGCGAGGGTAACTCTGAGGTTAATTGTTCTTTTGCGCCCTTTAAGATTTTATCCGTTGAGCTAGCTAATTTTTACTTTTCTTAGGCATTTTTAAAATTCATTTTTTGCTTTTTCATTTCAGTCAATACACAGCAGTACGTTCTGATTGCTGTTCCTTAAATTCGGCGAACAAATCGAACAAATAAGTTCAAACTAAATCGCAGCTGCGTCGCAACCAATTTAACCACATAGCTTACCACTAGCTTCCATATGCGAGCACCACTCACATCAGTGAGTGTATATTCAAATAAAACATAGCACACTGTATCTATCCCACCACATTCACAATGCGAATCATTAACCCCCTCTTCCAATTTTACATAAATATGATTTAACATTACGGTGACCAGTTATTAATTCTACCGCCTCTTACGACAAACCAACGCTCATTTCCATAAAACGTGTAACATTACCGATCAATTTCCAGGTTCACCTCCAAGTTAAAGCGATATCCCACCTGCACTGCTAGTCATTATTAAGTTAATGTCTGAAAGTTTTCTTAACTATGCCAGTCGAAATTAACCCGTATCTAACCATTGCGCTTAAACATCGCCTCTCATTACCGATTGTACTCACGTGAGCTCTAGTCCAAAACGGTTTTGCTGTCAGATTTTTTGAGTTCCTTAACGCCTATGAAATACAGATAAAATGTCAGTTATAATGAAGATCGGAAAATGAATTGCACATGTCATGTGTATTTTTAAAAAAAATAACTGAACACATGTTTCAGCAAAAAAACCGATCAAGTTCTCTTAATTGTGTTGAATAAAGTTTTATCATACTTTTTTGGTAACGTCTGTAGTTGTAATGATTTGGCTTGAATTTAAGTCGAAATATATCATCCATGGACTTGTTATACAAATCTCTTTTGAGTATTCAATGTTACTGTAGCTACTTTTCATAACCCTTCACTCGTCAAATAAGAACAATACAAACGGAATAGTATCCTGCTGAGTATTCTACAAACGCCGGACGATTCAGCCAAGGTATTTCCATGCATAATTTATGCCGAGCAGCGGGAGTTATATTTGTATTCGAAAAAAAGAGCAAAGATGCAAAGACCAAGCGTTGTCTATACAGCGGCCGCTGGATCCAAAATAGAGCCGCGCCGAGGCGAACAATTTTGCTCACTCCGTCCCGATTAATCAGAGCGGACGGTGCGTCGAACACACCTCAAATATCACGAGGAATAAGTCATCAATTAGTCCATAGATAAATAAGTTCCATTTTTTTTTGTTTTGTTTCTGTGGTTATCAGTGCAACACAGCGTATTTGGGTTAGATTAATCCTCGGCGCGAATACCAAGAAAGATGAGCGGTCCGTTCAAGAGGAGGCCATCCCTCAAAACCCTACCAGCGGGGCCTATGATAAAGTCGGCCTCGCTCAGGAGGAGATCTTCTTTAGGCACCTCGCAGCTTCCGACACCAGCTCAACAGGAAGTACCATGGGACGTCTTGGATAGGTGCCTCCTGCCACTCATCTACTGTCAGGCTGCTGCGTTCATCACCAGCACCGTCCTGAACACCCTCAACATATCCGATGTGTCCGCTTTTACACTATTCATACTGTTAGCCATAATTACGATAGCCTTAATATTATTCTACCACAGCTTAAAGGTAAGTACTCATCATTCGGGGTGTGTTAATATTATTTGAGGATTCTTTTTTGTCAATTGCATAGCGCAGTGTTTCATCTGACACCGTTGGGTGAGCTAAAAATAAGTGGATGGCTCGCTAGAACGCTAGTTGATGTGAGAATATTTTTAGTCGACTGTCCTGATATGTCGCCTGAACATAAGAAGTCGTAGGCACTTGATTATTATGCAATTGAGAGTTTCTCGGAGCGGGAAATAAGATTTCGTATAGTTTTTTCTAAGGAAAAATCATCATATATATGTTATCCATATATATATTGTAATGGTATATGGTGGAAAAATGTATACATCTATAGAAAAAAAAGAAAATTTACAGTATTATTATAAAAATAACTTTTTTAGAAAACAAAATATTTTTAGGATTACCACAACAATAAAATAAACTCACCTCTACAATATGAACGTCACAGATTTATTATTGGAATTACGCTATATTTATCTATAGTTCAAAATTAAATTTTAGCATATGTTTCCAGTTTCCAATTTAATTTAAAATAAATCTGTTGAGATAAATAAAAAATAATAGCATCAGAACCACAGCCAACTTTTTTTTTTTTAAGATACCTGATGTGCTATTTCGCAGAGTTTAAATATATATATTTTTCACCTATAAATCGTGTACAACTTTAGAAACATGTTTCTTTTTTCTAGGAGAATTCAAAATAAATATCTTACCTGAAATTAAATTTAGTATCTACTAGAAATCCTCAGGAAAAAAAAACACATTTAATTTGCAAAATAATTTTATTTATTGCACATTTATTGTATATAGAATTTGCCTGAAGTTAACGTAAATATATATACATCTTTTTTTATATTCTATACATATAATAATATCAAAACGTTTATTTTGGCCCTGAAACAGAATGCGAATTGCACGTTTTTCGGTGTAAAAATACCCCTCGAGAACGTGTTGTTGCGCGAAAATAAATACGAGAAACGAACCCACATGGTTCATATTATTACATCAGCGAACTAAGTAATAATTAATAACGCGGACAGACGCGATAAATTTTACTCGTGAAACTATATTGGCAATATCAATGTATATTCGTTTACCCTACACATCTCGGCTTTCTATTAATAATCGTTTCAACTTTAGATAGATAGCGAAATGCACGCAAATAACTTAATAAGTGAGGGGGGTATTTTTAACGCGAGTATTGCAATCGAAAACGCACAACCTCACAACCTGGGACGATTCTTCCTGCTGACAGGTTCTGCGGTTCGCTAATATGCGATTAATAAACTGTTTTTCTCTACCCGGTGCTAATTCTAGCTGGACCTATTCCAAGTGCGATAGGAAATGTTAAATACGTGCATCTGAAACGTAATTTTTGGAGATTCGTAGGAGATATGACAAGTTTCAATGACTTAATACGCGAAGATGGCGCTGATAGATCGTAAAGATACGTTTGACAGTTCTGGAATGGCGTCACTGAACCTCCTACGCGGATTTTTATAGAATACATAGCTTGTACTCGTATGTAAACTATTTCCATACCCCCCTGGAGGGATTTACATATAAAATCACAGATTTTCCTGCACTTTTTAACCCATAAATTGCATTTCTACATATGCAAACATCGGACCGTGCCCGAGGGATCATTTTTCGCATCGACAGTTACGATAATAGCGCCACCGATTTTCCGATATCGCCAGTACAAATCGTACGATATTCCTCGCATCTGAATAATTCCGCAACGCTTTTACATCGTTTCCCATTTGCATAATCCCGTATGAGCTTTACAACAACAAAAAATATGTGTACATCAAGCGAAAATGTCGACAGGTCGAATGGGGATACAAAAGGCGAGTTTCGTATCTTTAAAAACACTGTGAATTTAATGAGATTAATGTAAACACCTTACCAAAAAAAAAAAAACTATTTCTCAATGTCTTTAGAATAAATAGTCCGCAGTCACGAAAATGTCGTCACACCAAAACAAACACTTTTTAGAATACAAACTCCGAAACGCAAGATTTATATTTATAATCGAGTTCCGGTTATTTATAGGACTATTGTTTCTGAATGAACGTATTCGAGCCGTTTATTACTTTATCTATTGTTAGAAAATGCCGTCGGAATAGATGTAATATTAATAGGAGCAGGAATAACGACGTATATAACAAGCCAATTTTGCCGGTATAATACATATATCACGGTGTATAATAAATATAACACTTAGCAGCATGTTTATAATAAACTATAACGTACTCAGTAGCTATATAAATACACATATTTTAATAATACAACACTAAACCATACCTCAAACGCTTTCGTATTACAATAATATTACAAATAACATTTATACTAACCTCAAAAATACGTTCCAATGTGATTTCACTTTATAGTTTCACCTATATCAATTACACATAAAATGAAAACACCTAATTAATATCAAAACTCAACACATTAAAATATACTCGCTTGGAACGGGTAATTTTTCTAAAATTTAAATTTAAATTGGAAATTTTCCAGTAAACATATCTGTCAAAATTTTATATTTATATATATGTATACCAACAACAGGCGGCGTTGAAAGCATAACCTATATTTATAATATGTTATTATTTATATAGTTTTATGATTTGTAACTAATTTATGCAATCCTAACTTTGGGAGTAACCACTTTATCATCTTTTTTCTGTTGAATTTCTAAATACTTAATGAAAATACACTTTCCCACAGATATTATGACAACGTCTACAGCACAATGATTTTATTGTCTAGGTCTTTAATTATAGCTCTATTTTTGATTTTAGCAAAAAGTCTTCTATACAAAAGTTTTATAGAATTTAATGCTGCATGGCCTAAAAATATTTTTGACTATACAAGCTGTTCCAAAAGTAGGAAAACACATACTTGTTCCCTTATTTTAAACGCAACAGCGTATATATTATTCGATTTTTAAATTCTACGTAGAAAAATAACATCACTTTATATAAGCTACTAAATAAAAAAAGCCTTACTGCATTATTGAAAACGTTTATTAAAATGAGCGTATAGTTAAATTAATGTATAAATGACAAATTTGGATTGTGTTAATTGTCCATTTTACTTACAACAGTAAAATGCAATAAAGTTTAAATCCCTACAAATTTGATAGTTCCAATATCAAATCTTGTGTGGTTAACTTACTTAATAATAACAATAAATCTCTTTTATTTTGCGCAATAAATAGTGTACAAGAACTAATAACACTAGTTTACGACCATTTTGCAAACTGGATGCGACCATTGTTGTATTATGTAGTTTGCTCCGCTAAACTCGAAAATAGTATTCAATTTTTTTTTTTATGGACACGTTTTGGAGATATGATTTTTTTTATTTTTCTTGACTTTCTCGGTGCTAGTTTAATGGTTTGGACTATATCTTGAGTTAGGCGCCTCCGATCTAATCGCAAAACAACAAATTAAAGACTATTGAACATATAGGCAACAAATGCTACATTATTTTCCAATCGCCTTAATAGTTTCGTTACAATGGATCACATGATGAGAAAAAAAGGTATCGATTTTGGCAGAAATGAAAATTACAAACTCACTTTATCGCTAACAACCCAGGTAGCAAAGTGACCTAAAATGACGTTTAATAGACGTGGATATTATAACGTCTATTACGTAATATTGACGTCATTTAAACGTCATTTCACGTCATTCTGCTACCTGGAAAAGAATGGAAATCGTGGGAATATACTCAGCCCAGTGAACCAAATTCAAATTTTCCGCAATTATTTTTAGTAACTTTTTTACCTACGATTTTGTATTAGATCAATAGTTATTTGAATACCTTTAAGTTGAAGTTACAAAATATAATTGCGGGAAATTTGAATTTGGTTTACTGGGAGGTTATTATTTTTTAAGTAAAATTTCCCGGCGATAGAGTGCATATTAAATTTTTATACAGGGTATTCCACGTAACTGGTTCATTAAAAGTTTATGATGTTCTATTATTTACTTATATTTGAGATTTTGGCACCAGTATCTTTTCGATTGGAACTATAAATGTAAATACTTAACCAAAATATCACTTCCGGTTGACCGGAAATTGATGTCAACTTTCTTATTTTAAATAGAATGATATAATTTTTTATTCATTTTTGGATTCTACAACTATAAATACGTCAGTTTTTATTAGCTATTTTTATAGCAACATGTTGCCGTTTTTGAGTTATTTAAGTTTTTCTTTTTTTTTTAGTCATAATCACTGCAAGATTGAGAAATTAATATCTCGGTTAATAAATACAAGTAGGGGCTCCAAATTTGCTATGTTATGAATGTAGATATAACTCTAAGAAACGGTAAGCACCCTTTACATTCTAACATACAGAGTGTTCAAAACTGAGGAACAAAGTGACATATTTTCAAATGCAGAAACTTATTGTTTTAAATAGAACACCGTATTTTAATTCGGAATTAGGAAGTAAATATCATCCCTATCGCTTATATGAGCATTCCCTATACCTATCTTAATAGATTTTGAGATATGAGCGACTTTTGTTAAACAGACTAAGTATTTTTTTTTTAATAAAACACCCTGTATTTAATTGGGAATTAAGAAGAAAATATCATCCCTATCACTTTATATCAGCATTCCCTATACCTATCTTTAATAGATTTTGAGATATGAACGACTTTTTGTTAAACAGACTAAGTAGCCCTAGCTTGGCGTGTTTGTAGCTGGCTCTGAATGATTAATGTTAAATTCATTGACTAACCAAAGATGTTATGTATATCATTGTAATTACACTTTCGTACAACGCAATATTAATAGAAATGACTATTCGAACAGACATTCTTGTATGGTTATTCAAAATAATACATGAATTTGACGTGAATCCATTTCAGAGCAGCTACAAACATTTAAAATAGGGCTACTTAGTCTGTTAAACAAAAAGTCGTTCATATCTCAAAATCTATTAAAGATAGTATAGGGAATGCTCATATAAAGTGATAGGGGATGATTTACTTCTAATTCCGAATTAAAATACAGGGTTTCTATTTAAAAAATTGAGTATTCTGCATTTGAAAATATGTCACTTTGTTCCTCAGTTTTGACACCTCTGTATGTTAGAATGTAAAGTGTGCTTACCGTTTCTTAGAGTTATATCTACATTCATAACATAGCAAATTTGGAGTCTCTACTTGCAGTATTAACCGAGATATTAATTTCTCAATGATACAATGATTATGACTAAAAAAAAGGGAAAACTTAAATAACTCAAAAAGGGTAACATGTAGCTATACGAATAGTTAATAAAAACTGACGTATTTGTAGTTGTAGAATCCAAAAATGAATAAAAAATTATATCATTCTATTTAAAGTAACAAAGTTGACATTCATTTCCGGTCAACCGGAAGTGATATTCTGGTTAAGGTATTTTACATTTATAGTTCCAATCGAACAGATACTGGTGCCAAAATCTCAAATATAAGTAAATAATAGAACATCATAAACTTTTAATGAACCAGTTACGTGGAATAGCCTGTATTGGTCACAAAAGCAACCCTTTTTCATAATGTGATTGCTAGCAATGAAACTACTGTAGCGATTGCAAAATAATGTTAGTAATATTTACTGGCGATTCGATTATCTTTAATTTGGTACATTTTACAATTAGATCGGTCGTGGAAACGTTAGGAAATCGTGCAAGCAATTCAAAAACTTATATCTAGAAAAAAATCAATACGATTTTCGAGATTAGCGGACCAACGTACGGAAGAAGAATATAGTATCACCTCATTTGCAGATTTTTTTTCAATTTGTAAACTACTGTATTAATAATACGTTAAATTTCATGCACAAAAATATTCTCGTTTCTGTAAAAATAGAAATTATAAATAAATTCATATATGAACTTTCAAATATTAACAAAGTTAATAAATTATTCTAATGAATGTTGATAAAAATATAAAATTTATTTCACAGCTGATAAAAATTTCATTTAAATTTAAACGTATTATATCCTACGAATTCTATACAACATTTGTATAAAATATGAAAGAGTAAAATAACAAAGGAACAATCAAAATTCACCGTATAAAGTAAATAATTGATGCAATTCAGTTTGTCATCCAACAATATCGATATTTGTTTATTGTTAACCGTACTAAAAATTTACCAATCGCCAACAAACTTGTGAAAAATGCATTTGTATCTAAAGCACATTTAAACTCAAACCCAAATATACTCTCTTCCTTTCGATATTAAATAATAGGTTTGTTCGTTGGTGCTACACTTTCTACACTGGCTTGTGATTAAAATAAGATAGAAGATTTACTCTATAGGTACCGAAGAAAGACAAAATATGCACTAGTGTTATTAGTGTAACATCAATGAACAAACCTAATGTTAATCCTCTCCTAATAGTAAAATTTAAATTTCCCACACTTATTCTTAATGACAACAAAAGATATTAAAATAACTAGTAATCTAATACAAAGTCATTGGTAATTTCGTGTTTCAATGTTCAAGTTACTAAAAATAAGGGCGAAGAATTTAAATTTTTCTACTATTCTGCCTGTCTTAAGGCCGTTTTACACCTAGTAAAATTTTAAATCAGCCAATAAATTGCGCAATTAATAGCTAGGTGTAAAACGGCCTTTACATAATTGTCAGGTATTTTACACGAATACCAACCGAACACATGTCTGTTGAAATGATGGCTGATTGAAACGTTGAAATGCATTCTAAATCGGCAACATAATATCTGTCAGGCACTGTACATTCAGCCAATAATTGCCGGATTATATAAACGAAAGCTCGGTCATTGGTATTTCGCCTGTCATGTCGTTTGATTATCGAAACTGGCGCGAACATAAAACTTAAAATGCCCACGCACAAGCGTTTGTCGGTTAAAGAGGCACGCACACGGCCATAAATTAAGGCCCCTGACGATATAAACGCATTAAAATGGAAACGATCGTTAAACTGTTTGCGGTTTAAGTGAAAAGGACTTAAAACGCCGGATATAATTATATTGGCTGGACAGTACATTTGCGTTAAATGCGAGTACACAACAATTTTACGTATACATTGTTATTTATTTCAAGAGAACCGGAAAACATGCCAAAATACCTCAGAATTTAAAAATATTTTCACGTTAAACTCATGTACTATATCTATAGTATAGTATATATGTCATCCGCCAAGCAAGCAAATGAAATATCGTGACACCAAACTTAAATAATAAAAAATATATATGTACCTATATTCCTTCTCGTCTTATTAATGTGATAACATAACGCTTGGTGTATTTTATCGCTAAAATATGTCTCCAGAACCCACGTAAATAACATAGCAATTACCGTGCCTATAATAAAAATGTATTTTTTACATAAAAACTCGCGAATTTTATATCGATGCCAAACCTGCATATTAGAATGCGGATAATTCGTAGCTAATCTCGAATTATTGTGTAGGGAATTGCGTGTGGGCCTTAATAGGGGTATCAGTTTTTATTATTATTACTATTACACCGTTTACATTTTAGCAATCGAGTGTGATATTCAAACGATCAGTAAGATTAGAGTGTATTACAATGTTATTTGCACAAAATTTGCGTTAAACGTTTACCAATAAATGTTGCAATAATTCACGTTTTAGTAATCGTTTAGTCATTATTTGAAATCCAAGCATACATCAAAAAAAAGATAGGTAAATATTTAGATTTTGAACTTACAAAAAAAGTTTTTTTTAAATCCGTCGTACGTGAAGTGGATATAATTTATGTGCTCTATTTTTAGCATTTTTTCATAATATCTCATATTTTAATTACAGGAATTAATAATAATATCCAGAACATTGAAAAATTTCTGTAAACATTCCGTTATACGTACATCAATTTATTTTTAGATAGTTTGGACGACTAAAAAACTATAAAATGGACTATGTACTGAGTAATTTATTTATACCTGGACGCTCAATTAACCCTCGGTATGCTCGCCAGTCAATTAATTTAAAATTTAACGTAGAAACAGAAATTATAACTTACCGTTTAAAATTCGATTATGCAAAACAATCACACAACTGGGAAATCAAGGAAATGTCACAATAATCACACACTGTACCTTCCGAATCAATAATTTGATGCCACGGAGTTGGTTAAATTAATGTAACAAGCACAAATAATAATAAAAAATGTCAAAAGAAGTTTACAAACGTAATTCCTAAATTGACAATTTTGAATAACATATTCGGGTGCAATCGGTTATGTTCGGGTGCAAATTTGAAATTACTGGTTAATTTAAGGGAATCATACAAAACCAAAAACGAAAACCTTTCTATAAATCGTGATAATAGTAAACCTTTTTTTTCTGCTATCCTGAAAATACAGGAATATATTGCATACATTACCAATATCGTTTTTAATTTCATTTTTAGATAGCCGTAGTCGGTAAAGCAGTTCTCTTAACAGGATGCGATTCACGTATGGGCTTCGCCCTCGCCCGGTATCTGGACGAACTAGGATTTACGGTTTTCGCAGGATTCCAGAACGTAGAGGATAATGCCCACGCGGACGACCTGAAAGAGGAATCTTCCGGTAGATTACACGTACTGCAACTTGACGTTTCTTCGGAAACGCAAATCTTAGCGGCCAGCTTGTATATCGTCGAACATTTACCCGACGATGCTTCCGGCTTGTGGGCTGTCATACACGCCGCTAATTACTTCGCTCTGGGAGAAATCGAATGGATTCCATACGAGGTGATTATAAATTCGAAGAGGACGCGAAATTCACAAAGAAATTTAATCAATAAACGAATTTGACAGTAGAATAGAGCGCCATCTTTGAGAATAAGGTGACGATGTAATGGTAATAAATTATCAAGATTCCTGTTTTTGGAGAATTAGGTGGTGTTAAAATGTTTGTTTTTAAAGGCGGGAAGTTTAAATCTTTTTTTTTTTTGTGAATATTAACGTTGAGAGAATAAATTATCCATTATATATAATAAATTATACGATTTTTTTTAAGGTTGTTAAGAAAGCAGCCGAGATCAATTTCGTCGGGGCGACCCGTGTAACTCAAGTTATGGCTCCCTTAGTCAGAAGGGCTCGTGGTCGCATTGTATTCGTCTCTTCCGGCTTATGTAGGGTGACATCCGCCGTGCGGGGTGTCCACTGCGCCCTATTTTCTGCAATTGAAGCAACAGCCACCTGCTTGAAACAAGAACTTCGTTCCAAAGGCGTGGACGTCATCACCGTGGCTCCGGGTGAATTCACCGCCTGCAGCTCATGGCTCACCGATGAAATGTTACTGGAAGAAGCTAAAGAGATGTGGGGACGCCTCTCGAGGGAACAGAAGAGGGAATACGGACAGGATTACTTCGAGACCGCCATCAGGAGCTTGGAAAAGTACACTAAAGTTAATGTGAGTCATTTATGGAAACAGTTTTGACGGTTTTTTACCGTTGTTTTTTTCAAACTTTAGGACGCTGATTTAGCACCTGTGCTCAAGGCCCTTTCCGACAGTATAACCCGCACTTTCCCCTTGACCAAGTACACTCCAGTAACGCGCAGTGAGAAATTACAAGCCTTCATCGCCGAACACCTGCCCAGACCCATCTATGACGTTTTCTACTCGTAATGTGTAACTGCAACGACCAAAATCATCACCTCATTTATCATGATTTATTTACCGTGTACATACATAGATTATGAGTGTGTTTCTTCCAATTTTAATCACAATTCAACCGTAAAGTGATTTAGACCAATCAATTAGCGCGCGAATTAATTTTAGAGGCGTGGCTTACGTGCGCCATCTCTTGCGATCCATTCGAACGTGTTTCGACATACAAAAACATAAAAAAAAAAACGTTTTACATACAATAAAAACCTCTGAACTTTCTCGACATACGAACATCTTTTTTCTTTTTATTTCTATATTCAAAATAAAGTAAATGTCATTGATTTTTTCCACTTGTTACACATTCAAGTGCTAAAAAGCATTGAATCGGAAAAAATTGACGTCAATATCGCCCACTGTATATTTTTTTATGGTTCAAATAACGTACAAACCTTCCAATAAGAAATTTATAGCGTTTCTGTACCAATAATTTCATGCATAGGAAAATATTATGGGCATTTTAAAATTTTATTGAGGACGGAAATATATTTTCATTTTACGCTAAATATTTTTGTCTAGTCGCATTTTTTTAATGAATATCAATTAGTTAGCACCGTGGTACTTATATACTTTATTCTATGTGCCTTTTTGAAGTCGCCTGAAATTATCTTGTTATCTTAATATAAAAAAATGTAAATATTAGGAAATATTGGTTGTTTTTATTTAGGTGTATTCATTATATATATACATAGTTCTTTTTTTATATATGTAAGTGTTATATTATGTGTAATTAAGGAACAAATGAGATGTTAATAAAAATTAACTGTAAATAAATAATTTTTGAATTTTTAAATTTGGCGCGCTTAAGATATTTATGTTTGTAACTTAAGAAAAAGGTATAAAATAAAACAGATTGTTACAATAGTATTTATCACTTTTTTATTGATTTCACCTAACCTTTTAGATTTTATAATAACCAAGTTCAAACCCGTAAATTCAACATAATGCAATTAAAATACCTATACCTATATCAATGATATTATTATCGCAAGTAATTGCTTTGTTCGGTTGTCTGGAGTACTCTAAAGGCCGTTTTACACCTAGCTATTTATTCCGCAGTTTATTGGCCAATTTAAAATTTTACGTATAAAACACGGATTAAATCCGTATTATACTTATACACGAGGATTGGTAGTAGTGCAGAAAGATGCAAGAAACATCTCACAAAGAACTGAAAGAACAGACAGTTATTTCATTGCTATCAGCTAGAACAAACTGAAAAAAGATTGCTATTACGAGCGCACATTTAAAATTTATTAACTGTCAGGTTAACATGTTTCTTTATCATTTATCACAGCTGTTACTCGCTTGAATATGAGTTAATAAGTTATAAAAACTTCGAAAGCTGTCAAATAATTGTCATTTTTTGACAAAAACCGAACTTGATGGCTTCCTATTGGCTAGAACGAACTCAGAAAGGGCGACTATTCCGTGTGGTTAAAATTTGGTAGCTAGTAGTATAGTAGTAAAATGTTTTTTATGTATAAATAATAAAAATTTCACATTATTCCGCATTCATATGTACATCAATAAACGAATATTTATTTACTCTCAACTTTTATGTTATTAGGGAATTGTACGTAACTACAATGTTTTTACAAAGATATTTTCCAAGACCCAATGTTTCCCTGAAGGCATATAGAGCTCAAACAACCCCTTGTATAACCTTTGAACTTTGAAAGCCGATCTTTACTTTCAATTTTAATGTTATTGTTTACCTAATCTGGCGTATTGGGGAAAAATAAAATCGTTTCAAATCATTAAAGGACCCTCTTGAACGTTTGTTTTTGCATATGTAGCTTGCCATCAGGCTTTTCTTTTTACATCATTAGTGAAATTTATAAAAAGGTAAGTGGTTTTTTTTATGTAATACATTAATACACGTATTAGAAAATAGTAAAAATCTGGTTTGCGTATTATTTTGATGAAAAATTGCATCGAGTCACTGCAATTTTAATCTCATATGTTTTCAATAAATTTGTCGCAATGCGAAAGCTACAGTCAATCCGCTGGTTGCGTTCGGAAAAATCAAATTAATTTCCCGAGATGTCGACAGCCACATATTGGATTAAAAATGATTAACGACAAAAGCATAATTCACAATCGCTTTTAATAATTGTGAAATCGTTACCGTCTGGCGGTGTGATCGATCGATATCAACCGCCCATTCTGTAGGTTTGTTCGTTGAAATTGCACCAATTACACTGGTGCATATTTTATCTTTCTCAGCTACGTAAAGAGTGAATCTTCTATCCTATTTTAATGACAAGCCAGTGTAGTAAGCCTAGCAACGACGAACAAACCTCGTGATGTGTTCGTCTGGAAACCCCTCACTCCGTGGGTGCCCGAGGCATGCGCTAGAAACTCGAAACCCGCCAATCGCATCGCCGTCCGTTACAGTCGCTTGATCGCGTTCGACCGGCGTAACGGCGCGATAATTATAATCAAATAAAAAAGGAAGAGATGAACTCGTACTCCGAACGAAAGTGATCGCGCATAATAATCAAAAACTAACAACAACGCACACGATGGAAGATGGCAACGAACACAACGGAAAACCGTTTAAAATAACCGATTTCACCAGGGAACACAGGAAAGGTGTGGTTGCCGCCTCGCTAGAGGATCTAACAACGAAGATACGCGAGAAATTGGGCATCCTAGGCGATATAGTGATCGTATTGGAGGGTGACGGGACCGAGATCGACGACGATGAATATTTTGCGACGTTAGACCCGCATACGAATCTGATGGTGTTAGCGGAGAATCAAAAGTGGCAGCCGCCGGCGCCGCCTTGTCACCTATCCGTCGACCAGCTCGATGACGGGAAAGGAGGTGGCCCAGAACTAGCAGGTCTAGTCGGAAAGCTCAAGCACAACTTATGCCATGTTTCTTTATTAGGCGGGCCCGAATTGGAATTGCTCAGTGATATGGATCCCGATTCGCTCGTTGATATTACATTTCCTGATAAGATCTTTTTAGAACAGCTGAAAGAGGCTTCCGGCAGGTATCTGAGCGAGAAACGGCAGGCGCAAGACGCTTTGGAATTGTTACGTCTCTACCAGGAGAAGGAGGCCGAGTCCGGTGGGACACAATAATAATTATATCAAAATACGATACCCGACTCACGAGATTTCCACATAAGACTGATTAAATTGCCACAATTGTCGGAGTGGCTGGAGTTTATGGGGCTAGCCAGTTTAAGACAAAACGATGCATGACAAATACAATTTCGAAAGATTTTTGTCTGTAAGTGTTCTATATATGGGCAGTTGATTTGGCTATTTATATGCATATTAATGAAAAGCTTGTCCAGTCCAAAATGGCCTTTTCTTTTTGTCAGAAATGATCAGTAAGTATTGAAAAATCATTGTAAAAAATGGTATTTATAGGTTATGTGTGTAGTGTTTATGTTTATGACGTTTCTGGCGATTGGTAGTGGTGCTTGGTGATAAGGTAAGGTAAAAAAAAAACTCTAACCAATAATTTAGAATAATCAGGTACAAATTTGAATGAACTCAATTTACCTTATGAAGGTGTGTAAAAGTAATTGTTTTTTTAAGAAAATAACTTAGCTGCAACAATTTAATACTCTTTTTGGTTGATGGTGGTTGACAGGTGTTTTTTTTTCGCTGCGTTTTGTGTGCTGAAGTAACCTAACTTTACTTCTATAAGTAACAGCATTACTGCATTCGCCAGAAACGTCAAAATTACAAGGTACATAACCTAGAAATAGCACTTTTTACACTAATCCATTTTCAAAAAAAAGGAAAGGACATTTTATACATACAGAAAAATATAAGGTTCCAACAATATATACATATAAATTATCAAGTTGGCGGTCCATATACTGAAGTATAACCCATGTTTTTGTGGCAGTTACCTTAATTTTCAAGCAACTAAATGCAACAAAGAACAACACCCCTAAAATGCGATTTCTTTTAGTCCCGTAAACTTCAGTTTACCCAAATTGTCTCCCCTGGCATTTATAATATGTACCCAATTGCTCAATCACTTAATTAAAAGCACAGCCTACACTTAAACACCAACGAGACACACACAGTTACGAAACAAACTAATGAAATTTGACATCAAAAATATTTAGGCACCATTATTCCAAATATGTAACGTTTCACTTCCCGATCATCCTCCTTCAGGTTTTTTACTAAAAAATTCTCGTCGCAGTAAAATTATTGCTTGCCAATTTAGTGCTGTGATAAGTGAGTGTGTGTGAGTATTAATTGATATCCCCCGCAGTGGCAAAGTTGTTTTCTACAGCATTTTATATATGGAATGATGAAGTTTTTTATATATGTACTTTTGTATATTTTATGTAGGTTTTAAGTTCGGCGCGATAGATTTTACTATAACGAGTAATTTATTCATCATAGTCATTCTCATGTAATCTTAGTCATATTTATCATTAAAACTTATTTACTACCTTGATATTGTATACAAATAGATTAAAAGCTAAATAGGAATTAATAAAAAAATTATACATAACTTCAGTGGTAATAATTTATTTTATACATCAACATCTTTTACGATTATACAAATTTGATTAACACATTAAAATGTAAGCCCATTAAAAAAGAAAATAAAACATAATTGAATAAATACAACAATGAGATTATCCTGTGATAATACAAAAACATACTACTGGAAATGAAATTCATTCTTCACTATTACATTTATGTTAAGATGGATGATATGACAAGCATGATATATTTTCTTCGCGACAGACACATATTCACTGCTTACAACAGAGTACATGGACTCTTTTCACGGAACGGGTTGACTCTCTGATTGGAAAAACCGACCAAAAGGCAATCCTCTTGCTCATGTTCGGTGATATATTTGATGATGTCGTCCACGGCTTGTGAAACGGGAATACGCTTTATAGCAGCCTCCCTGCGGAGTTGCTCGGTTATAGCGCGTTGCTGTTGTAAATTTGAAACAACCATGTCCATTAACGCAGTATCTGAGAGGCCTATTGTGCCGTTTTTTTACGTACACCTCGCGAACCAAAAACTTTATGGGTGCGGCACTGCACTTTTTTAACACACAATGTCGACGACGCACGCGAAAGCTATAAGCTAATTGAATAAACGCGTAGTTTATCGACTATAAATGGAATATTTAACACCTTAAGCAGGAAATTGGTCGTTATTTTGGAATATTAAACGATTTAATGATGATCGTTGACCTTGTCAGTTTTTTTAATCTGTAAACTGTCAAATTTACAATTTACCAACCTAGAAGCAATAAATATTCCTGTATGATACGTCACACCAACCTCGTTCTTCAACGCGCCAAATTTAAAATTAAGTAATTTCTATTAAATGAGCATTTTATTTTTTAATTCAACCACTAAGAAAAGATCTATTCGATTAAATATTTCTACAGATTTTAATTTTGTTTTTCTGGTTTATTATGGATGTAAATATATATTCCATGCACTCACTGCTATTTGGTAACCTGCTTATTATAGTTTCACTGTTTGGCTGGATATAAATGAACAATTTATATAAATAGTTTTTATTTCAGATTTGTAAAGTTAGAAAAACAATAAATCATGTATTAAATATTTTTATTTTTAATTCAAAATAATACATATTTCACTTAACAGGGACATTTTTAAGCGTTTTGGATAATATAGGCCCCTTGCCTGGCACTTTGAATGGTACTCCTTTATAACAAGCTTCAGATTTATCATTTGTATGTAAATCAGGAACGACCGTTTCAAAAATCTTCTTTTTCGGGTTCATCACAGCATCTGGTCTTCGTACATAGCCTTCACACTCAACAAATTCTCCAGCAATGACTCCTGTTGGGGGTTGGAGGACTTCCACGGCTTCACCAGTGCTCGCACACATCACCATAGCTTCCGATGTAATACCACGCATCTAAATATTAAATTTACCTCAATATTTTCATAAAAACACTTCAATTATGAGTAAAACTTACCTTCACCGGTTTTAGGTTGCATAACAGCATCACTGAACGATCTTGTAATTCATCGATCGGAACATGTTTAACTAATCCTGAACAAACAGTTCTCGGCTTGTCTTCCCCGCAGTTAATCTTGAGTACATACAATGTGTCTGCATCAGGGTGCTTTTGGACATCCTCTACCTTGGCAATTCTCAAATCTAGTCGACCCACATCAACTGGAAGTTCAGACTCCCCACTAGATTTTTCTTTTGCTTCTTTTGGCTTTTTCTCTTTTTTGGGTTTCGCTTCTTTCACTTCTTGTGGTGGTGGCTTCGATTCTGTAGACGCCTTAACAGGTTCGATTGACTGAGAGAGTTGACTGGTTTTATCTTGATTTGGTATCGAAATTTGTTTCACACCATTTTTCACTTCTAAATCAACAAGCTTTTTCCTAGCTTCTTCTACTGCTAGCAGTAATTTAGCATTCTCTTCTCGTAATTGTGTTGCTCTAATATTGTTATATTCGGTATTTAAAGTATTTAACTGAAAAATAAAAGATTAGCCGGTTAATACTTTGGTATTTGACAGTTCTGTTAACCTCGTTCTTTAATTCGGTGATCGTCCGTTTTGCGGTCTCAGCATTTTGTTTGACCGCTTCGATGGTTATTTTCGAACTCATTTTTATTGTTGCAGTCACAAGTTGTCTAAAATTATTAATTATATTATGCATTTACTAATAGAACTGCAATTCTATTTTCTTTTTTGTGACGAGTTGCAGTTGACTCGTGCGAAATTAGTTGCAGTTACAAATTGCTGCCAATCAAATATAAAGAGAAAATAAAATTCTCTCTATGTGGTATTTATATTTTTTGCTGACTATATATTTGATTTGGAGCGTAAAATTGGTTTTGTTTGGCTTGCTTTTTTTAATTCAATATTATTGCAGATGTTTTTTTATCCGCTGTCAACGCTCCATTGTCGAAAGAACATTTACAATATAGAATTTATACAGTGTTAGCAAAAAGTTTACGCCGCGGTATACTTGAAAAACTAAATTCCTGTGGTATTAGGAACAGGAACCTTCTTCTCCTGAAACCTATAAGTCATACCTTCCCGGATTGCAGCTAATAAAATGGAAACATATCGCAAGGTTCGATACTGGATCCATTCTTGTTTATACTCAGGAATAAAAATAAAAACAGTATTTTCTATTCATTCCATAATTTATTATAATTAAAATGCAAAACTTTAATAAAAACACGTAAAAAAATATCCTTTAGTTACATCTTAAGATTAATAGTGATGATGATAATCTCCATCACCTCCGCCGGCCCCTCCGGAATGGGCCCCATGTGCAGCAGCTGCGGCCGCTGCTTCCGCAGCGTTCGATTGAGCCAACTGGGCGGCATCAGCGGCTTTTTGCGCGGCAGCTTGGGTGGCCTCGAAGTCTACTTGGGCTCTGTGCAATTGATCCGTCAAAGCCTCCAATCTTTGCTGAGCGGTGCCAACCATAGCAGTTTGGGAAGCCAATTCGCCGGACGCCTCATTCGCAGCTTGATTGGCGTGGTCTAAGGTACTTTGGGCAGAGTTCAAAGCGGAGTTCAATACATTGACCTGTTGCTGGGCTTGTTCGGCAGCCCTTCTGGCGGCATCGGCTGCGCGTTCGGCTTGTTGCAATTGCTGTCTCTCGCCGGTCAGCGCTACCTCTGCGTCGCGGACTTGCTGTTCGATGCCTTGCAAGAGGAGTTGCTTACCTTGCAGAGCGGCTTGCGCAGTCGCCGCATTCTAAATAGAAAGGGCAGTTAGGTTATGAAAATTGACGTCAAAAGGTCGTATATACGACGTCCTTCATTGATCACTTGACGTTTGTTACTGAATTGACGTCAATATGACGTACCGGCGCTGTGAAAAATGAGGATATATTAAAATTGACTTACTCCAGCTGCGGCTTGAGCTAAGGTGTTCTTGGCTGTGAATGCGGCTTGATGACTAGCCACGAGTTGATTTTGTACAGCATTGTAGGCCTGTTGTGCCGAACCTTGGGCGATTTTTCTCAAGCCGCTTCCAGCGCTGTAACCGTGTTTGCCTCCATCGTATCCTCCACCACTGTGACTGCCTGCATGATTGCTGTCGGCTGTTTCGCTGTCGTAAACGTCATAATGTTGTTGTCCATGGCCGTAGTCGTTCCATTTAGATGGTGAAGTAGAAACGGCGACAACTGAAAAAAAAAAATTAATAAAATACATATTTTAAAACGAACCAATCGGAATTCAACGTTTAAAATTGGCGCGAAATTCGAAATTCAAATATACTCACTGGCACAAGCTACAACAACCAGGATTTTGACCATCTTCACTTCCTAAAATCAACGAAATGGATTAAATTAAACGATTTAATATCAATTTTATATTATATTAACTCACTTATTTTCAGGTGCACAAATGTTTAAAGGAGGCAAACTGAGTTGATACTGTTCCAAATAAACCAGGTTCACTATTTATACAGAACATTTACACGAAATAATGCTGCGATTTTACTAGTGGGGTATAAAAACGGATCTATAGAATGTTAGGATGACAAAAAAGTGAAATGTATCAATAAATGTATTATACTTGTAGGTAATTTAACCGTTATTATGTGCGAAATATATTTTATCTTTGTCGCGTTCACGCCTGCATGCTCATACCTCTTTTTTGCTAAAAGGTGGGCAACTATATCTTGGAGATTTAATTTTTTTTCTATAAACCGCAAGCAGAATTACCAATATTCTTTATGTCGATTTTAAACATCTAATACTGCAACAATAGGACGGAGAAATGGCCCAAAATTACGCAATTGTAAAAAATATTTGATTTTTAAAATGATTTTACGCTTAAAAATTCCTCTTTGGTGAAAATATATTATATAAAATCTCATTCCTTACACAAAGTAATGAATATAGTATAATTTTCGGTATTATTATGTTTCTTTGGAAATTTTAATGATAAAGGTTTAAAATTGTGGCGCTAAATTTAAATACGCACATGAAATTTACCCAATTCTTAATTGAATTGTTTTAAAAATCTATAATAAAGCATAAAAAAACGTATTTTTTTACTTTAAAAAGAGTGAAAGCGTTTAATCGAATATCTATAATGTATAACATATTTTGCAAAACCGTTATTGCAAAATCCGCTTTTATAAGGTTGTATACTTTTTTCATTGATATATATTATTGCGTGGTATAACAAAATTTGTCATGGCTTTTACCCATATTTGTAAATTACAATTGAATGAATTTATATTTTTTTTTTGTTGCGGTTACCCACTATATGTATGTACGTAAAATTCTTATATCGTTACACACAACTATCCATTTACCAAGATCAATTGTATTCAATGTCAAATGCTTAAATTACTAAAAGTTGAAACATAAGAAGGGCATAATAAGTAGGTAACCTCTGTATTAGGATTTGTAATCGACCATTAACTGTATTTAATAAGTGGAAAATTTGGACCGAGTAAATATAATTTCGATTTTAAAGAATTAAATGACACATGCTGAATTTTGGATCCTGTTTCAATAACGTTTATTTTGTATCAGAATTACACGAGTTTAAAAGATTAATGTTTTTATCATAATAACCAATATTGACTGAATAGTATTCGGGCCTTTCCACAAATTACACAAAAAAAATGATTTAATACACTTAATTACTCAACATTTAATTTTCATATTTGAAAGTAAAATCAATTCAAAAAATGATAAATTTAAAATTATATCCTAAAACGTCACAACTGTTTTAGCCAATAAAAAAACTGGTGACTTTTGTGTACGCCCAGTGTCACATGTCGTACGATTTGATAGTTTTTGGTTCGTGTAAAAGTGACATTTATAGCGTTTATTTAATAATTGTGTTTATATTTAATATGAACTGTGAGATTGTAATACATTGTGCTGCTGTTAAGTATTAGTAATAGTTTGTAAAAATGCTGAGGTAAGTTTTAGAAGATTACTGTTGTTATGAGGCTTGTTCATAGAAGTCCTGACTGTTTCCAACTGGTTATTTCGTTCGAACAATAAAATAATCATTGCTGCCTAGGCATAACTCTTAATAAGGCTGAAGAAGTCCAACAGAAATTGTTAGTTTAGGATTGATATGATTCTTCTATAAACAAAGCTATAGGATTTGTGCAAACAGGTTCTTTTACAAAAACAACTTACGTTAGGTCCTGAATTTGAAATGGCTGCTGACCTAAATTTACTATGTATTGATGAGATTATGATTATATAATATTTTTGAACAAATCTAGATCTTGAGGATGATGTTTTCGTGGAAACAATACGAGTTATAAATAATTCCAATCAAACTCTATGTCACAATTGTAAATTTGACATATTAATCTATGATATTAATTGACAGCACAGACGAAGATAGAGATGTGCAATTGACAAACACGTAATTTTTTTATTGGCCCAAAGCAGAATCCATATTTTTTTATTGGACGAAACAGTTGTGGCGCTAGACTTAATTTTTTTTAGAAACTGCATTTTCAAACTTTTATTTTCTTTAAAAATACTAATCTCGTAAACAAAAAACCTGTAAATTCGTGGCGCCTTGAAACTTTTCTTTCGAATACAAAAAGAGAAAGAAAAATGGCTCGAATTTATTGTAGGTTTTGTGACATTATACGCATGCGTTAAATCGGTGTACGTCCGTGTCATCCATGAAAATCGAAATGTGTTCGGTATCCAAGACGAAACAAAAATAACAAACAAAATGTTATCAAAATTCTAACGGGACCGTTCTCCTAAAGTCGTCAAAATTTTGTGTACGCGGAATTTTTGTGAAATTTAAGAGCAAAATTTGATGTAACCGCTGCGCAAATATGGTAACGTCGGCCCACCGATCCAGTAAGTATATCCTATCGATGATATCACGTATTTTGTAGAGGGAATGCATATCGGTGCACATCGGCCAGGCGGGCGTCCAAATCGGGCAACGCCACGTGGGAGCTGTACTGTTTAGAGCACGGCGTCGAGGCCGATGGGAACCCTTCGAAGGAGACGACGGACAATTGCTTTGGCACCTTCTTTTCCGAAGTCGAGAACGGTAAAATGGTGCCCAGAGCTGTCATGGTCGACTTGGAACCAACTGTAGTCGGTACGATTGGACCGGGATCAAAATCGAAGCGCCCAATTTTGATTTTTCTTTGTGTTAACAGACGAAGTTCGAACTGGAAAGTACAAACAGCTCTACCATCCCGAACAGTTGATCACGGGCAAGGAGGACGCTGCCAATAATTACGCTAGGGGACACTACAGCATCGGCAAAGAGATGATTGACGTGGTCATGGAGCGTCTGTATAAGTTGGCCGAGCAATGCTGCGGTCTCCAAGGGTTCTTCGTCTTCCATTCGTTTGGAGGCGGCACTGGTTCGGGGTTCACGTCCCTGTTGATGCAGAAACTCTCGCAGGATTTCGGCAAGAAGAGTAAATTGGAATTCGTTGTGTATCCTGCTCCTCAGGTACGTACAATTTGAAACGTCAAAATGACGTTTTTCGATATTTGTCTTCACGTATCGACTAAAATACGGCTCCTTCTTATTTTCTGCTATTCGTATCGTAGATTTGCGCTTAAAATCGCCCATCTTCCAGCATACTCTTAGGTGTATCTTCAACAGCTTTACTTCCACAGCGATTATAGTGTAAGTCTTCCAAGAGTGAGGGTGTTTCGATTACAGGTTTGCACCGCCGTCGTCGAACCTTATAATTCCATCTTGACCACGCATATGACCTTGAACCATTCCGACTGCGCTTTCATGGTGGACAACGAGGCCATCTACGATATTTGCCGTAGGAAGCTGAGCATCGAAAGACCCGATTACATCAACTTGAATAGACTTATCAGTCAGGTGGTCTCCTCCATCACGGCCAGTTTGAGGTTCGACGGGGCCCTCAACGTGGACCTGACGGAATTCCAGACTAATTTGGTACCTTATCCTCGCATACATTTCCCGTTGGCCTCTTACGCTCCTGTGGTCTCCTCGGACAAGGCCTTCCACGAGGGCATGTCCGTCTCAGAGATCACCTCCGAGCTATTCGAGCCCGCCAATCAGATGGTCAAGTGCGATCCGCGACAGGGGAAGTACATGGCGTGCTGTCTCTTGTACAGGGGTGACGTCGTGCCGAAAGATGTCAACGCTGCGATAGCTCAGATGAAAGCGAAAAGCAACGTCAGATTCGTGGACTGGTGTCCGACCGGTTTTAAGGTTGGCATCAATTATCAACCCCACACCGTCGTTCCAGGTGGTGATTTAGCGCGAGTACAAAGAGCTGTCTGCATGCTGTCCAATACGACAGCCATTGCCGCGGCGTGGAACAAATTGAACAGGAAATTCGACCTGATGTTCGCCAAAAGGGCGTTCGTTCATTGGTACACGGGCGAAGGCATGGAGGAAGGGGAATTTCAGGAGGCGAGGGAAGATTTGGCGGCCCTCGAAAGGGACTACGAGGAAGTGTCGGCGGAATGTTGCGATTTCGACGACGATAAAATGTCCGACATGTAATTTTGAGATTGCATAAATAATTTCGGAAATACATTCTCATTTTGTCTTTTATATTTTATTTATGTTTTCATTTTGTATATGTCCCTTCATCATTCGTCTTTTATTTTTAAATAAATTCGTTACCTTGTGATGTAAACAGTGACTTTTTGTTCGTTTTTTTGAAAAAAGAAAAGGGTGTTTAAAGCGGATAAGTTGGTACTAAAAAAATGCAGGTAAATCCATTCAAATATATATACATATAGATTTTAATATGGGACGTGATATTAAAATTTAATTTAATTATTTCAGTTTTAATTCATTTTACATTTAAATATAGTACCTTTTACGCTAAATATAAAGTGATATAAAGCGATTGGTACTACCGATATCTCGACATTTTTGACGTTTCAAAACCAAATATTTTTTTCGCTCATATAAAATGCAGTTTTCCAATCGTTCTAATCTTAAATTCATACAAAACGTATAAATAAGTTTCAATTTAATAATTTTAAAGTACAATTTAACACAAAAACATGGAATCGCCACCTATAAAGCCTCCAAGAGGCGTAAAAACCACTAAAGAAACGGTAAGTTTTAATACACCCCCAAACTCGTCCCGTTTATTTTTCGATTTATTTCCTATCCCCTTAGAGTGGTTTATTAATGAACGTCATCCGCACACTATCGGCGACAGAGACCAACGAACAGAGAGACCGAGAGAAAGCCAAATTGGACTCGGAATTCAAATTATGCGACAAGAGATTAGACGACCTAGTTCAGAAGCACGAAGGCGATTTAACGCAGGTGATGATGATTTTCAGCACGTTATCGCAACAAGTGACCGAATCTCGGGAGAAAATACAGAGGATCAAGAAGAATCTGCAGGCATGCAAGACATTATTGCATTGCAAACGTGATGATTTAAAGAAGTTATGGATTGAGGGATTAGAATACAAATACATGCTCCAACTGCTTGAGGAAATGTATGAATTTAAACTGTAAGTAATCAATGCTCTTTAATTTGCTGATATTTCATGTTGTGCCAGTGAGAAAATGCACGAAATTCCCACCAAAGTTCAAAACCATTTAAGTAAGAAGGAGTACTTGCATGCGACGAAACTTCTGGTTGAGGCCGCGTCCTTGGGGAAAGATAGTTTAGAGGGTATTGAAGGTATTAAGGAATTGAAAATAGATATTGAACAGAAGAAAGAGGTTGGTGTAAAACTGAATGTTGTAAACTTTTATAATATACTGTCTTGCTGTTCAATAGAATCAGTTTTAATTTATATTTGTAGGAATTACATCTGGTGTTATTAAACGAATTGAAACAGCAAATATATACAAAGACATCGCAACATGTTTTATCTTTAAGCAGGCAAAGTTCGCAGAAAGAAACTGGTTTGAATTCTCAATTTCGTCGTAGTAGTGAATTTAGAATGTCATCTAGACGAAATATACCTCGGAGGATATTTCAAGACAGCCCCACAATGTGAGTTATTTTATATTTTATTTAGTAATGATTTTGTTTTAAATATATTATTCTTATGATGTAAGGCAAAACAATATTATTTAATTCAATTGCAATTGATGAAATTTGATGACTTTTTGGTGTAATACCAACAATTTAAGCTAAATTAATAAAACATAGTTCATTAAGTAGTTGCGGTAAATAATTTTTTTTTTTATAAAATTTTCCCAAAATATTTCATTGATTCTCTAATTTAAACAAAAATATTCACGTTTTCATTATTTCCTTTCAAAAACTTATTTTAACATACGTTTGTATTTTTTACAATATAATCTAAATATAAAAAGGAATCGGAACTGCAGTTTGTGCGTCTTTACCGATATCGATCGGCTTCGTCCGGATTAGACCGGCATTGATCGAAGTTGATCTTCGGTAAAAGAAAAAAAAAGAATTTATATGAACTACTCCATAGGTTTGAAGGTAAATTCGATAGAATCGACGATTTTGAAATTGGGGAAGATCTTTATGTACGTCTGACTCGTACCGGCCAGGAAAGCGATCCTTCGCATTTTGTGGCCATTTTAGTGAAGTGTTTAGCATTATTGGATAAGATACCATATGCTGTTGATGTAAGTCATTAAAATTTTATCGTTTAATAAGAAAAATATCACCGGAATTTCCATTCTAGATCTTTAAATCTGATATGAAATCAGAATTGTTAAATATTGCCCAGAGAACGACGATTTTTATGAATGATTTTAAGAATTACCAAGCCGAGGGTGAACAGAATAAAACTTCTTTGCTTGTAGAGTTTATGCAGACGTTATTCAACCAATTTAAGCAAGTAGCGCATGCGCATTCGCTGCTACTCAAGTGCTTTCAACTAGCTATTGCCGCACATAAAGTCGATGTTAAACTTTACGATATGAATACGTATTGGACACAAGTACAATTTGTCGTAAGGATATAATTTCTGCCCCGGATGAATGTACAAACTCCATCTAAATTCTATATTACAGATACAAAATTTGCTGAACGATTACCTCGATATTCAAAACACAACCGCTGATGTTCAACCGAATGAGCATTTTGTCAACGATTCGGATAATTTGTCTTCGTATTTTTCAAGGAGGAAACAACAAGTGTACGTTTTGGTGTATCGTTTTTTTTTTTAATTACATCGAATCTTAATATTTAAATACTAATTTAGGAAAAAGATTTCCTTGTTTAAATTCGACGATTCTTCGAGCGCACTAACCATGAGTAACAATTTGAAGGAGGCAGGTGCGAAACTGGATAAAATATTAGTGTGCGATCCCGATATGAACAATATTCTTCTCATATTTATACCGTTGATGTGTTTTGTCGAGGAAATCGAAGAATCGATGGGTTTAGCACATGGGTGAGTAATATACATATGAAGTTGTTTTTATATTTATTTAAAACATTATAATTCCTATTATTTGGTATACCAACAAAAAGCTAATTTAAAAGGATTAACAAATTTACAAGAAGTAGTTTAAACATGAAGTATAAAAAAAAAAAACAACGGTCCCAAGTATTGTGCCTTGAGGAACACCTGAAGTTCTTAACTAACTTTTTTTCTCTTTTGTAGTTTAAAAATACCTGTATGTCATGTTAATTAATGTTTATATTTGTACAATAATGAATTTTGATTAAGATATTAGACATTCTAATGTCAGTCTTTTGTTTTTTTTTTTTGTTTTTTATTAGTTAGATAGCTCTTTACTAACTTGAAATATCTTGAAATATCCTGTGCCGTTACAATTGTTTCGATTATTATTGTATGGTTTACTATAACAAACTATTAGATAGTTAGATTTAAGAGTGTCGCATACATTTATCCAATCTGTGATATTATTGTATTGAAGATGTACTTCAAAGACATTTAACCATTTCTTCATTTTTAACAAAATCTAAATAGATAATCTGATGTTTCTTTAAGAAAAAAGTATAATTTACTACAATATTTTAGGATATCAATGAAATAATATAAAACGATTTTATTTTATGTTTTATTTAGATCAAAATGCACTTTACATCAATTCCTATCGGGATATGTAACAAATACATTCTTAAAACGGAAATATACAGAAACTAGAACAGAAATAGAGAACGCAATTCAAGAAAAAGACGCTTGGAAAGCTACAGTACTCGTAGATGTTACAATAGATTATAAACCGTTGCTAGTCGTAAGTTTAAATCTCTAAATCTTAATCGAATCCCCATATTTATAATAATCTTTTTGCTCGCTATTCAAGAGTATCGTAAAAGTTGAAAAAGCCATCACGTTATGGCAAACAATCTTAAAATCCCTACCGATGTATCGTGAGTATATCGTCAAGTACACTTGCGAGGCTCTGAAGGAGTTTCGAGACACCTGCCATGCAGCGTATCGTGGAATTGTTCAACCGCACACTGAAGATCGGAGGATTTGCAGTGCCGCCTGGTTGAAAGACGAGGATATAAGCAGATTTTTAAAGTTAAAACGGAAATTGCATTCCCTAAAATATGATTCTAAACGGTTTTCGTTTTTAGATCCCTACCGAGTTGGGTAAGTTTGAAGGCGCAACAAGAGAGCCATGCGAGATTTGAACGCAGGAGAACAGTTCGCAGGGAATTAACAGTCGAGGAAGAGAGTCCGGAAGATATCAGGCAACGCAATATAAGGGAAGCTGAGATATTAGCCGGTAACCTAGGTGAAGGCGGTGTAACAGCTGCAGAAATCCTAGTCGGACATGTCTTTGCTGAAACAGCTGGCACAGTTGCAGGAAAGTATGGTGAGTTTGTTGATTTGAAGTTGTTTATAATTCTGTGGCTTAAAAAGAGTTTCCTTTGCTCGGTTTTCTAGAGAGAAAAGAAATAGATTGAAAAAGTGCTTCAGGTGCACGTATACCTTCAAGCTTTTCTGACATGAATAATTTCATGATAAAAAAAATAAGGGAAAGTTGATGAATAAAATAACATGTTGGTCTAAGAGTCGAGGCGTAAAAGATTCGAAAAAGAAATTGGACGCCCTGTATGCGATATATAAAGTAACAAAAGATTTAAATTTGTTGCAGTATTATAGAAATTATATGTGGAGCTTTTTTCCAAAACGCAATTTCTGACGAAAACTGTTTTTCGAGAAAATTGTAATTAAACTCGGCTCAGTAAAAACAATTTCTTTTGAACTTCCATTTTACAGCAAAAGGAAAAATACAAAAATAAATTGCATTTTGAAAATAAAACTGACATTTATTTCATTTTGAAAATAAAATTTAGTATAAATTGCATTTTTAAGAAAAAACCAACAAATTTCTTTCACTTTTTTTATTTATAAAAATACAAGAGCTGTTATAGTTTTACTTCGCAGTCATCTTCTAAGCAGTGGCAATTATTATCTTCATCATCACCTGTGTTCATTTTCTGTCTCATGATTTTGACAGCTACTTACAGCCTCACTTTTTTTCTAAAAGATTTTTGTAAAAAACAAACTTCTCGATATTTTTCCACTCTTCGTCATAGAGTGTTATCAGGGTCTCAATGTTTTTCAACTTAAGTGGTTTTACTTTGTTTTCTAGCGACAATTTCTCAACAGTCACAAAGCTGATGGATACTCCTTTTTTCATTATCGTCATAAACCGTTTTGATTATGTCATCATTTCGGCAATTTTCTTCCATTTTCACTTTAATTACTTTCTTTTTGTTTTTCGTATTTATTTCCTTTTTAATAAAAATTCTTTTCATGTCACTAATTCCAGTAAGTTTTTTACAGTTAGCGTCACTTCTTAATGTCTCAGACCACCCACTCTTCTCCCAATCTTCTAACTCTTCCTACTTCTCTAAGAATTTATTTAAAATCTTCTTTTAACACAATCTCACTTCTTTTTCTGTATTTTTTCTCTATTTGATACGATCTGCAGGCATGTAAGAATGCCCCCTTACGGGAAAAATTACGGTTATGTTGTCAAGGTTTTCAGGAGCATCATGGTATAACCAAAAACACATCGAATGTATAACATAACAGTGTTTATTTTACCCTGCGCAACCGTCGGAAAAAAATCGTAAATTTGTTACGTTATCTGGTATCTCTAATTCGCTTAAAAAATCTCCAATGGCTGATGCTACTTGTATGGCTCCTCTGCCTGCTTTATCCTCACTCCAAGTATGAAAAACAGGATCATTACATTTCAAATCTATTATGTACAGGTTATAAAATAACAACTGACGCATGTATAGTCTGGTTTACGTTGAGAAGGAAGTATTACTCTTATGGAGATGGTACCCAACGATGCCAAATCTACTTAAATATCTAATTTTTCGTATGTTGTCGCGCTGAACAACTTCACGAATTTCATGTTGGCGCTTAATAAATGTCAATTTGTAAATTTTGTTTGTATTTACTGGTTATATTCCACTGTGTTCCATTAGTATGAAAATCGATAGAATAATATTGATTGTTTATTATTATTAACATCAAATACACATACAAATAAGGTGTTCTGTTTCCTGTTCCTGTCTTTACTTTCAGGAAAACATACATAGATGTATATGTTATAATAAATTTACAAATATTTACAGAGGCATGCTTATAACAAATTGTGTATGATTAACTTATATCAGATAACCAATATGAAGATGATGAGATAGATGTTAAATTAGTAATAAACTCTTTGGGTTCATCGTTGAATTTCCACATGACTTCTTAAACTAAAATGGCTAAACTTTAAACCACACTGTGCTATGATATTATATTAATTATTATATTATACCTTTGATAACATGTTTTAAGAGGTTTTTCCAATTATCAATAGACACAGTGTCATATCTTCGCTGGATAAGCAGAGGCATATCTTAGCAGTCAGAACGAAGCCATTTTTGTTGCCACTATCAACTAATGCATAATGTTAGCCATTACCTATTGATGCTCTTAGATCTTTGCAAAAAATGCTCGTCTAGATGTATTAGCTGTACGATTTATCAGTGAAAATAATGTTTCTCCCTTTCGCTGTGATATCTTCTAATAGTACGCTTAATATCCTATGCTATCTTATAAATACCATCGGGTCCATCAACATCTCTTTCAAATAATCTCAAAATATAAAACCAATGTCTCTTAAGAACCTGTAGAACGTACTTGTCGAAAAATTAGGTAAATCTGCGGTGTTTTCTGCCAGCTAATATGATATGCATCGCGGATGCAATATTTTTTAGAATAAAGCTGTGAATTTTACACTCTAACAGTGTGCTTGGATGTGTTCATCATACACTGCAAAACGAGAATTAATGCGGGTACTGGCATTCCTTTCGCATTCGCTTGTAAGATTTCATGAATTAATTCATCTTTTTGTTATATGTAATTATAACTTCTGTTGACGGTTATAGTAGTTTTTATAAACCCAGACTACTTTAAAATTAACAGGTAATGTTAGGGGAAAAAATGGAATAATGTAAGTGACACAAAAAGATATTCGAATCGAGAAAATGACAGGAACAGGAAACACCCGAATAATGCAGATATTATTATTTACGACAGCCATCAAATAAATCTGGCAACATTCCCCGTGATAGAAAGAGATAGACCCATATGGATAGGTATAAAATGAAAGAGGATGCATATAGTTCATAAGAATAATACTTCTTTTAAAACTTGAACTAGACTGTAGTATGCTTCACCAATAGATAGTTTTGGTAAAGACCTGTTGCATGTCAAAACAATATGAAAGATAATTTGCCAAATTTTCCTTCTTGTGTCTTTGTAGTTTATGTTTTAATCTAAAACAAAAACTGCATAGATCGGTAGCTGGCGTACCAAATTCAATATTGAAATATGAGAAAAATATGTTATAAAAAACCATAGTTGACTTTCATATCCGCATTTTGTTCATTATATATTTTGCACAAATTAGCAAGTTAGTTCAGGTGGTAAATATAATCTTTTCGATTTTTGAGGGTTATAGTGACATTCTCGTGCCCGTAAACTGCCTATAGTTATTGCAATTTGAAAAAAAAAATGCAGAAAATGCGATTTGAAAAGAAATATTGTTTGAAAAGAAAGGTAAAATTGAGACCTGCTTTGGAACAGTAGTAAATGCGTTTTGGGTAGAAATGTATGCATGAATCGAAAGAGACCTACGTAAGGAATGTGTTTAAAAACGAAAAAAATTTTTTTTTGCAGAAATTGCGTTTTGAAAAGAACACACACACATATGAAATTGAAATTTTAAACTCTAAAAAAAATCTGGGAAATTATAAATACACGCTGAGAAAAGAGATAAATGAAAAGTTTTATAATTTTTGGTTTTTATCATGTTCGAACGAAAAGAATACCTTTTCTCAGAAAAGTGTTTATTTTAATTGAAAGTAGCGTGCTGTTTTGTCGGAAGACTACTTTATTTACTTAATGAATTAAATTTAGTGATAATTTTTTATTCACAATCGTTATTCGATTTCGTGAAAATTGCATTTCTCTACTAAAAGCCACAGAATTAATTTTTATGTTTATCAGGAATGGTTTTCGGTACGAATGTTACAATTCGCGAGCGAATTTAGACACGAGCCTTCGTTGGCACCAACTCCAGGAGGCATCAGCTTACATGTCGAAGCTCTACCGCCTAATATTTTGCAACAATTAACTAGTATCGCGCAAGAGTTCGACGAACTAGCTAATACTTGCTTGCTGTTATTACATTTAGAGGTATTTCCACTCGTAAAAAAAGCGTTTTAAAACGAACATTGATCGATATTTATCCCAGGTGCGAGTACAATGTTTCCACTATTTATTGGAGGTGGACGATTACAATAAACAAACTCACGAGCCCGACCCGAAAGTCTCGGAATTAAGCAAAGTTTTGGCCAACGTCGATGAAGCTATAACCTCCAGTCTACACCCGAGAAAATGCAAAGTATTATTCATATGAACGAAATGCGATTCTCTACGAATTAAATGAATATATTTCATTGCAGTACATATTCGAGGGTCTCGGGTTCTTGATAGCGAAAATTTTAATCACCTCGATAAACAGTATGCAGCACATCGACGAAGGGGTGATACAGAGGATGTGTCGTAATATTTTCGCGTTGCAGCAGACCTTGACGAACATTACGATGACTAGGGAGGTGGCTTTGGATCACGCCAGGCACTATTTTGAATTGTTTTTCTCAACTCCGGAGGTGATTTTTTGCCAATTTTTGTTTTCGTTAAATATTAATTCGTTTTTGAAAATAATAACAACAGTTTTGATACTTACTAATTCTATTTTCACTATTCATTTACTGCCTCGTAAAACCGTAATTTTCAGACACGTTGTATAACGTTTTCGAAAAATTAATTCGATTTCGAATGCCGCTCTATGCGGTCAACAATTCTACAAATTTTTGATTTTCCATGTTAAATACGGTTACAGTTATAGAAGTTCAGATGCACTCGTCCATCTGTCAAAAAATTAAAAAAAAAATGCAAATATTTCAAACATGGTCGAAAACGACAACATAGTTGTTTTAACAAACTTTAAAATTGAACGAGGATTTAAGAAATGCAATAATATATAGGGTGTTCCATTTAAAATAACAAAATTGACGGCTACTTCCGGTACAATTAAATTATTAAAAATATTTCAGTTCATAGCGCACGTCGGCTTTAGTATAATCAAATACAATATAAATATATATACGGACAAAGAATAGTTCCGCTGACGTACTATAGATGTCCCAGCTAGGCTGATTTTAGAAAAGTGTACGACCAAACAAATATTAAACGTGATCTGACGTGATTAAACGTAAATAGAATTTTCCGTTGCACAAACGCGTAAAAATATAAGATAACTGAAGAGTCGATGCGAGACGAATGAAAGTGGTTTAAGTGCGCGCGCAGCGAAGTGGTAGAGCGTTCATTCAATGAATTTTCATTTCGCAAAATTATTATGAAATGAATATTAAAGGAGTCAAAACAGTAAATAAAACAAAGACCAAAACAATCCAAATGGATTAATATTCGTTTTATAATGAAATTAAAACATATTTTTGTGTTAAAGCGAAGTTATACACACGGAATATTTGCTTTTATTTATTTCGTCAAATGCCTATTAACTTTTTCATAGCACATATTGTATATTATTTACCACTGTTGATTTATTTGCGGTGATAAAATATTTCTGCTTTTAGTGGACTAGTGGACATTTAAAATAATCTTTGTTTCTTGATATATAAATTTATGTTTTTTTTTTTTGCTAATTCTTGTCAATATATCTGCAGTTAACAGCCAAAGAATTTTATCTTGCTAAAAACTGAAATAAAAATATCAGAAAACATTAAAAAAGTGTATTTATAAAATCTATAAATTTTTCTTTTTTTTTAAATTCACTCTCAGAAATACCATGATGTTTGAAAAACATAAGCTCATATTTGTATCCAAAATTATTGTTTACTATTTTCATAGGATAATCGATGGCGTATCGAACAAGAAATTTTTTTTTATCATTTCGCTTAAAATGTAACTTAAAACATTACAGTACACGTTTCAATCGCAGCCCAGTAAACAAACTCAAATCTCCCGCAATTTTATTCAGTAACTTCCACTTAAAGGTATTCAAATAACCATTAATGTAATACAAAATCGTAGGTAACTTCATGCTTTAATGTTGAAGTTCCTGAAAATAACTGCGCGAAATTTGAATTTGCTTTACTGGGAGGGGTCTTTACAAAAAAAAAAATATGCAATATTATTATTAATATATAATAATGTTGCACTTTTAAGGTATTTTCCCCAATTTTGTTTTTATCAAAGTGTACAAGTACAAGTGCGCTAGCATCAGACATACGCTTCTGTCGCTCTTGAACTTTTTCTGTTTCGTTGTTTGTAGAATCAATATAGAAAATATAATTGTTGGACATTATATTATTGTACATATCTTATAATGGTTAGAACTGTCAAACTATATATTTGTAACAAAAAAATGATAAAAAATAGAAAAAAGGAGAGAATTAGCAGAATTCAAATTTCTAAAAGATTTTCATTTTTTTTTCGTTCGCTGCTTTTAGGAAATCTCAGATTGCTTTTGGAAATGGACATAATACTAGAAAATTTTATAGGTATGAAACCAAGTGCAAATGCAGACTTTTTATAATAAATCATAAAATTGGAATTTTTATAAATCATCAATAAAAATCATCGATTATAGCGAAACCTCTGTTTAGTACGTTAATTAAATAGCGATAAAGTATAATAGATGGATTCATAAAGAACAACTCTCCAAACGTACATTCATCCTGTAAAATAACTTGGATAAATATTATCCGCAAAACCTAGCATCCGATTCTCAGACCATCTACTTATTTATATGCCAGGGGGTAGAATTCATATTTGCCGCGATTATTTACGCGTATTAAGCCGAATTCGATTGAGCACTACGGTCTTGTTTGGTCTCTGTGACCTGGTCTGCAGTGGTCATTTGTGGTCACACGTGTTATCAGTCAGTATTTGTAACGTTATCAATTTACAAATGTTTTGAGCGGCAAAAACTGTGTTTTTGTAACTACTATCACATAAGGTTATTATAATAGTTCTCAATATCAAAGATAATATATATAAACGCGATACTGCTCACAACCATATAAAGAATAATAATTCAGAGCGTCGTAAACGAGCAGCAAATATTTGTAGGTTAGACGAGAATATCTCCCAATATAAAAATAAGAACAGCTCTTATTGCAATTGTTGTTGAAGAACTAACATCTATTTTCATGAACATACCCTCTTTAGTATTTTCAATTACAGTAACTGCTGCCCAGGCTACATACTAATTGCATTTGTTACCATATGTACCACAAGTTTTCAGACTTTTCCAATGTATACTCTTTCAAATATCGAGCGATGCAGTTCTTCGTGAGACATCCTGTATAATATTGATTAAAACAGAAAAAATACTCATTTTTTTTTATAAATGCTTCAAATATTTCAGTAGCCTCTCTATATCTAGGATATTTGACTGTTATATGATCTTAACCAAGCTTATGAAGATTGTTTATAATCTAAGCTAATCTCAATATGTTTTTTTTTGATTTTGTCAAGATCATATAGTAAATAAATAGTGAAAATAAAATTAGGAAGTGTAAAAATTCTTTTTATTATTTTGAAAATCAAGAATTTACTTAATTATGGCCAATCATACATTACATTAATTTGTATTTACAGGAAATTTTAAATGGTGTAGTCGAAAAAGGGCCGCAATTCACCGAGATGGAATATATGAACGCTTTCCAATTGATAAACAGAAGCAAGACGGGAAATAACAATCCAAATTCTGTTAGCATATACTTGGAAAGGCTGAGCGATATCTTAGGAGAAGTCGGTGTTACGGTTTAGGGTGAGAAATGAAACGAAAGAAATTTATTTTAGTATGTACGTAATGTATATTTATATTTAATTATTTAAGTAATTTAAAACAAAAAAAAAATAATTAACGATTTGAAAAATTTTCATTTTCCAACAATCCTAACGTCGTCCAGAATTCACGATTCCCCAAACTCTTGATGGATTTCATTTTAATATTTTCTGGGGACTCGATGTGCATATATTTTATATCGGAATCAAAATCTTTACCCATCGGCACCCAACTTTCAAAATCACCAAGTTTCGGTTGACTGAAATGTACAAATTTTTAAATTACGGATGACCATTCAAGGCCATCTTAACAACAAACCCGTTTCTTGCGTAATTTGTCCACATATTTATGAATAAATCACTCATTTTAATATCTGAAGGTGTGCTTCTTGTATCTACAGTACTCGATAAAACATAAACCGTGTCGTCACAATGCGCAGCACCTGAAAAAGTTAATATTTTAAATATTATCATCCATTTAAAATTTGAAAATATATAAACCATAGTTTTCGTTACTGTGTAACCGGGATTCCGATTTACTATGTGCTCCTCTGTAGCTGAAATGATAAAAATAGATCGAAGCATTAGCATGAGACACATGTAATTTAGATGCTAATTCAATATCGGATATAAACAATCTGTCGGTGGCGATCTAAAATTGCAAATATTTATCGTTAGATCCATTTTTCTTCCGAAAGAAACCTACTTTAATTAGAATCGGAAAATTTTCCTTTACTATCTTCTTGTCACCCAAATAAAATTGCTTTATCTTGTTATGAATATATTCTTTTTTATCCGGCAAGACAGTTAAATTATAATCTAAAATATATTCCTGCACTTCGTCCCATTTCCCTTCGATATTGTCAAAATTCTTCGACTCGTATATAAAATCTAAATTCAACACCAAATCAATCTTATACGATATTCATTATCGAAAATACAAACCGGCAACTGGAAATAAACCTTCCGATGAGACACAAGAGAATATCACCGGGATATTTAAATCAAACTGACTGTTTTTGAGTAAATGATGAGGGTGGGCCGGTAATATCGGATTCTGTGAGAATTTATCTATGACCACACCGAATGGTGTGAACGGTTTGTGAAACCACACCTAAAAATGTAGAAACAAACTTATAATTTGCCACAAATTTAGCTTAAAATTGTATTTACTACATGAAAATGTTTGACGGCATCAACGATTTGTCTTGCCGATCTAGTTTTTAGGCAATCGACTAATGTTCGGGTATTGTTTGTGTCACATCCCAACGAATTACCTAATTTTCTAGCTTTTTGCAGTGAATTTTCGGTTAACACCCAAGCATTTAATGCGGTACCACTTTGTATGATACTTCGATGGAATAAACCTTTAAAGAAATTTATTGAATAAAATTATACGAAAAATTTAATCGAAATACCTTTCGATAGAGGTGATATTATGTGTAAAATGGACGCTAGCACCTCCAGCGGACATTCCAGTTAGGGTGATTGAGTTCGGATTACCTCCAAACGATTTAATGTTCGCTTTAACCCATTTCAATGCTAATAATTGATCTTTCAATCCGATATTTCCCGGTAAATTCTCATCTTCGGTTGAAAGAAATCCTGAATTTTTAATATTTATTATATTGATTATCAATAAGTTTAATAATCTCTTCACCTAAAGGTCCCAGTCGATAATTTAGAGAAACGAATACGATATCCCTGTCTAAAATATATCTATGCCCGTAAGCATTTCCCGATCCAAACATGAAACCCCCACCATGGATGTACACAATGACATCTAAATTCCTTGTTTCATTCACATCTGGTGTGTATATATTCAAGTATAAACAATCTTCATCTCCTAAATTTTGTTTAATCAACATGTAACTCTTTCTGTATTAATTTCATTAAATTAGGTTTACCTACAACATGATCTTCATCATGAGCTTTGTATTGGTTATACTGGATGCAAGTGTATTCAGTGTTGGCTTTCCAAATACCAGACCATGATTCACTTGGTTTGGGATCCTATTTTTTAACGCACAAAAAAAGTTTTAAAATTTATTACGAACATTGGGTTATAATATTAAAGTTTTCAATTTAAAATCACAAAAAAAATATGAAAATTCTATAAATCACAATTGTTGAAGTTTTGTCAAAATTACAGATTTAAAAAATTTTAAATTTATTATTTAATTTTACCTGAAATCTGAATTCTCCTATTGGCGGTAGGGCATATGGTATTCCAGCAAATGCAGCATAAGTTCTATTGTTTATAGTTTTAGTCCAGTATCCTTCAATCACGCCTAATGATGTTGTTACGATTGGATTTCTTTCTTGTGCTGTTCGTTTTTATAGAAAGTGATGTCATGCATACGAATTTTTTTATATATATGTTTTGTACATTAACTTACCGTTTATTATTTTTAGAATTCCTAAAATAATTATAAACAATTTAAAGAAGGAGAACATTTCGATTTGCTTGTGTGCATGCATCCAAATCTAAATGATAAAGTTTTATCACCGCTAACATAGATGCCCTTTGACATGCTAAAAGTAAATAGTTTTGAAAACGATAAATGGATAAAATGAATACAGGATGTTTCATAATTCATATATGGAAAAAATTTTCACCAAAAAGGCCTGAAAAGAAATATATTTAAGACGATTTGGGATAATTGACAAAAATATATTCAATTAATTATCTATGGTCTTAAATTCTCAAACAAAATATATGTTATGTTATAAAATGATGCATTTTTTTTTAGTTATCGGAGGTTATACCTTAGTAAATTTTAAATTTAATTTTCGAGAAGTCATATTTATTATTAGTTATTAGGAAGCTATGATTTGAAAATTAGGCGTAATAAATTGGAAAAAAATAAAAGAGCCAATAAAACACTTGTCTCAACCCTTTCAAATGGTGTTAAATCAGGAGGGCAACTAATTACAGTCTTACTACTTGGTAGGGATTAAAGATCAATGGTAGAGCAGTACAATTCTACAAAATCTTTCAACAACGTCTTCATTATTCGTGTCTGAAAAGATTGGAAGGAGGTCCTTACTGTGGATTAATAGTAAATTTCATTTAATTGGTGAAGATTTGTATTAAATATTAACAAGTTATTGGATAAATTCAATAAATTTGGGCATTCGGACAACTTTAATATGACAATAATATCGTCTGCGTTCTGATATAGTATCTCGATGCCTAGAAAGCTAGCTAGTTAGTTATTACAACAGTAAAGATCCTAAAATCGAACCCCGCGGCACTCTATGACATAGGTAGCTGTATCTACAGGCAAGTTCATCTTAATATCTCAAAAACTATTCACTGTATTTAGAATTTCTCAACACAATTTTGTTGCTCACCTAATTGCGCTACTTTTCTCTAATTTAACCACCTTTCTATCTTTTACCGTTCACGAAATCGCTATGCTATCTTGACAGTCTGTATATATTGATTTAATAATTGACAACCCTAATTCATCCAATTATTTACCAGAAAAGGGGCTTTAATGGAAAACTATCAATTAAAACTACAAAACATACATTAAAATCAAATATATTTTATTATACACAAGTTTAAATACAAATTATTATTAATTACATTACATTAGGCATAAATTATTATTTTTTTACCATGTATTATGCATTTTTCATTATTACAAAAACAAAACAAAAACGAGGCAAGTGTGGAACTTAATAAATATCTAAAAAATAGGTACTTAAAAAAATAAAAATAGGATTTACGAGAAATAATAGTAAGTAGTGTAATATATTACATTTTTTCTTATGTCGAAACAATTCCCTTGTTATTTATTTTCGCGGAAAATAAATAGTAAATGTTAATAAAATAATAAAAAAAGAAATAGCAAGGAAATGTTGTTATAAATAAAAAAAAATAAGATCGGAACACATTAACACGATCAATATACAGGATGATTCTTAATATATATTAAGAATAGAATTTCTTCACAAAAAAAAAAACTTTTTTTAAACAGTAAATACATACTATAGATGGTTTTTTCGCTTCTGTAGTATTTTCTTTTAAATTGTAATAGATCACCCTGTATACATTAAATTTATTATATAAATATTGGTGTGTACATCACAATACAAGAGATGGTTTTACAAATATTATTATCCTCATTACAAACATCGGTCTTTTTCGTCATTTGTCTTTTCCAATTTAATTTCTACTACGCTAAAAAGGTGTGATGTTTAAATATATATTTTGTCGTATGTATATATATATATAATATAATATATTATTATATAAATTAAATACTTTATTCGTCATTTATTTATTTAATTCGTAAACGTACAAATATTTATAATAGAGTGTTTTACACATTCAATTCAATATAGTAGTTAATATACCTATATTAATATAGTCTAAGTTTTCTTTAAAATTCTTCTTAAGTTTGTTGTATAATAAGAGACTTGCCGCTATTCACAATGCTAACAACAATTCGAGATGTTAAATCGATATCCATATATATATAAATTATATATATCGATTAGTTCCGTTTTAAGTATTTTTAATATTCAATTCTATGTAAGTAAATATCTCGTGTTTTGTTACAATGTTTGGTGTTATCGTCAAGTGAGAGTACGATTAATTAATTTAAAGAAAAGAAAACCTGAGGTGTACAAACTATCGTAAAACTCAAAAACGATGTATCCATACTACTGTTTTTTTTTTTAGTGTCATCTTCATTAATATTACTATTATTATTATTATATACATAAATATATAATATATTATTACTCGTATATAAAAAACCGTTAAATTTAATATCACGATCATGCATAAATACACAATAGTTAAAAATGGGGTATTTATCGTTAAAGATTTTTTTTTTTTTTTAGTTAAATATTCTTCCGTTTTGTGTCTACAATCTGAAATTTAGAAAAGATTATTTTTATTGGGCGCCATGAAATAAAATTAAAAATCATGCATTCGGTATATATATATGATCAAGTAGGCTTTTAATATTATATTTATCGACACAAAAATGTTAATGTAAATGTTTGTAAACACGGTTATATTTAATAATATGCTCCAAGAATTTTAAATTCATTTCAAGGACTTAAAGGAAAAGGTATATCTCTCATTCTTTTAGCAATTTATATGCACATTATAATGGATAGAGCATGTCTTCCCGAGTCTAAAAACGATAATCATATTTTTAGAAACGAAAAGAAAGTAGTAAAAACTGTGTTTGAAAAATATATTGAACTCAAAATGAGAAGTGCATATGTTATTGTAATGTTGACGTAGAATAGAGGAACTAAAGTTATTAGTGTTTTTTTTTCGATAGAAATTACATTAAATACTTCTGTCAAAGTGACAGGAACCCCCCTAAAGCTAGTATAATAAACTCTTCCGACGATTCCAGCGCTCAAAACGGATATGACGACATATGTACTTCTCATTTTGTGTTCACTCTACTGTTTCTAGGTTTGTTCGGCGCGATTTTGACCTTTATTACGTGTGGAAATCCTGTGCTAGTGGTGAAAGTTACTAAATGTAACCAAATAATGAAAGGCGCGAAATGCAAACTAGGGAAACTCAAGATTAGACATATTCTGTACAATATTTTAGTGATAAGCTGTTTTATTTAATCTATTTGTTTATCTAAAATTCACATCAGTGGCTTTATCGTCATATTATAGCGAAAATAAACTGAATTTTTGAGAATTTCTAACGAACATAAGAACTAAATAACTTAGCGGATACATTAAAAGCCACAATTTGCAAATTTTAGACAGATTTCAGCGTTTTTGTATGTTATTTGGTTAATGTAATTGCGACATTAGTATATTTATTGTCATGTTGGTCAAATATATAAGGGAAAAGTCTTGCATCAGATTTACAGAGATATAAATAAAGGGAGAAAGGTATAGACCATCTATGAATCGTGAGAGCGTTATATAACAAGCAAGTGTGGTCTGGATGGCGCGTGCCTTTTGATGATAAGATGGTTCTAAAGTTTTGGTATTATTAGTTATTTTCCAATAACATATTTTACGTTTCATAATAAATAATATTATTTAACTTTACTGTTATTTCGTAATATAACTATTTTTTTTCTGTAGTATGAATTAATTAATAGTTTAGTAGAGTTTTGACTTGAATTTATATCGCCATTGCTTATTAATAACATTATTATTGTAATATAGTATCTCATTACTCATACTGACATCGTCAAGTCAAATAATTTGCGATATAAATTAATACAATCATGGCTACAAAGTCAAAGTATCAAGAATTTCTTTTATCCACATATCACCTTTTTCTTTAATTTAATAATTATAAAAAAATAATATCTCCAACTTCCTTCCTAAGATCTCATGTATGTTATTGATTTAAAATACATATTATATTAATTAGAATAATAATTGGTTCGTATTCCAATCTTGGTTTATTTAAATTTTCGTTTTGCTACATGTTTCGATCTTGTGATCATCCTCAGACAAAAAAAAACGTCAGATTTGTTAGACATATAAAAAAAACGATGTATCAGTAAATAATATAACATGTTATGTAGGGAGAAAATCTTCAAATGAAAATCAGAATAATAAACAATTAAAATAACACATTAAAATCTATTAAAGCTCTAAGGAATAAACAAATAGACTGTCTTTCAGTTTGGTCAGTATATTCACAAACATGAATTTACGTTGTCTCGAAGGAAAGTTAAAACCTAGTTAATTTCGAATCAGCATTTGGTTACATTTAGTAACTTTCACCACTACCACAGGATGACCACAGGTAATAAATCAAAATAACGTCGAACATAACTAGGAAATTCAAACACAGTTTTTACTATTTCCCTTTCATTTCCTAAAAAAAAAATGAATGTTCTTTTTGGACTTAGAGAGGCTTGCTTTATCTGTTAATGTGCATATAAAATGCCAAATCAGTAGGCGATATACGCAATTAAAACCAAGGAAAATAAATAAAATCAGAGTCATTTTGGAGAATATTATTCCACCTCGACATAAAACTTATTATCTTATTTTCACACCTACCACCAATGCAACAGTTCCATATGCACGTGCATCCTATGCTTGATCCACAATACGACCAAATAAGTAAACGTGGTTATGGTAACGAAGTACAGAAATGCGGACAAGATACAGTACGATTCGTGTTTATCCTTCTGCTTTTGCACTAGCTTGTTCTTATACGTTTCCGGGTTCTCGTAACTCTCCATCACCACTTCGTCGTAGTAGCTCTTCAGATGATGCTTCACGTGTTCCTGTCTGGGGGCGGCCGTGGGGTAGGTGTCGTTCTCTACGTAGAACGTCAACTTGTAGGGTTGGTTGGCGCGATTACGCGGGCTAGCGGAATCTATTTCGAGCGCGCGTGTTGGGTTCACCTCGACGTCATGGCGGCCTGTTGGCGGGTTATCGCCGTTCGGTGGGGGCGCGTCTAGGATTGTGAGTAGCGGCATTTATCAGTCAGTAGCATTTCTTGGTGCAGGAACATTTCCGGACGATGTCGATGTCTTTGGTATAGCGAGTACCGTCGTTGCATATCAATCTCACCTGGTACACGAAGGAGAAAATGATTACGAATAGTAAAGGGCCAAGTAGAACAACGTGGGGGAACTTTTTTTTTTTTTTTGAATTTGTGTTTACCTTTCTTCGTTTACTTTTTCCTCGCGTGCAACAGCTCGTGCCACACCCGCCGACGCATTTAGCCATTTTGAGCGGTTTCTCGATCGGCAAGTGTTCTCGGAATAGTACTCCCTCACTTGTTCCTTCCGACAAGTAGGAACTGAAAATCGATTCGGCGCTGACTAATGAGACTTGTTTTTATTAAATCGTGTGTTCGCTTAAGACTATTGGGAAATACTGTTATTAATCCAACGTAGTAGATACTTCTTAATTCTTACTACAATTTTTCTGCGATCGATTTTGATTTAACAAACCTTCATCAGGCAGATTTTACTTGTAGTAGCCAAAAGTTGGATAAAAACGAAAACTACACGAGTAAGGGTTGTGGGGTCATCGTAGGCGAACCTTCTCCGATGACCTCCACTTCTTGTTAGCGCGAAAACTACACTGATACACTGTTATTAGTGATTTTACAAAAAAAAAATATATGAAATACAAAATAATAGTTGCTGCTTTTTTAGAAACCTATTAGTTAATACTTAAAGTTAGTATAAAATGCTCAGTTTAGATAGAAATGGAGAAAAAAAGTTACGTTAAGTATGAACCACCCTTATTTTTAAAAATATCAAAAATGTTGATTAAGGAAAATAATTCTAAATATTCATGTTATTCTATTGAATTGAAATAATATATTGTCTGTAAAGATAAAAATATATATACATTTATTTTTAAAGATATTTTAAGACCACATGTTTCGGCTATAAATGATCCATATTCCGGGCTTAAAATTTACAACTTCTTTTATACATAATTTTCACATCCTTATAACTTTTATTTCCTTTTATATTTACACTGACGTTTTTAAGACGGAAGATGGCTCATTTAGAACCGAAACAAGTCGTCTTAAAAAATATAAATATATGAATTGAATGCGACATTGTTATCTTTACATGCATAATTCTAAAATGTCCAAATATGGGATTTCAAAATTCAAAAAGAAAATCCAAAAAATGCACTGTTGCTCTCTTTAGACATTCTTCGATTAGCGAGTGTGTAAATGAAAAATTGTTGGCGCCATCTGTTGATCGCTCGAAAAAATATCTAAATAATAGTGGTGGTGAATGTTGCCAGATGGCGCTAAACTGCTGGTTGTGTTAGAGTGACCTATTTATCGCACAGTGTGGACACAGAATGTGACATTTTTTTCTCATTATTTATTATATTATTTAAGTTCCATATTTTCATATATTTAGAATTTTTTATGGATGGACATTTTTGATATCTTAAAAAAATTAACGTAATTTTGATTTTCTGCAACTTTTATTTTGCATATATATATATATATTTTTGTTCTTTTTGTAAAATCCAGAATAAGAAGATGGTCTCATATCTAAGGGGATAACATTACACATGTAAAAGAAATGAATATTCAAAGCAATTTTAGCGTGCAAACTATATTTTCTGTGATGATTAAAGTGTTGAAATACGTACTTTCTAATTAGTTCGAAATTTTTATTAATTTATTTACTATATTCAAATTATCTATTTCACTACCGGTTTCGGCACATAATGAGCTATCTCCAGGTAAAAAACGGAAATAATTAAATGTAATAGTCAATTAAAAAACTAAAATGAATCATCGTATCGAGACATAAGTGATAATTATTATAAAGTTTATTAATTCTTGGTTAATATTTTTCGTAGCCATCCTAGAGATATCTTTCTTGTTAATTACTACAAGAAACAATTTTTTTATATGGCGAAAATGAATTAATTGTGATATATTACCTTCTTTGTTAATAGTTTTAAAGTTTTTCAACTTTAAAAACCTTAATAGCTCGTTTTTTAACGAAGCAAATAGGTTATTTAGAATAATTTTTAGAAATTTTGACTTTTCCGGAGAAGGTGCGCCTGCGGTGAATTATATAATTTAGTGATCTAATTAGATTATGTATCAAAAAAATCTTTAGTTAAAACATTTTTGTTTTGTTAATGATACGCAAGTTTACGTCGCATTTAAAGATGTTCCCGTTTTTCTCTAGTACATATAAAAACATGAACGCATATACTTGAACTAAATTTATGTCAGTTAATTGTTCAGTATAATAAATTATTTTAATATTGATTTATTGATGAAACAATTATTCTAATAATACTTTATTCAATAATTTTCGATCACTTCAATTAACCTATATTTTAAATAAAAAATTATTCATGTCAACACTCATACATCAATTTTTTGCAATATGATTGCATTAACTTAGTATATCAGTTGAAAGCAATTTAATAGAAGATTATAAAAGCATAAATAGCAGCTTATAATGCTCTATAAATAGATGAATAATGTAGTTCTGAAAATCTAGTGTTTTAATCCTTCTCTTTTTATCTATTCGTTCTCATATTTAGGCGATTACTGTATATGTACTTTACGTGCTTTTTTATGAAAATGAAATAGACGAGAATACAAACAGAACATACAATTTTATTCCGCGTATAATCTATGAATGTAGTAAATAAATTACAATTTCCAGTTAATTAGGAAATAATTATTTCAATACTTCAATCAATACCAAATTACGGACGATAGATCAGCACATATTTTCTATATTATCATGCTTAATAAAAGAAAGTGTTAGTACCCAATAACACACCGTAAATACTTACACTCCTCCTCACCTTGCTCGCAGAACTTTCCCCTAAACCCAGGCCTACACTTGCACATATATTCACCATCTCGAGTTGCTACACACTTACTGTCATGCTTGCACTGGTTCGATTCGCATGGGTCGGCAGGCGGCATCGGCTCTTCCACCATCTCTTCCATCTCGTCGTCTTGTTCGTCCATGTCCTTGTCGGCGTCCATCAAGGTACAACCGGGAGTCACCTTGTGCTGGACGGCTGCGTTGTTGAAATCCACTTGCTTGCGATTGATCCAGACTTCCTTCATGCACCCTAAAACATTTGAATTTTTGTCCGCTAGAAAAGGATTTACTTTATTTTCTTTATAATTTACAATCACGATTTGATGGCACGAAACACGACGAAAAACATCTGCATAGTATTGCGTTAGTTCGGTGCGAGAATCTAAACAAGTGGCTCATGTACGTCATTCGTGATGATTAAGTTAAAAAGTTAATATATGCCATTTCGAATGAAATACGCTAGTATTTATATTTAGGTAGATAAATATTCCCGAGGAGAAAGAACTTAAGGTATTTTTCATTTTAAAATTTCTTCTAAATTTGTCTGCATTAATTTTTTTGTGTCGATTATAGCAATAAACGAGATAATGAATTACTGCAAGCCGAGCTAAATTGATACAAACCTTTATAAAATTAATAAAATGAGACGTTGACCCAAGATAGCCTGACCACTCAATATCGTCACGATTCTTCATATGCCTGCATAATTTTTATACACAAACATTATGTTAGCATTAAAAATTAAGACTTTCTTAATTTGATTTACCTCTAAAACTAGTTAGATTCCTCAATTGCCATGACGTAAACGCCTTTTCCCCAGGTTCAGCTGGTATACCACCTAAATACATCGGCGTAGATAATTTTAAATAATCTTTACTACCTCATTCACTATAGAACGAGCTGATCCTCGATCGACTCTCAAAGTGAAGTTCTTCTTTATCGCGATCAATTCCACGACGTGATAGAATCCATCGGAAACCATTTCAAAACTGTAACGAAAACCCGTTAAGCGTAAAACACCACCACCCACATAACCGAATTTAAATTTTCCGCAATTGTTCTTAGTAACTTCAACGTTGAAACATAAAATTACCTACTATTTTGTACTACATTGATAGTTATTTTAATGCCCTTACCACAGAATATCGTAACAACCAGAATGCAAACTCTTTGTCGGCTCTTTTGATCTGAGTGGGCAAAATTTCGTGACCTTGATGTCAGTGTCTCGGGCGAGAAGTCAGAGTCGGCTTCGATAAAATTCCGTGCCTGACAGGACCTAACTGAAGTGAATTTCGAGAATATGATATATATCTACGATAAAATGAAAGAATATCGCTTATTTTTACAATTATTTTGCTTTCTTTTCCATTATTCTCTTATTTTATCGACTTGCACTTGATAACAGTATTTAAATTAACATACGAATATAAACTTGAAGTCAGCGACGTGTGCCTAATGCAAAGAGCGAACATAGCCGGAACCACAAGTTCTCGCCCGATTTAATGGCGGATCAAGCTGGGCGATGAGAATGCGCGAAGGCTTCTCGCCAAGCCAAGTTGATGTTCTGGTTGTTAGATATTCTGTGCCCTTACGTTGAAGTTATTAAAAATAACTGGCGGGAAATTTAAATTTGGCTATTAGGGCAATATTCGATTTAACTAAAAATCCATACCTGTACATCGTCGAAACTGGATAATTGCCAACATCGTAACTAACTCTGATCCTACCATTAAATAACTCGACGGCTAAATGTTCGACATTCCCGTCGTAAAGCAGAACGCCATTTTCCTGCGTCGTTGCAAAGATTATCGTGACATTCGCTTCGGGTTTAGTTACTAACGGTTCTAATTCGACGTAAGAGGTGTTGTGTATGAAGGTGGAGCTCGTCAAGTATTCGCAACGTTTGCCTTTTTTTTTAAACAGTTTTAAAATGATAGAAGCAACTTTAAAAAATACATACCGGAATAACCAGGAGCGCATTTACACAGATAATCGTTTGAACCTGACGGCTGGAAGCATACACCGTGCACGCAATCGTGGTGTTGACAAGGGGAAGTTTGCGGGTACATCATTGCGACTAACGGTGTTATTTCGCAGAACTTTCCCGTATAGTCGCTAGGGCATTTGCATTCGTAATCGTTAATGCGATCTATACAGCTGGCGCCGTTCTAAAAATGTTTCTTTTTATAGTAAAAGAACGACGTGCACTCTGTTCTATTTAATATTTTAACCGACATCATTGATCATATCATGTCATACGAGTTAAAGACAAATTTGGTTTATTATTAGTTATTTCTCGTTTGTTTTTCGTTTTGTTTCTATATTTTGCAGGAAGGCTTGAACGCAAAAATGTGAATTTAAACTCAAAATCGAATTTACATAAACTAATACTGAAAAACCTAAAAACTAATTTGATTTAATTGTATCGATTTGATTCGTGTGGTCAGAAATTGATGACGTAGGTTAAAACATAAAATAGACAATGCGTTTGTGTTGAAATATACTTGACACATGTGATTTTCGCAATCGTTGATGTTAACAGTGCAATTTTCACCCTTAAAGCCCAACAAGCATTCACACGTATAGTAGCTATCGTGATCTACACAACGGGCCTCGTTTTTGCACGGGTTGAATAGATCGCTGCAAAATTGTATTTTCGTCTCGCAGTACTCTCCTAAAAACACCATAATAATCACTTATTTGTCCCTAATTAATATACCGGGTGGGATTGAAATAAAGAGCAAAATTTGACAGAACTTTAGAATATGATAAACCCAACAAAAAAATGTTCCACATTTTTTTTTTTGTATATCGCACCGTTACTGAGAAAAATAAAGGTAAATTTACAACTTATGCTTGTCTTGCTGTTACACCATTTCTGTTTAGAATTCATATGAACTGTTGAAAACGAGTCACATCCGTGTTAATGGAGGCCATTTTGAATACTTGTTATAAAATGGACTTATTTGAATCTGAAACGTAGTAACTGCAAGTTGCAGATTTACCTTTTTTTTAGGTAACAGTGGGAGTTACAAAAAAAGTTTATTAATACTTTTTTGTTTGGTTTATCAATGCTCTAACGTTATGTCAAATTTTGTTTCCTGTTTCAAAACCACCCTATATACATGTACAGCTCGCAGCAATAATACGTCTGTCTGTTATTACTACGGCCGAATGTTATATAGCAATTTCATATTTCGAGATGTAATATAATGCTAATCACGCATCTTTAGAAAATATGTTTTATAGAAAATAACTGTGGTTTTAAATGGAATACACTGTATATTTTTATATCATCAAAAATCTCTAATCGTATTTCATTCATCCCCACATTATGAAAGCAGTTTGCTTGATAGTTATAGCCGTTTCTGTTAAAAAGAAAAATGAAAATTACAAAACCCCAAAGGTATGTATTATTTTTTTTCGCGTATATTTATGATGAGGTTGATGATGTCAGTAAATTGTTGCTAACACCAGATGTACAGATGATCATCAGGAAAGTATTAAGTTTACCAGCTAAAAAATGGTTTTCTTTTTTTTTTAATGCAAAATTCTATGTATATTATTACTAAAAGTGATGCAGAATGCATATTCTATCTCTTTCTACAAGAATCTAGAATAATTAAAAATTCCAAAGTTGTTAATAAAGAATATATAAGAAGAAATGGTCACAGGATAGATTCATGCGGCACACCTCTGTTTATAATTATCCGTTTGGACGTCATTCCAATACACCCATCAAAAATGAATTAGTCAAAGGTGATATGCTAGATATGACTATCGCGCAAACGTTTTCAAATTTAGTAATATTTTGTTTTTGTATACATTTATTCAAATTGGACAAAGATGTCAGTAAATTATTATCACTAGATTTACAAGATGTTCATCGGAAAAATATTGCCTTTATCTCGACTAAAAAAAAACCATTTTTCTCGATTTTGTTAAACGTAACACCGTCTATAATAATTATTACTAAAAAGTGATAAAGAATGTAATTCGTATTAGGTTTCCCTATACATAGCTTTAAGTGTTTCTATAAAAAAAAATAATAAAGCTGTTAATAAGGTATAAATAAACAGAAAAGGTCCCAGGATAGACCCTTGCGGCACACTTTTATTTATAATTATTTTAATACATCTGTTAAAAATAAATTACTCTGAAGATATTAAAGATATCATACTAAGTGAAGAATTTACAGTCAAAGATATTCCACATCCACAAATGAGAGTTTTTGAAAAAACTTTACAATAATATAACTAAGAATCCTTACCATATCAGAATTTCTTAACAAGATTTTCAGACATGTTTCCAGTTTTGTAACTGACTCAAATTATGATTAATAGTTTTATTTAACAAAAGCGAGTAAAATCATTTTGAAACTAGTAAATCTATACTTTCCTGACTATTCAAAAAATATTTACTGTCATTCTTCAATAAATTTCATTGATATAGGATTTTTCATTTCCTTTTTTTTTACAGAAACAATTGCAACTCAACCACAAAATAGGTTACTTTAATAATCTGGGGAAAAAATGAGTGTGGTTGAAGAGTTTTAATAATCTAAAAACATTAAAAAATAATAATTTTACTGTCCCATCTGCTTTATGATGAAAATATAGCGAAATATGTTTTATAAAGGTGCACATTGAACATTGACTAATAAAACATGGAGGAACCATTACTACACCTTATATGTGTATATATGTGTATAAATAAAAAGATAATAATTGTTGATTCTGTTAAATACATACCCATATAGCCAGGAGAACATTTACATCGATAGGCTTGTATCTCATCGATACAAGTAGCATTATTTTGGCACTTATTATTGAGGCAATCATCAATATTAGTCTCACATCGCAACCCAGTAAAACCTGGAGAGCATTCGCAACTAAAAACATTAGAATGTCACCCTTTCTGTATACTTTTCCTTTCTTTTATAAAAGACAAACTCTAACTCACCTAAAACGACCCTCTTCAAGCACCTTACAAACACCATTCCGGCAAGGATTCCCATAACAGGCATCAATCATGAATTCGCAGTCCTTCCCATGGTATCCAGGGGCACATTTGCATTCGTATTCCTATCTGGGAGTGGCACACATTTCCCATTATTTTTACAAGGGTACATGTAGCAGGAATCACATTTTGCTAGGATTTCATCACTAATTTTGCCTGTAAAATAAGTTTAAATCATCAATAATGATTTTTAATATTTAAGTAAGTGTTACTTTGGCATATAAATGATGAAGATGGAGTCGACAGTATAGATTTATCTTTCATATTCGGGGGTTCTGCGCATCTAGCGATTCCAGGTTCGATATAATCGATTTTAACCCAGTCTGAGAGCCAACGTAATTGGCAATCGCAATATAAAGGATTTGAACCGAAAGCTCTGCAAAAAGTGCTTATAAAAAAGTTGTAAATTTAATAAAAACAACTTACATGTGAGTTATCGAGGTTAAATTAGCGAAACTCCCTTCTGGGATCATCGATATCTGATTACCATGCAAGGATCTGCAAAATTCTACTTTAAATAACTACAATAATTGATAAAAAACTAAATTTACATTATTCTCAACGATTTGAGTCCGAAAAGTGCGTTTTTCTGTATGCATTGCAGTTTATTGTACCCGATAATCAGTGTGGACAACTTCGAGAGATTAGAAAAAGTGTAGTTCGATAAATTCCCGATTTGATTATTACTTAAATCTCTAAAACAAAATTCCAAATTAGTTAAAATCCCTTTCGGTCACTCTTCTACTTACAATCGAGTCAGAGATTTTAAATGGCTCAACTTTCGGCTTGAATTTTGGTGATTTCGTTATTATCGAGATACAATTCTGATGTTTCCGGAGGGATACCTCTGGGGATCTCTTTTAACTTGGCTTTGGAGCAGCGGACGATTGTTCCAGTGCATGTGCAACTGGGCGGGCAGTAATTTTCACCTAAACATCCTTCGTCTCCATCATCTACAAATAAACAATTAAAACGACTGTTCACTTAATTATTTCCAGAAAAAGCAATTACTCGTGCATTTGAATTCGTTTTGTGGCAATTCCTTGATCAATACATCTTTAACACGATCGGGAGCGGCGCATCTCGGAGCTGAGCCACTTAACCCCTTGGTTTTTAGCCATTCTGAGAACCAAGCGAGGTGGCAGTTGCATATAAAGGGATTTTGCACTAGATTCCTAAAAATACCAAAGTTACTGTGATGTTACATGGGACTTTCGATGGAATATACAAAGTGTGGAGTGATCCGAGATGATCGAAAGATCCTGGCATCACGCAGGTGATTTTATTATTGTTTAACGATAGTATTTTGAGATTGTGCAGCCCTAGGAACATTTTATTGTGGATTTCCAACAATTTGTTATCTGACAGTAGTCTGAAAATAGATTTTAATTGCTTTAATATTGCTGTGAAGGTGGTGTTTTATGAGATTATTACAATTCTGATATGTATAAAGCTCCTTCGAATGAGTTCTCTTCGATTCCGATGATTTGGTTTCGTCTCAAGTCTAATTTTATGAGATTTGGGAGTCTGCCGAATAAACCGTCTGATTTTATCTTTTCTATTTCGTTATCGTTCAGTAATCTGAAAAAGGAAAAATAAATAAACACAAATCATCTTAACAAAAAATTGTTATAAAAACAGCCTACGCATGGAGACTGAAGAGACTCCAGAAACCAGATCAACAATGGAACTTGCACAGCGGTCTGTCAGTGAGACTGCTGAGAAGAAGGACCCGGCACCTCAGGAGAGAAGAGTTCTCTCGGGGGCGCAACGGAAGAAACTGAGGAAGATGAGGGAGCAGGGTATTGACATCAGCAATATAAGGCTCCCCCTTCCACAGGAAAAACCAAAAAGTACGCCTGAATCGACAGGGGCCGTTAAGCGAACCGTGTCGACCAGGGATATTCCTGAGGAAAAGGCGACCAAACGGACGAAACTTGCGCCCGGGGTCGCGAATTACAAGGCTGCCCTCAAGGGGATTAAAGCAGCCATTATCCCAAAGGATTACCCGGCCAGCGTGGTGACTGGGGAATCCGTGGGAGCTATAAGAGAGGCCCTGATGGGCATCGTAGATGGGGCGGACAGGGGGCCGAGGTTTGAATCCTCCCGCCTTATGGACGACTACTATAGGGTAATCTGTGCGGAGGAGGACTCGTTCAACACAACGAGAGACTATCTCGCACAAGAAACAAACTGGAAGCTGATCAGAAGTGATGAGCTTCCAAAGCAACAGCGAGTGCTGGCATTCCTACCAGAGACTACGAAGGAGGATCTGACAGTAGGTTTGAAGCGACTCGAAAGACAGAATCCGGGGCTCAGGGTCGATCGTTGGGTGACCCTCGGCTCCAAGTCTTCCGACAAAGGACTGCACGTGAGTCTTCGGATTGACAAGGATTCTGAGGAAACGTTGGTGCGGGCTGGTTGGAGATCGTATTACCGTGATCAGAGGGCCAGTTTTGTGACCCTTGAGAAAAATAAACCCAGTACGCAGGAAGAGGGAACCTCAGACGTCGACATCTCGGAATTAAAATGGCGCTGAAGATTTTGCAAATCAATCTTCAGCACAAGAAGACAGCCACGGCGGCACTCTGTCAAAGGGTGCTGGCTGAAGACGTTGACATCCTACTAATCCAGGAACCCTGGATTACCAAAGGTAAAGTGGGAGGATTACAGATTAGGGGAAGGGAGCTGATAGTGGGTGCACCTAACACTAAAATCAGAACTTGTATCTGTTTCAGATCTGATCTGGACGTGATACCAATCATGGAACTGTATACCGGAGACATGACGGCAGCCAGACTTAAAGTGACAATAGATGGAGAGGTACTAGAGACGATCATTGCGTCTCTGTACCTACCCATCGACTCACCAGAAGGACTACCAGGATCTAATATGGAGACCCTAGTGGCGTTTACCAGCAAGAATAAGCTGGAACTAATTGTTGGAGCTGATACCAATGCTCATCATGTGACATGGGGTAGCAGGGACATAATTCAAGAGGTAAGTCTCTATTTGACTATTTGTGTAGTACTGAACTTGACTTGTCTGAACCGTGGCGACAAACCGACGTTTAGAACATCGAGGGGGGAGTCACTGATTGATATAACTCTCTGCACTCTAAGGGTGGGGGAAAACATCAGGAATTGGCACGTATCGGATGATCCATCTCTGTCTGATCATGCGTATATATCCTATGAAATTTCTAATTATGCAAAGGAGCTAAAAACGTACAGGGATCCCAGAAGGACTAACTGGGAGTCCTACAGGGGAGATCGCTCTGCAGCAGCCCGCAACTATTCTGTAAGGATCAGGAATAATGAGGAACTAGAGTTGGCCCTTGTATGGTTGCAAGGGACCATTCTTTCGTGCTATGAAAATAACTGTCCACTAAGGGAGCGTCGCTCGCCAAGACAGGCTGCTTGGTGGAGTAAAGAGTTGAACACTCTCAGAAGAGAAACACGCCAGTTACTTAACAGGGCGAAAAAACGGGAACTGGGAAGCTTATAAGGCTAAACTAGGTACCTATAACAAAGAATTAAGAATCGAAGAAGAAGGCCTGGAGGAATTTCTGTGAGGATATAGAAGGTGTCCCTGACATGGTCAGAATTCACAGGATTCTGAAGAAGGACTCTTCTAACACGCTGAGGTCCATTCAGCTGCCGGACGGGAGGTTCACAACCACTGCGGAGGAGACTCTTGAGTACTTCTCAGCGTGCACTTTCCTGGCTCGACAGGGTGGACTTCGGTAAAAAGACCAATCAGACGCAGCGAGGAGGGCGTCTATGGAAGACAGGAGGAAATCAAACGATATTTTCAAACCTCATCTTGTTCGTTGGGCAGTTGAGTCGTTTGAACCGTATAAATCACCGGGACCAGATGTGTGGTTCCCAAGATTGCTACAGGAGGCAATTGGAGACATCATGGGGCCCCTCTTGGAGATATTTAGAGCTAGCCATGCGTTGGGTTACTCTTGGGTTATTCCCAAGGCTTGGAGAGATACTAGGGTTGTGTTCATTCCGAAACCTGGGAAGGACACATACTATCATCCGAAATCATTCAGATCAATTAGTCTCACATCTTTTATGCTGAAGACTATGGAAAAAATTATACACCTAAACATTATAGAAGGAGCACTTGCGAGATATCCTCTGCATCCTCTGCAATGGGCATACCAAAGGAGCAAATCTGGAGAGGCTGCCCTGCATAGTTTGGTGGATGGACTCGAAAGGAGCCTATATCAAAAGGAAGTTGCCCTTGCAGTATTTTGAGACATCGAGGGCGCCTTTGATAACACATCAACGCCCTCGATCAACCGATCACTAATGGAACGGAACATTGACCACACGACTAGCAGATGGGTTGACTGCATGCTAAGAGGCAGAGTGGTCTATGCCAATATGCTAGATAAAAATATCGCCATGAGGACCACTAGAGGGTGTCCTCAAGGGGGAGTACTGTCACCACTGCTGTGGAGTTTGGTCGTGGATGATCTCGTCAGATCATTAAATGACAAAGGAATATGGACGCAGGGGTACGCTGATGACATTGGCATCGTAGCTAGGGGGAAGTTCCCAGGCGTGGTGGCGGGCATCATGCGTAATGCACTGCGAATGGTGGAGGAATGGTGCCTTTCACAAGGACTCTCAGTTAATCCACAAAAAACAAAGTTGGTTGCCTTTACCAACATGAAAAACTCAATGACCTAGGCGGCATTAGACTGTTTTGGGCAGGAGTTACAATTAACCAAGGAAGTAAAGTATCTGGGTGTTACCCTGGTGCAAAACTGAGCTGGAAAAATCATTTAGTTAACACAACGACCAGGGCCACGCAACTATTCTGGCGCTGCAGGAGAGTTGCTGGCAAAACTTGGGGATTAAAGCCGAAAGTGATCCATTGGCTATATACTGCCGTGATAAGACCAGCGATAACATACGGGGCAGTGGTCTGGTAGAGGAGGACAGAAGTGTCCTTCGCAGCGAAGCTGCTGACCGCTGTCCAGAGACAGGCGTTGCTGGGTATCACTGGTGCAACTAACAGTACAGGGACCGCTTCTTCGGAGACCATTGTGGGCCTCCCCCCGCTGGAACTCTATGTGAGCGCGGAGGCAATGAATGCGATCCTTAGGCTGAAAGCCAACAACCTGTGGCATCCCAACTTCAGGGTGGCAGGACACACTTATACTACGGGCACATTGCTGGACGGGCCATTGCTACAAATGCCCACGGACAGCATGGCACCCGAAATTATCTTCACTGAAAAGGTGAAAATCTCCATACCGAGCAGAGACCAGGCGCGTAGTGAGATCACTGCTAACGAAAACTGGTACACGGATGGATCCAAATCCAGCCAGGGGACAGGAGCCGGTATTTGTGGGTCCAGTCCTAATTAAAGGATATTCATAAGCCTGGCGAAACATACAACGGTCTTCCAGGCAGAGGTATTCGCCCTTGCAGCCTGTGCAGAAATGATTGCAAAAGGGGGCTGCATGAGGAGGAAAATTAATATAATGACTGACAGCCAGGTTGTCATTAAGGCAGTCTCAAACCCTGTAACTAGGTCAAAACTAGTTAGGGACTGCAAACAATCCCTCAATGCACTGGCCCGAGACAACAGGGTGTCTCTGATTTGGGTGCCGGGACATGAGGATATAAAGGGCAACGTAATAGCCGATGAACTATCCAAGGAGGGCTCTAAGAGACACTTCATGGGTCCAGAGCCCGTATGTAGGATTACTAAGGATTCCGCAAGAAGGGAGATCTGGACCTAGTTAGATAAAGAAAGTACAAAGAAATGGAGGTCGACTGAAGGTCAACTCCATACCAAAACGCTGATAGGGGATGGGGATGGTAGTTTCTCTGATAACCTACTCAAGCGCAGTAAGAAAGAAGTTAAAACCATTACTGGGTTGGTAACTGGACACTGCCCTCTGAAAAAGCATCTGTACAACAAAGGCCGTGTAAGCGAACCGTGGTGTAGAAGATGCGAACTACAGGAGGAAACGAGTTTACATGTAATCTGTACATGTGAGGAACTGAAGGTACTCAGGCAGAAATATTTCGGGAGAGATCTATTGGAGCCCTCGAAGGTCCTCAAGTTTCCACTGGGCAAGATACTGGGCTTTATAGAGAACACAAGCTGCTCGAGTGGAAATAAGAGAATCAATAGGGATGGTACAATGAGCACCAAGCTCAAGTGCCCGGACATCAAGTGCCCACCCTAACCTGAATGAAATGAATGAATGACGGCCTACATATAGTACTAGATGTCCCAGCTGAAAGATCATAATTTATAAATTTTATATTTATAGATATTTTCAGTAAAATATAAAAATTTCAATTCGAATATTTAACCAGTACGGTTGCCGGAAATGAAAAACGACTTTTAAGGCCGTTTTTTAGTGCGTGCAATAAAAACGTATTTCTTAAAATTTTTAATAATTAAAGTTAGCCGAAATTAAAAAGAAAAGAACTGCTTCATTTAAAGTAGCACGGCTATAAGAAGAGAGAAAAAAAGAAATTTTATAAATAATTTAAAATATTAATATAATTTGAAACATGAACAATATGAATAATGAAAATCTTACAGTTCTCTAGTGTAAAGAGGGATGTCACGTGGTATTTCCTTCAAATTCCTCCCTGAACAATTCACAATAGTCCCATCGCAGGAACAGGCAGCTGGACAGGCATTATCTATTAAACATTCCCCAGCGAATCTTGTCCTAAACTCCTCCTGACCTAAAATAAACACCAATGACAAATTAGTGGTGCAACAATAGAGAGTTATTTCATTATATTATATCATATTTCACACCTTTACCATTGATATTGATCAGGTAGAGGTGCTTACCCTTACATTTAAATTTATCATCTCTCAACGCTTCGATTTTGCGCTTTTGCATGCGTTTGGGGCTGTCACACTTGGCTCCGGACGTTTCAATAGGGTTTCGATGCAAATATTCGGCTAACCATCTGAGATTGCAATCGCATATGAAGGGGTTTCGACCTAGATGTCTGCAATGTGATTTCATCACTGTAATTGCTTAGAATATAACATGATTTTGAACGACTTACAATGTTTGTATACGTTTCAGCGAATCGAAACTTCCATTAGCTAAAGATTGTATATTATTATCATACAAAGACCTGTTTTAAAAAAGAAACATTTTATTTAAAGCTTTTATTTGGAATATTAATTTAATTACTTACAATAAATGCAATCCTTGCAGATCTTTGAATGTATCTTTTCTGATGCAAGATATATCATTCGCATTTAATAAGCTTAAAATAAGTTTTTAATCAGCGGTGTAATGATGATTTAATTATTAAATAATGAAAGACTTACAGTAATTGCAACGAAACTAAATCATGAAATATCCCAGCTGGTAAATCCTTGATTTTATTCCCATATAAGATTCTAAAATTAACCTTTTTAACAAATCAATCTGACATTTACGAGTTATAAATCGACTTACAATGAAGTTAACGATTTCAATCCTTGGAAAGCGTCGTAAGCTATCTTCGATATAACATTGCTGCTGAGATCTCTAAAAACATCAAACACAAAGCAAAAGTAAAACATTCTACATGAGGACGCACACAGAATGTTGTTACCTACATTCTTTTCAGTCGCTTGTATGGAACGAAAGCCCTCGGTGGTATTTCAGTTATCTCGTTCTGCTCCAGCCGTCTAAAACAATAAAAAACTCAATTCGTCTAAAGACGATTTAAAAAAACCGTATTTTACTCACAATTCCTGTATCGTCTCAGGAAAGTGTTCTGGCACTTTTGTCAACCCTTTACCCCGGCAATCCACTATTCCGTTGTCGCATTCGCACTGATGAGGGCATTGGGGTTCGTGAATGCATTCCCCATTTACAGTACGTTCGACTAAACCTACGTGTTTTGAATAATTTATAAATGAAAATAAATGGGTGAAAATGGTAAAATAATACCTGAACACTTGAATTCCTGGTCGCGAAGATCTGCAATATTTTGGCCTTTGAGGTAGTTCGGCGAGTGACACTTGGTGTAGAGGGCCAATCTGGTGTAGTGCCGCAAGAATCTCGCCAGCCAAGCCAATTGGCAATCGCAGTGGAAGAGATTGTCGTTTAGTTTGAGCACACGCAATCTGAAGAGGTTGCTGAACATCTCTTTCCCGATCCATGTTAAGTTGTTGTGGTTTAATGTTCTGTTTATTGGAAAAAATCACTTTATAATATGATTGTTATTGGAATAATAATACAAAAATTGGAATTTTGAATGAAAGCAGGTTATTTTACTACAAAATTTAAGAAAATCATTAACGTTAGATATAGAAAAGACTTTGAAACTCCAGGACAAAAATCATACTTAGTTATAAAAAGCACAACACACTAATTCATGAATTTCAAATAGCTTTATAAAAACACGATGAATGCTTCTTACTCCTTCGAGGAAGAATATCACCTTTATCACTTTTTAAAACGTAAGGAATAAAAAAAACCTTGTTTACTGCTATTAGCTCAGTATTATTAACCTTTTGCAACAGTAAATTCCTTTAGCTAATCTAGAAAATACCTTTTCAACTATAAAAAGCCCTCGTCAGAAGAAAAAAAACATTATTATAATAATTTGTGTAATAAATTACATAATAAATATAACATGGTAGGAAAAAAAAACGATATTTAAAACAAAATAAAGACTATAAATATGAATGTATTTTCAAACTTTTAACAAATAACCAACATAGCCAAATTTAAATTGCCCGCAAATATTCTTAGTAACTTCAACGTTGAAGCATAAAATTACCTACTACTTTATACTACATTGATAGTTATTTTAATGCCTTGTGTTGCAGCTATTGAAAATAGTGGCGGGAAATTTTAATTTGGCTATTAGGGAACGTTATAAAAAAAATGTAAAGAATAAGATTTTTAAATTCAAATTCGTGCCGGCAAATAGATCCACAAAAGATTGCGTTCCGAAAAGGTTCTAGGAGAGTAAAGGAGTAACAAAACAAGACTGTCCTCGTTCAAATTCATCGTCCACAGGAAACGGAAATAAAGAAAAATATTCAGGTAAACATGTTTGGGAAAGTTATGCGGAATTCGTCATAAAGTAAAGAAATTATAATTGTTCTAAATAATAAAAAAAACTGGTCCAAATAATTAATAGTAACTTCAACGTCGAAACATAAAACTACCCACCATTTTGTACCATATTAATAGTTATTTTAATACCTTTACGTTGAATTCACTAAAAATTTAAATTTGGCTATTAGGGATATGTATTTAGAGTGGTTTAAAATGCTTAGCTACAATCATTTAGTAATAAGCCTTATTTTTGACGTTAAACAGAAATGGATATATTTTTGTCTTTTTATAGGAGCAATCTGTAAAAATGACACTAAATGAAACATTAATAAACTTATTGACTTTTACTACACGTTAATTTTTTTATTTTCTGTAGTACTCGAACGAAAACTGTGTCGTTTTTCTACCTTAATTGAGAAATTATTGTTAGAAATTCCGACAGTTTCAGGAAATTTAACCAAAAAAATCCTTTAAAAAGGGATAAAATCACTGCAGTTGGCAACACAATATTTTAGCTACTTAATAATAAAGACGTCGATTATAATTCATATAATAATTTATTATTAATCCAGTATTGCCAGCAGATTATAAGGAAAATTTGTAAGAAGACAAACATTAAAATGTACTAAAAAATTTAACAACACGTACTTTTTAATAGCGCCCTCTGTTACATCAAAAAATAACCGTTAATCACACTCTCAATCAACGAAATTTAAATTTACGCCAATTTTGGTAACTTCAAAAATTACGGATTGTGTAAAACAAAAATATTTTCGAGGTAAGAGATTTTTCATAAGATGTGTGTTAAATATATTCAATTTTTATGTTTACACCATTTTATGGTGGTATATTTATAACCATAATTCTTAACAGTGTAGATTTATAATAAAAATCGTGATGAATTTACGCATCAACGTCAAAATCATCATCAACTAAAAAAGTTACAGGATTTTAAAATTTTGTAAAAGAAAAAAGAAAGAATTAAAAAAATACTTTTATGTAATGTTTCCAATTACTCGCTCTAATCATTGTGTGAACTTTTTTTTGTATCTACACATGAAAAATACACTAAAACCTAATTAAAAACAAACATTTTTTAAAAAGTTGGTATTATTTAGCTATTGATTATAATATGGGGGCGCCTCCGCACAATGGCAGGAAACAGCCCCTCTTTAACAAAAATTATGTGCTGGGTATGTCTTGATAGCCATTCCCCACGTAAGTAAATACCTACGTGTGCTATGTAGTAGCAAGCACCCTTTTTTGAAGGACAATTCAGGGTAACAACGCCTTATATGATATTATCAACTAGAAGAACGCATAAAATATATCAGGGCGACATCTATCCATTGCATGACCGAACTAGTGTTATGAGAAATCTACGTTGCCGGCATAAATTGTTACCTGCATCTTAGCGCCACCTATGAATCGGATCACCAAGTTTATTTTACAGAAGCCATTAATACCGACTACATGAAATGCGCCGTTGATTTTCGATCCATCAATAAAAAAGAAACTGGTCGTAAAATGAAACGAATTTCGAATTCCGGTTAGTACGCATTTATTACATGTTACAAGAAATTTTTACCGCTCAAGAACCAATCGCAAACTGTGGTCGAATAATCTATTTTATGGCTGGCAATAAAGTAATAAAAAGAAACAACGGAAAACGTAAATAACGTATAATAAAAATTATTTCTTCATGAATTTACTGTCGATTGGGGATATACCTTGTATGCAAATGCCATTAGATGAAGTTGCATACATATTAGAATTTGAAATTTCTGTTTTCGATTTTTTAATGTTTTTTTTTTTTTTAATTTTTATTTAATAGAACGGTTTGCAGGTCATTTGTTGACTTATTTTTTTTTTTTTTCATAGCAGCCTCGCTAGATGATATATAATTATTAGATTAAAAAAGAGAATATTAACATGATTTCATAATTTTAACATGAATTTCTGGGTAGGGTTTGACAACTGTTTAATTATGCTTTTTTCGTTATCTAGTTTGTGAAAGAAACTTCATTATTTTTCTTTATTATTTAGAGATAGAAAAAGTGATTGTATGCAAAATTTATATTCAGAGCCTTCAAAAAGCAATCCTGCTTCAGAAGATGATGTATCTGAAGAGAACAATTAAAATATTAATATAAATAGTGCAATTTTTGTCATTCAATTATACATTTTCGCCGCATTTTCGTGCGCTATTACGATAGATAGATTTTTTTATTATATTTAGTAATATAATATACGATGTGATTAATTTTAAGTTTGGCATCAAAACGTCTCTAGGACATTCACATCACTCTATTTCATATTTATTTTTGTGACTTGACACCTTTATTTGCCAGTTGTCATGGCGACATTTTTCATTTGTATTCACTGCTGTTAACCGCTGTTAATTTGACATTAAACATAACCTATGAAATAAGAAATTCAAATTATGTGTCAAGTGCACAGTGGTGCCAACGTAAATTTGTTAACGTCAGACAGTTAACATTTATATTATTAGTTTTTGAATGATTATTATTTTTATGTACCATCGACTGCATAGAAAATTGGTCCAACATAAAAATACACTTGGCCGAATGTTTAAAAATGTTTGCTGTGCTCACACAGCAGAAATTTATGCTTGTTTGTCAAGTAACATCAAAATCGGTTAGCTTTCTTTTTTGAATCAATTGTGGCATATTAACCTGACGGTATTTGACAGATATAAATGACATTAAATTTAATTTTGACAATGCTACAGCCCAATCAATCAATCTAAAACTAATTGTACCAATTTTCTATGCAGCCGATGTTACTTCATTTCTAAATATATAATTAGCATTTTCTTGTACTTTTATTTATTTTATATTACTAAAAAATAACATTTAATAATTAATATCGGAGAACATAAACATTTCTCTAGACACAATGAAATTGCAGTCATTTTAATATAATTTAATCAATGTCCCTAAGCAATAAATTTATATTTTCCGGAATTATTTTCAATAACTTCAATGGAAAAGCATTGAAATAATTATTAATGTAGTACTTCGACATCGTAGTTTTAATAAAGTTATCTGCGGGTAATTGGTGATTATTACAATAGGCAATTTTTCTCTAACATAATTACCTACATTTTTTTTATATCAGTGTTTTTACTTACAAAACTTCGAGATCCTTGAAGCTCTTCAGTGCCTGATCGTCCACGCAAGTTATGTGATTGTTGTCTAATTGTCTGAAAATATGAGTAAAAAAAATATTAAATTAAAATTTCTAGCGCCATCTGCCAGTCATTATATTAATATGATTTTACAGATTCCTTTTTTTAGAGAATAAGAGTACTTACAAATTCTTTATAGCAACGATTCCTTTCAATGTTTTTCTGCCGATAATGCTGATTTGGTTATGGCTGAGATCCCTACAAATTAAAAACCATATTTTTAATACAAAAATGCGTCCTATCTATCCTAAATTACAATCTCATTTAAATGCTATTTATGTGTATAATGAATGGTTTTTTTTTCTGTTCTGTCTATCCTCCGCTTTGTGTTTTATGGCGTGTTCTTGGATGAATATAAAAAAAAAGGATTTTGAATCATTTGAAATTGCCTTAACTTCAGGAATTTGTGTGTGTCGCAATCGTATAAGATTTCGAGCGTTTTGTAATTAACAGGCCGTAAATGTGGCCGTTAATAGGCATAATTTTATTTTCCTGGCAAGTTGTAACGTTTCTATCGTGTGGTATAATAATATCGAGAAAGGAAATCAGTAAAAAAGGGGATGTAATGTAGAAACGCGGTCGATAACGCCTTAATTATTAAAATACCACCGAAGCAAACACGAAATTTGTATTATCATAATAGATCGGATGGAATAAAGCAACTTGTATAGTATATCGATAAAGTTAAATATTTAACGTTTTTTAATTCAAAATTATAGGCAACCAAATTAACGCTAAATCTGTATATTGGGTTGCCTATACGCATATATCAATGAGTAATTTAAAAGAAATCGAAAGAAATTTTAAAGCGGAATTGTGATAGGTGTTTCTCACTGCATCGGCACACTATACAAAACGGTTTAACTATTCTACAGTCCACCATCCCACCACCTAAACGCTACGTATAATTATGTTAATTTGTGTATAAACGCAATCTATGTTAATCTATGGTAATTTCCCGCAGCGCGACTCGCTTTATCAGATTGATGGTCCGATTATTACAACCCGGGCCCTTGGCTCGGCGCGCTAAAACATTAGTCGATGGCCAATCTTAATGAGGACGCCGTTACTACTGACTTTTCAGTTCGTATACCTATGTATATACTACGTATATAAGTGAGTACTTGGATGTCGCTAGAGTCGTGCGTGTGTATCAACAATTTTTACTTACAAACGAAACAGATTCGGTAAAGTAGAGAACAAATTGTCTGGCAGACGTCGTAGCTTGTTCTCGTTCAAGCGACTGTAAAAAAATATCCCCGTGTGAAACGGCTTTTGGTTGACGACTGCTATATAATATTAATGTGCGGAAGCAAACACTTACAGTCTCTCTAAGTTCAAGAGATTCTTAAATATATCCTTTTCTATGGTGTGTATTTGATTGTCTGTCAATTGCCTACAAAATAAAACAATAAGTGATAGCATTTGACATCTGACGGATTTCTGACAGATTTGACAGTTCAAAAAGAATTCGAACTCGTACAAATATTACATTTAGATGAAAATGAGCACACTGCAGTAATTATATTTCGAGACGTTTAGTTCGTGAATATTTGTGTTAATTCGATATTTGATAGATTCTTGACAGTTTCGCTAGATGGAATTCAAAAAAATTCGATTGTACAACCCTATCAAGCTAGCAAACGACGTTCGTTATCAAAATACTGAAGTATCCAAACTAGCAACTTTAAAACAGAAACGAACAACTGTCAAAATAACACGTTTTAGGTTAGTTTCCTAGTTGGTTCATTTGAACTGATCAACTGACCCAAATTTTCGAGTAGTTACTTCAAGTAGGTAAATGGAAGTGGGTTTGGTTACTAACAACCCATCACTTATTAGTGGAAAGTAAACAAACCTAACTGACCAAACATCTAAAACGAATGTAGCTAATTCTACATATTATTCAGGTAACAAAGATCAATCTCACAGGACAAGCATATTTTTTACTATGAGGTGTTACTATTTATTATTAACTGTGTTCGCAGAGGAACCACAAACTAATCAAAGCCAATCATATACTGTGAAATTAGTTAGAAAACTGTTTTGGATTTCTTTGAGCTAATCGAATCGCGTCTGACTACCCTAATAGTCAAATTTAAATTTCCCGCAATTATTCTTAGTAACTTCAACGTTGATACATAAAATTCCCCACCATTTTGTATTACATTAATAGTTATTTTAAAGCCTTTACGTTGAATTCATTAAAATTGTGGCGGGAAATTTAAATTTGGCTATTAGGGTAGTTTGTAATTCCTCTGCGAACACAGCTATTATTACAGACTTGGATACATTTTATGTCTAAAGCAGACGGTACAAATATGACGTTTGCTAGCTTGAAACAGTTATAATTGTTACTCATTTAAAAATTGTCAGATATTTAACAATTTTGACAGATTGATTTGACAGTTGGAAATATTTGACAACTTTTATAGTTCGAAAACTCATTGGATGTGTGGTAATCAGAAATGTATTTAATGTACTTATCAAGATAACGATGTTTGATATCTGACAGATTTTTGAATGATCGAAAATCGAATCGTGGAAATAATTAATAAACGTCAAATATAGTTACAATTGAAGGAATCAGTGCCAAGTTCAATGTATTTCCAATGTGATCTGGGGCCTTTTGCATAAAAGTACAATAACAATTTACAGGTGATATTTTTTTACAATCTGTCAAAATTTGACTTGTATATATATTTTTGCAACGCCTGTAAGTCAAATTTTGACAGATTGTAAAAAAATATCACCTGTAAATTGTTATTGTACTTTTATACAACAGGCCCCTGGTGATTTTTTTTTAACTGACCTTTTCTATTGCATGAATTTAAAAGTGTGACAGTTCGAAAACGAATAAGAAATCATACGATAATTAACATTAGCTGAAAATGGTATGTGTTTAGATATTTACACCGCGTACGTAGTTATCGTATTTTTTTTTGTAATTTTGTGTTTTTTCATTGATTTTTAACAGTTTTGACAGATCGAAAACGAATTCGAACTAAAACGGGGATTAAATTTAGGAAAAAAGTGATGATCTATACATATATGCTATAATATGGATAAACACATTCATCATTATGTTAATTTCGCATATATCATATTTTTTAACGTTTTTGACAGAATTTGACAGGGAGAAAACTAATTTAAGCTCAAACGAAGATTAAATTTGGATGAAAATAACGACACTGTCGCTATATAAGAACTACATCATGGATGCAGTAATCATTACGTTACCTTAGTATTTGTCCGATATTTTAGAATTTTGACAGATATAAATTGAATTTAATCTTATATAAATGTTAAATTTAGGTTATGTTACCATATATTGAAATATTATTTACATCACAGTTGTCGTTACCATTATGTTAATTTAATTTATGAATTTAACCAATTTCTGACAGTTTTGACGGATAGAAAGAGATTTAAATGAAATTAATATTAGATGCTTTCTATTTACATTCTGGCTTACCTCACTTATGAGTTATTTGTTTTGAAACATCGTTTAAAGATTTTAAGGGCATGAAGTACGATCGAGAATAAGGTTAAAAGTCATAATAAACATATATCCACAAATTAACTGTTTACGAGATAACAGTGATTTTATCGCAATTGCAGAATAAGTTTGCTTTAGCGGTTTTTATGTTATTGCATTTTAACATAAAATAGGCTATAACTAAAGATGTTTAAAATGACGTCCTTCCATTTCGACAAAGGATCTACATCTGCTTTCAAAGGAAGCGCGCACTCTTTCAAAAAACAAGGGTTTTTCTAGTATTATCTGGCAACAGTGTTCTATTCGGTGGCGCAACTCTGGAAGATCGTTTACCCGGTGTTTGCGTACACTAAACTTTCAAATAACCCCAGATACTAAAGTCCAACGGGTTTAGATCGGGAGACCTTGGAGGCCAAGCAATGGGACCTGCTCGCCCTATCCATCTCCCAGGAAATTCATTGTTAAGATGTTCCCTAACAGCACGCGTAAAGTGCGGTGGAGCTCTATCTTGCATAAACTAGAGATTCAGTCTTAGATTTATAGGTAAATCTCCCAAAAGTTCAGGTAAAGTATTTTCCAAAAACTCGAGGTATGCAGGACTTGTTAAGCGTTGTGGCAAAACAATCGGTCCTAACAACCGTTCCCCTATCATGCCTAACCAGATGTTTAGAGAGAAACGTTGCTGGTGCCTGGCTTCAACGGTAGCATAAGGATTCTCGTCACACCAAATGTGATTGTTGTGGAAATTAAATATTCCATTTTTAGTAAAACCAGCTACATCAGTGAAAAGGATGTTATCAGCGAAATCTGGCCAATCAGCAGCTGTTCGCAAAAACCACTCACAGAAGCCCATCTCGCTTGATAATCCGGAGCAGTAAGGGCTTGTACCCGTTGGATATGGTAGGGGTATAGGAGTTGGTCATGAAGAGTTCTCCAAACAAGATTGCTGCTTACACCCACTTGAGTCGAAATTCTTCTAACACTAGTTTCGGGATTTTCATCAATAATATTCAAAATTCGATCTTCTATCTGTGGAGTACATGCTATTCTCTGCCGTCCAGTATCAGAAGACCGCTTCTCAAACGAACTAGTTTCTCTTAGTCGTTGAAACAACGTCTGAAACATCACATGCGAAGGCAGTAGGCGATCAGGAAACGTTTCAGCATAGAAGCGACGTGCTTGTAAAGAATTCCCATTAGCACGACGCTCATTTCAGCATTAGAATACGCAACCATTGTAATTGCTACTAATTGCACAAAACGTCAAATTAAACTGTCATAAAACAATAGCTGATAAGCACCTGTTTACTGGGATATGTTATATCCATGTACTACTAGGAACACTCGCTGTTATCTCGTAAACGGTTGATTTGTGAACATATGTTTATTATGACTTTTAACTTTATTTTCGATCGTACTACATGCCCTTAAAATCTTTAAACGATGTATCAAAACACCCTGTATATATTGAGTTTTGTTTTGGAAGACGGTATTACAGCATATGATGCATTAAAACCCAAATAGCGCTTTATAAAAATTCGTAATAATGGTCGCATTCAGGGAAAAAATACGTTTAAGCGCTGAGAAACAGCGCTTTATTACAGCGCTGCATGTTGCCTGAATGACATAAAACACTATTTTTTGCATATAAATATATCTACTAACTAAAGTGTTTATTATATCTTAAATTTTATATATAAATGGATAACCAAGAGAAAGAGCTTTTAATGACAATACTTATTGAAGAAAATTTAATATTAAACTCTATTAGAACTGTGATTAGTATTGAATTTACGTTTTTGTTACCTGCCATAACTGTTTTCCTAATGTTTTTACTTTTTATAAAAGCAAAAAACCTATATTATCTATCCCATAGATCAGGTTATACGGACACAGATACCTGATGATAGGCATGGTAATACACAACAAAGCATTTGTAGGTTAGGTATTTGTGGTATTTGTTTACGCTTGCTTCAAGCGCTTTGTTGCAGCATATAAATTATACGCTGCAATAGTGGCAGACCGCTTGAAGAAAGCGCTGTAAAAATTATGTCATTTTTGTACGTTCAGGGAAGTTTAACATCTCAGCGCTGCAGCGCTGAGCTTCCCTGAATGCGACCAATCTTATATAAACCCTCTTGTCTTGTGTACGAAGTATTTTGATTCGCGGGAGCAATTCTAATTATAAGTTTAGGGGCCAGTTAAGGTGAGCCTTTACCGCCTGGCTAAACTATTTATTATCGATATTAACGTTGATTTTGTTTAATTTAGAGGGTGTAGTGTAATATGTCGTTTTGTTAATTTGACATCTGACATATTTTTGACAGATTAGATTAAAAACGATTTTAAACCTATGCAAAGTTAAGATAAGTTAAAAATTGCAGAATATTAAACGTATATATAATAAATAATACTTACAATATCCGTAATTTTCCCAGATGTTGGAAGTCATTCTCGTACAACGTCGTAATATTATTCCCCTGCAGGTCCCTGCAACACAGAAAATCACAAAACGACCTTTAGCGAGAGAGCTTTTCACCGCACAGAAAAATCATTACTCGCCATACCCACACAACGGGCACGCATTTCGCGACAATTAAAAAGAATAATAACGCCAGGGGCGTAGCGAATGGGGGGGGGGCGGTTTCGGGGTCGCTTCAATTTCATCCGACCTCGGAGTATACACGTCCGCGCTTTTCAATTAAATCAAGTCTAATTCGGGTCGGGATAATTGCACGTTAAAATCGCGAATATAGAGAGACCCTCGGAATCTAACGTTTCGCTTTGACAGATTTACCTTCCGGGACTTTACCGGCGTACCGTGAATTTCCCGGATGCCTTTTACATTGTCCCGTCGATATAATACGAAACGTAATAATATATCTAGGGGGCGGGATTTTGTATAGATGCGACGGAGTGATATTAATAATATTCAAATTCGATTCCGAGGGATATTCAAATCTCTATAGTCGGGTTAGGTACGTGTGACGTCACAATAAGTTTAACGGTTGAATATTCCGGGGAATAAGTTTATATCTTTTAGATAAATCTGTAAGCACAAACGTTTCGGGTAGAACAGAGAACGTGAATTGATAAATATAGTTCGTGTAATCATTTGAGTGTTTTTAAATATTTATATTCATTCATTCTCTGAGGTATATACAAACGGCGGTAATATGTTTTAGTAATCGTATAAGGTTAACGACTATTTTCTTCTTTTTGATATACAGCTTTTAAAATGCGTGCCTATTTTTAAGACTAAACGTAAATTTTAAATACATTCATTCATTCAAGCAATCGAATATATTTATGACAACCTTCTTATGTTTATACAGTGACCGGCATAAATATTGCAACATATGGGAAATTTTTTATTATTAAAATATACTAAAACTTTTTTTGGGGGATAGGTTGTGCATGTCTAGAAACCCCAAAATTTATTTTGACACACGTCACGTGACCACTAGTATGGCGGTAAATTTAAAAAATATGCCGTGAATCTGCAAAAAGTGAGGTTAGATGACATGATATCCAAAAAAGTTATTTGAAAAAGTTGCTTAGAATTCAATTCTGAGGCCGCATGTAAATTTTTGTAAACATATAAAAAAAAAAAATCACAATTTTTCCAAATATTGTTTCATTGAATTATATATTTCCATTTTTTTCGCTCTTAGCAGCTCAACTGCAGTAGTATTTCCAAATTTGGTTGATACTCAAACAGTTTTCTCAATTTTTGCATAATTAACATAGCGAAAACTGAAAAGTACGATTTCAGTGTGACAATTGTTGTTGCAAAGGACTATATCTACTAGTAATAAATAAAATTTTACATTTTCTCAACATTTTCTCTCTAAACCACTTAGCAAACATTACTTTTGCTGAAGATTATCATATTTTCTTTTTGTTTTCTGCGTTAAGTGAAATCGGTAGTCCAAACTCATAACACTAAACATCTAAGCCCTCACAATGTTATTGCATGCACCGAAGGTATTTATGTAGGTTTCAAAATTACAAAACTCAGTAGAAATAAATAACCAGTATTTTTAGCTAATGATAGGAATACTTAATAAGCAAAAACATTTAAACAATAACTAATAGTAATGAACAACTAAGAAATGAAACTCTAAAAATGCATACCTACTTGTTAGACATACATATCCTTCTGTTTCTTATAAGTAAGGTAGGCTTTGAAATTAGAAACAACAAAATAATGTAGTAAACTCTTTTAATTTTTTAGCAAATAAGCAATTACTTACTACCATTTTTATTTTACCTATTGTTTATTATTCGTTGTTCTCCAATTTCAAAATCTACTTTAAACCTTCGGTGCGTGCATGTAGTAGTATCAGTTTTTGACTAACAGTTTCCACTTTAATGCCGAAAACAAACGAGAAATATAATAATTTTCAATAAAAGTAATGTCTGCTAAGTGGTTTAGAGAGAAAATGTTTGTAAAATTTTATTTATTACTAGTAGATATAGTCCCTTGCAACAACAATTGTCACATTGAAAACGTACTTTTATTTGACAAAACTGTTTGACTATCAACCAAATTTGGAAGTAGTACTGCAGTTGAGCTTCTAAGAGCAAAAAAAATTGAAATATGTAATTCAATGAAACAATATTTGAAAAAATTGTGATTTTTATTTTTTTTTAATATGTTTACAAAAATTTGCATACGGCCTCAAAATTAAATCCTAAGCAACTTTTTCAAATAACTTTTTTCGATATCATGACATCTAACCTCACTTTTTGTAGATTCACGTCATATTTTTTAAATTTACCGGCATACTAGTGGTCACGTGACGTGTGTCAAAATAAATTTTGGGTTTCTAGACATGCACAACCTATCCCCCCAAAAAAGTTTTAGTATATTTTAACAATAAAAAATTTCCCATATGTTGCAATATTTATGCCGGTCACTGTATATATTTTTTATACAGTGAAAAAAATAAGTTAGTTTGAAAAATATTATAACCTTGAAAGAGAAAATTTAAAATGGGAATTATTTTTGCTGCATGACATCTAATTCAAATTTTAGTTTTTAATAATTGTTAGAAAGACGCAATTAGTGTAACTTTGTCTTCTTTTAGGTATGTAGGTCCTAATGTTGATCACCACAAGCAAAAGGAAAAATAAAACACAATACATTTGCAATAATGTCAACAACAATTTTCTCTCACAAATTATACATAGAATAGGATACGACTGCTGGATGACCTCAAACACTTTTGTATGCAGGGTCGTTCCGAAAAAGCGGTTAAATCTCATTTTTTGCTAAATTTAAGCGAGATTTCATATTTGGATATAACGTTGAATTTTAAAACAACATTTATTAATAAAAGAATCTTCTAAACACAAACACTGAGATAGTTTACTCATACCATAGTTTCACATTTTTGACCTTCCCTCGTATACAATTAAAATTTCGACAGATTTGATGAGTGTTATTTTAGTTTCAAGACATGCAGAGGTAATTTCTAAGAAAAAAGGTATACTAAATTCAAAGAAAAAAAAAATCTCATATGCTGCGCACTTTTTGCCGGTCACTGCATATTACTGTAAATATTCTGGTACCTTCAACTATTAGTTATTATTAACTAGAAGTCGGGCATTCTCCTAGAACGTACCCATGAAAGGTATTGTATTTTTAAGTCGGTCTATTCGACCAGAAGATCCCACTTTAGAATGCGCAATATGCTTCAAGTAGCTTCTTTTGTTTTATCATGTTCTTTTTTTTATATATTTTTTTTAAAGATTTTTATCAGTGCTTTTGTAAATTTTCAACATTTTTACATTTGCCTATTTTTAAAAATTTTGTTTTTTTAGTTTTTAAATTTTTTTAGCTTTCTTCATTTGTTTCTTATTTTTTCAAACTTTTCTTTCACTCCTTTTTATCCCTCTCTCATTTTCAATTTCTCATTTATTTATAAATGTTAAATACCTTTTTTATTTCTTTTTTTATATTTGAATATGTTTTTTTCGTTTTTCTAAACTATTTTCGCATTTTTTACGTTTTCAATTTTTTCTGACTTTTTTTCAATTTTGTCTATTTCTTTTTCTCTATATCCTTTTCCCTATTACTTTTACCCTATTCCCTTTGTCTGTTAATTTTCCAATTCCCTTTTTCTGATTCAGTTTCCATGTTCTCTTTCCTGTTTCTGTTTCTGTTTTTAATTTTCTTAAAATATTTTTTTTTATTAATTTTACCATTTTGTCACTATTTTTAGAGTTGCATGACAATTTCTTAATTTTTTTACCATTTTTAAACAATTTCGATATTATACTTAATTGCCAGAATTTATAAAGAAAACCGTTTTATTTCTTGAAATGGTTACATTTTATAATAAATATCATCAAAAATCTATTAAATTATTCGAAAATAGTGATCTTAAATACCCCATGAATCGTCGCATTTTGTGACCAGGAACTGGTGCTTACCTTAGCACACCTACTATCTATCGTTGTTCCAGACGCTTGACCGGAAGATGGCGCACAACGAAACTCATGACGATGGTTTGGGTTTGTTCATACATATGATTAGCATGAAGATGTGACGATTTAGTTGAATTAATGCATGTATTTTTCTGACAATGAGTGTAGGAACTTTACGTTACTCTGTTTGAACATATTTATTAAACAATTTGGGTATATTATTGAAATTATTGGAATGTTTTTATTATTTATTGTCGACTCGTTTAATCTAAATGTTAGCGTCTTTTAGCTCCTTGTTTTTTTTGTATTTATAGGAAATTCTCCATAGCAGAATAATGAAACCACCAAATGTAATTGCATCATGGTGGGCGTTGCTCCCAAAAATTGGAAATGAGCCAAAGTTGGGACACTTCCACAGGAAACGGTAATACCGTTCTGCACCATCTGCTGGGGTTGGAACTAGAAGAAACTAACTTTCAATGTGGCGTTCAATGAAGCATGAAATGTTTAATATTACTTCAAGTCAGATAGAATATGAAAAAAAAAATGCCTAAAATAAAATGAATGAAGATAAAATGCCACCAGCGGGTTCATGGTCTATTATGCGAATGCCCATAGTGTTTAATTCACTTTGACTCCAATCGCATCATCTTAAGCTTTATGTACGCCATACAACACCCACAATCAGTGTTGCCAATTGACAGAAGACATATTTCACTAGATCGGATTATAATTCACCAGAAAATCACTAGAATGGAAAAGAAATTACTTTATAAAGTATTTTAAAAAAGCAAAAAAAATATTCATATATTTATGTAATTGTTATTTTTCTATAAACCCCTTTTATTATAATTTTTATGAATTTAATACAACACTTATTAAGTCGTCAAATATAATAATTTACAACAATATACAACTGTAACCGTGTTTATAAAATCATAATATATACCTTATTTATTTTATTATTTTATTTTGTACTTTTATTTATTTATTTACACATATATGTATATATGCAATCAAAGTATAGAAAAAACAAGTAACGTCACTCACGTTTTTATAAATAGGTTTCTAGGAAAAAAAATTTGGTGACCTTCTTCCATGTTGATCTGTACATGTGCGCGAAATTAAAATCATTCCATATAAAACGAAAATGCGCTCTAACATTCGAGAAGAAAGCAAATTAGAAAAGACTTGTCTAGATTCCATATCATAGAATAGAAATAGTAGATTTATATAACATACATTATACGGTACAAAATAAAATGGCGACTGAAATTTATATTGTCGAGAGTGACGCTACTAGGTTTCCTATACTTTGATGTAATTTAGTCTTTTTCAGTTTAGTTTTCAATGAATTCATTAGATTTATTACTAAAATTAAAGAAAATCCACTAAACTTTTCACTAGCCACTAGAATTTGATTTGTGTACACCAGACGTGCTTTCAATATACCAGATTTAGTGGAAAATTCACCAAGTTGACAACACTACCCACAACGGGCAGGAAAGTTCATTTTGTGCGCCCCGTATGAGCCATACGTCAGTAATCTTCAGTACCAAAGAATGTAGTAATGTAATTTAGTGTTTATTCCAACAACAACAAAATTTGATGCGTTTATTTTAGCAATTAGTAAAACAAAATGATCGGCTGTGAAATAACACAACATATGACAGTGTTTTATCGATATCAACTTGAATTCTGCAGGAAATACGATAAGATAGCAAAAGGTAGAAAAGTATGTATACAAGTTACAAAAGATTGACAAAAGACACGTATTGCCCATACGAGCGGGTAAATGGAACACTCAGTGTAGAGGAAACAGAAAAAAGATAAGCATCCTTTTTTAATTCTCAAATCATTTGTCACAGATCGATTTTCCTCCAATGGTGTGACAGATTAAAAATGAATCACCTGTTTAGAATAGGATCTTCTTAAAAGAACGCCTTGTATATTCACTATTCGTTAGAGCAAATATTTTTTAAGAACCAATCATCAAACGCCCACGATACGAGTATATACATAGGTACCTAGCATTTTCGCCCTATCGTTTTTTTACGGCTTATAGCAATGCGCTATAAATTCTCCCAATACCACATAGACGCTATCAACATGCCACAAAAAAAAATACTAAAGTTTACTTCCACATCAATACATAGCTTTTTCCGAATGGCTTGAAATGTGACAATATTGTATAGAATAACCAAGTCATGATTTTAACTAATAACCAAGCATCTGTAGAACATTTTATTTACTTCAATATTTGATAGGACAAATCTATTGTTAACACTTTAGAATGTCAGAATTTATATAAGAAAAAAAGCGAAACTAGGACTGCTGTTCCTAACTTGTTAGGCAAACATTCGATGCACAGTCACGCGCATCGTTCATTGTTAAGTGTCATGCTCCATTTCAATTGAAATGAAGGAAAATCAACACGCCAGACTCGTGCTCACCAACTTACTGATGTCAATAGAAAACTAAGAACTATAGAGAAGGCAAATAAACATTGGTGGTTATTTGGGTTTCGAATTATCGCCGGCTTTTTTTGTTGTTATCGTTAGTGGATATTACAAGGTGATACAAAATACCAAAGCAATTATGTTTTTATTAATAATTATATAGGCGTATATGGGATAAGTTTGACTTTTTGTACGAATATCAGAGTTTCATATTCTATTATTATATACTAGATTTTGGATTATAATTATAGAGTATTTACTGAGAATGGCCCAATTCAGGTTTGACCATATTTTTATGTTTAAATCTCGAATGAAACCAGGAGCCATCTTTTGATCGTAAATGTAAAATGATTTTTTTTTTCAATTGATAAAAGATAAACCTGAAAGAAATTTCAAAGTATAATAATATGTGGAACAATCAATTAATTAATATATTGTTAATGATAACTTAAGATATAGACTAACTGATCAAATCCAGTGTTACCTAGGATGTATTGTTTATCTAAGATATATAAACCAGGAAAGAGCATGAGACCCATTGTCTCCAATATCAATAGTCCAACTTACTTACTGTCCAAATGGCTATCTGACAAATTCAATCGCTTACCTGTGCAATCCCCGGTTTAGCCGTTAAAAATTCATACGCGTTCATTGAAAAGATTAAAAAAAACACCTTGACTTATTTAAAAGATTTCTTGAAAGGTAATCAGTTGGGCAGTAATGAAGTTGATAGTTTCATTTCTTTGGCGAAGCTCTGCATGAAACAAAATTTCTTTCAAATCAACGGTACCTTTTACCAACAAACTGAAGGAGCAGCAATGGGTAACATCTCCCTTCATAGCTAATCTCTTTATGGGAAATTTGAAACCGATCTTCAGAATACTTTGGCATATTTTCCACGGGTTTGAGTTAGATACGTCGATGACATTTTTGTGTTTTTTGATACTAGTAAGTGCTCAATTAGAGATTTTCTTGAACAGCCTAAATTCAAAATTTCCTTCCATTAAGTTTACCATGAGAGGAAACAAACAATAGGATTGCTTTTCTCGATATGTTAGTAATAAAATAAAATAAATTAGAAATAGACATATAGAAAGCCACTACTAATAACAGATTTATTTCAGAAGATTCAAACCATTCATGGAAAAACAAACTAGTAGCTATTAACTTTTTGGTACATCGCTTACTTAATTTTCCTCTATCTACAGAACGATATAATAAAGAACTTAAAGAAATTATTAAAATCGCTGCATTTAATAGGTCTCAGAAGACATTGTATATATACTATTAGAAAACATAAAAACAAATAAGAATTAAAAATGCCAGTACTTTAGAAATTAGTGACAAGAAAAATAAGAAATATGTTAAATTACCATTTTATCCAAGTTACACGAAAGGTCTACAAAATTTTTCTCTAAATTCAATCTTGACATAGTTACTACTCCAAATAATAGTCTTACAAATATTTTAGGTGACCCTAAAGATCAAGTAGATAGTTGGACAAATCAGGTACTTATAAAATATCTTGTAAAGATTGTGATCATGTAATATTGGGCAAACTAAAAGAACATTAAAACGCGTTACAAAGAGCATTTGGCTCATCTTAAATTTAGAAGGTTTGATAAATCTAGTGTAGTCCTACATATGCTTGAAGAAACCATAAAGTTGACAATATAAAGTTAGTTAAAAACGTAAACAAACTATGTGCAATTAATTGTTTATGAGGGTATGGAAATATATAAAAACAAACGGTGAGGGGTTAGAGAAGTTACAACAATTAATTAACAATTAACATCCAATCTTATTTCTGAAATACTTATTAACTAAATTTATAAAGTAGGATAGGTAGAATGAGAAATTGCTTTGCTAATACAAAGTATATGGTACAGAGATCTAGCGATTTTCTTGTTGTTTTGTTGAGTTATCAGAATTTCTGATGCGTACTATTTAGAGTCAATATGTATTACTGCTGTCTATGGATATATACTTATTGAGTTCTAAACTAGTCAAAGATTCTATAGCTTGAAATTTGTAATCCAGTGTCGATATATTTCAATGGTTTCATTTCCAATTTCTCGAGATTATAACAGCTTGCATATATTACTTTTTACTTTCCTGGGTGCAATCAAAACAGCTGAATGAAACTTTTCTAAATTAAAACTTAGATTATGACTTCTATGCATCAATACTATACGTAGATGAAGTTAATTATTTTGATATATCAAGGACTGATGGAAGAAATAAAAATGGTTAAATTTCTCGCAGATTCTTTAATGATATTAATTAATTAATATGAGACCGATTTCGTTCTTAATAGGATATCATCAGCTCAGAATTTTTAGCAGTTAATATGACGGAAATTAAATTATATATAGATTGAATTGCATAACTACTAGAAACATTCGAGCTAAAACATTTACAATTCGTAAATAGCAACATTTAAAATATTATTTATTTAATTTTTAACGTTTCTAAGCGGTTGTACAATTCAATTAATTTTAAATTATTATATTATTAAAGCATCTGTGAGGAATTAAATGTTGACTTAATTAATCTTTCCATCGTGCTTGAAGCTTGCAAGAATAACCACAATACATAAAGACGGCATTAACATCACGCTGTCAGATTAAAAAATAAAATGGCGGATTCAAAATAGGAGAGAAAATTTTGAAATATAGGAGACATTTTGCAACAGACATTCGTATGGAAGCGTTTTTGAGGTCGCTAAATTTGATTCTGATATTAATTTTTGGAAAAATGGATAAAATGTGAATAAAATTGAAATATAGGGAAAATCTCCAACTATTTTTTAAAAACTGTAACTATGGGATGTTATAGAAGGAAATAGGGAAATAGACAAAAAAAACGCAATAAAAAAAAAGAATTAGGGAAAGGGAATAAGGAACGGGAATAGAGTAAGGCCATAGGGAAAGGCAAAAAGAATGGGGAAAGGTAATGAAATAGGAAATGGGAATAGGGAAAGAGTATAGGAAGGGAATGGGGAAAGAGAATGGGAATAGGGAATAGCGAATGGAAACGGGGAAAAGGAATAGGAAAAGGGAATAGGGAACAGGGAAAGGGAATACAGAAAGGCAGTAGAGAATGAGAATAGGGAACAAGAATGCGTAAAGGGAATAGGGAGAGGGAAAGGGAATAGAAAAAGGGAAGTGAATAGGGAAAGGGGATGAAAAAAGAGAATGGGGAAAGGGAATGGGTAAAGGGAATTGGGAAAGGGAATAGGGGAAGTGAATAGGGAAAAGGAATAGGGAAAGGGAATAGGGAAGTGAATATGGAAAAGGAATAGGGGAAGTGAATATGAAAAGGAATAGGGAAAGGAAATAAGGAGGGAACCGGAAATAGAGAAAGGGAATAGAAAATAAGAGTAGGAAACGAGAATGGGTAAATAGAATTGGGGGAAGGAATAGGGAAAGGGAATAGGATAAAGGAATAGGAAAAGGGATTAGGAACAGGGAATAGAGAAAGGGAACAGAGAATAAGAATAGGAAACAAGAATAGGTAAACGGAATAGAGATAGGGAAAGGGAAAACGAAATGAGAAAAAGGCAATAGGGAAAAAATAAACAAATATAAAGGAGTTTCAATATTTGGAAAATACTAACAGAAACTTAAAACAAATGTTGAAACACGAAAACGACATAGTGTAAAAACAAGAAAACTACTTAAAGCCGATTGCACATTCTAAAAGTGGAAACTTTTCGAGTGAATGGACCGACTTAAAAAAACCACCTTCTTCAAGGACCGCATTCGTTTTAGCAATCATTCACAAAAAGAATCGGAGGCCAAAATGGTCAAGATATTTAATACGACTCCTGGAATATAATGCTCCACCATTCTTGCTGACGAAGATGCGCAGCATCTAGTAATTTCCTATATAACGTCTTCGAAAATATTAACCAAAAACAAATTACTGCCACGTATTAGAGCTTTAATTGTATTCCCCATTCTCTTATGCTTATAAAAGGTATGTCTTCGGGTGTCAGTTAATCATTGGTTTCTCTCGTATTTGATTGATCGTCATCAAAGTTGACGCTGATTATATAATTCCACAGTTGACCGTTTGTGGTGTGCCGCGGGATTCGGTGCTGGGACCGATGTTATTTTTAATATTTATTAATGACTTTTCGTATGTGACCCGCTGATCATACATGGTACTTTGTCCCGAACAGATAAAAAGGATTCTTTAAATCAAAGCAATATTTCTTTGGCACTATTTAAAATAACCATTTCTATCAGTTAACACACAACAATCAGTAATATTACATTGCTTCAGTAATCTATACAGACATTTTAAATAAAATCATCATGACACATACCAGCACAAATTTATCCGATTAACATCCCTTAATAATAATCCGGATGTCACAAAATACAATGGGAAATGTTATATGAATGTAATTCAAAAGATATACAAGTACCCACCATCTATTATATACGAGTATTATTTTTCCTATGCAATATACGCAATCGTGTCAATTAGGATATTGACCTGATTAACTCCCACATATTATGACATAATATATCTAATACAGTACAACATGCATACATACATCAGTTATTTCCGTTCTGAAATTATAATTCCCTAGGTTTTGAAAACGTGTTTTGTTGTTATGTCCGGATTTGAATTACATATTTGCTCGTCTATATCCCCAGGCGACAGCGAACAATGTAGGAGAATATCGAAATCCGATTTTAATTTATTTTTGTACCGTTAGGGCCGCCGCCGTGTCAGTTATTCCGCGGTAGCGATTTGATTGACACCTCCAATAATGCGAACGGAATTCGCCCAGGTCGTGGTGAATGTGTTAATTTAATACTATTTTAAATCTCGCGCGGATTCGCTGCGCGATCGGAACTTTTAATTTTTTGGGTTGTATGACCTGATCGATCCCGATAAATGGGCGCCATACGAGTTAAAACAAACGTTGAATGAGGTATGGATTGGGGCGTGCTGCAAATTAGAGCGTTTTTGTAATTACAACGCGCAGCTGATGGGCAGGGTTGAAAAAAATAAAGTGAGATCAGTATTACAGGAAGCATAACCGACTCTTGCAAGCACACTCATTAATTAATTCATACAATGTTTAAGTATATTGCATAACGAGGAAGGAAAGTGACAAATAACGCACCACAATTACCACAATAAATCATGTAAATTTTGTTTACATGTTTTTTCTAGGATATTTAACATGGAAAAGAAATTTCGGTAAAATTTATAGCTTTTTCATGTAAGTTTAAGATGTTAACAAGAATTCAAAAGGAAAATACAGGAAAAAACATGTACAATTTTGTATTTACTCTAAATTTACTTAAAAGTGTAAAATTAATTTTTTTGGGTATTTATGTGCATTATAAAAGTAATTTTACTAGTGAACTATTAATTTTGCTGTAAAATATGAGGATCTTTTATATTTATTGTTTTTACTTGAATTTTGGGGTAAAAATATAGATATCATGGAAAATACGAAATTCATACGCCGCAATGTGATGGTTATTGGATTATTTATCTGTGCGCGTAGGTAATTCCTATCGTCGTTGTCGAACTTATATTGGCTCAATAATATCATGTAGGTCACAAACAATCGTAGGTTTCGCGGTAGCGTGGTCATTTCTTGATCCCTGGTTGAGCGATTCAGTATGACCTATTAGGTGCTATAAAGAATTAGGTAAGTTGCTTGCTCTCTTTATAAAAATACATATGAAAATTACCTCAGTGTTCGATAAATATAGAGTTCATATAAATATTACATACGAATTTTACAGTACAATCTTTGAAAAACATATCAGCATGTGAAATTTACTAGATAGTAGAAATTTTACCTTATGAAGCAAATTTACCTGTAAAATTGTAGGCAACTTTGTTACCAACGATTTTACATGTAATTTTACTGCAACTTTTTTTACAGTGTGGGCAGGGAGAAGGGTAAAGCGAGATCAGTATTACAGGAAGCATAACAGACTCTTGCAAGTACATTCATTAATTAATTCATACAATGTTTAAGTATATTGCATAACGAGGAAGGAAAGTGACAAATAACGCACGAGTGACTAGTTTTAAGAAACCCCAGGAGTGCCTTAGACAGTTTTCCCACGACCATATCATATTCATTAGATATTTATTGTTCTAGTAACAACATAATTTTATCCATACGTTTGTTATTGTAACAAGCTATGTGTTTATAGTTGTTATAATTTCCTTAATGTGAACAGAATCACTGCTCGTATTTTACTTTGTTCTTACTGCCAAATAAATATATACATTTGTCATATTTCTTTAATCAATGCCCTGAACGTGTATAATTTGTTTTCTTTTTTTGCGCCTGTAATATACATATATGGATATAATAAAAATCCTAATAAAGTATTTTTTTCCCACCCCATCAGATTATCTACGTCCGATTATGGCGAGGTAAGTGGCGATTATAACGACCACATAACAGCAATGAAAGAACAGCTGCAATTTGGCCGGCAGATCGGGTTCAGATAGACGTAGCGCCGCCCCGTTCCATCCAATATTCTCTCGAAAGCGACGCGAGATTTACGGCCTCTCCCGTCGGCTATGTGTTATGTCCGCTTCGATCCGCAATAGGCAGTCAGAACGCGTGAATTTGACAAATTCGAATCGTATAAATTCTCTTTTATTATAATAAACACAACGCCCGCAGGAAGTCGTAATAATGAAATGAACTATCACGGCTCCAAAGTACGACCGTGCGGGACACCCTAGATATTATCACGACGTTATGAGAACATGAATAACAGAATTGTCCACCCGAATAATAGTAAATACGTTAAGTGTATTGTACACAGAAAAAAATCGTTTGGAAAATTTTGCAACAGCGTAGTGTGAAAAAAATTGCTGCAATTTGTAACACAATTGCGTAAATTTTTATTACAATTTTTGTGCGTTAATTCACATTCGACTAAGAAAAAAGACAAAAATTTTGTTGTAAAAAATTGTTTGAAAAAATTCAACAATGTTGTGTAGAGGGAGTCCTTGTATTTACATTCACGCTTAATAACTCACACCTTACACGATCAAGGTTAGCCCTAGAAAGATATATTATTAATTTAAAGCTAATTATTATGTGGAAATTGAAACTAAAAGTATAAAAACAGGAAAACTAACGAAATAATTCTACACATTAGAATTCATATTTTGTGTGAAATGCTATTTGTTTATTTTCAACTATTTTCATGAAATAAAAATATTAGTGAAAACATTTAATGTATAAATAAGCATTTTACAGCTTATTACAACCCTCGCATTTACCTCATTTAGGATTTATCCAAATCCATGTATGTCCTTACATTTACATACATAAAATAGGCTTGTATAAAAACGGCAATACACAAATGAAAAATCTATAACGCATTCTACTCTGCATATTTTTTAGCATTTATTATAAATCCGAAACGTTTTAAATTTTTAATGTTTGGCGCCAAGTTTTGAAGCTATTTTACATCCGCCTTCCATTTCATTACGTCGACCGTTGACGTCGATAACGTCGGTAGTCTTGCTTACGTGCTTACTATTACTGCAGTGAATCGAGAAATTAGCAAAAACATGTAAGTAGACACTTTGTTATTATTTACAAGTCTTTTTGGATACTATATATGTAATTCTTACCAGTATGGATGATTTCATTAAAGAAAAATTAACATTTTTCGGGTTATGGGACGAACTATTATTATTATATGAATATTTTTGTAGTAAATGATGTTATGCACATATATTCTACCTATAGAAAGTCATTTTAAAATGTATGAAATGCTTTTAATGTATGTAATGTATGAAATCAAAAATTTTTATAAGGAGAAAATGTTGGCCGCATTTTAGAACATGCAGCAACTGCTCCCTAACGGTTTGAGAGCTGTTGACAATGTGTAAAATGTGTTAGGTATAGCCATTTTGTGTAGTGTTTCTAACGTAAGCTGATTATAACATCACGTCATATTTGTCGGTGTGGACGATTATTCCAAAAAAAAAAAAAACGTTAAGAGTGGAAGTTAAAATCGCGATTATATTGAGCTAAGCAAAATTAGCGTTCAAGAAAGGTTGTATTTATAATGTAGAGTTTTCCATCGTATTCGTGTTTCGAATGCGCCTTATTTTTATCCGGTGTTGCTTGTCTACGTGACTATCTCGATGATGAGTGTGCGCATGTGTACATATTCGTACTGTGTGTACACTTGCGCACATTTTACTTGCTAAAATATATCTACATTATCTATACCTAGAAATTAGAATCTTAAAAACTGTCTCGTGTCTACTACAACGACATTTATTTTGTAGAAGAGCAAATAGATGGAAGAGGTGTTTCTGCATCTAAATTACCAGGATTTAGAAAAATTAATTCCAACACTGGGTCTCCGCATAAAAATTTAGTGCAGGTTCTCTAATAGTAAGGTAAGTCTACCCCATAAAACTAATTGTGTGTTTTTATACAAGTAATAATTTTACTTATAATACGAAAAAAAAGTTTCTTAATTTTTGTATACAATGTGTGGCAAAATTATGGAACAAGTACAATGAAATATTATTGAACATGAATATCAATTATGACGACAGGTATTTCGACGATTAATTTGTCACGATTGTTACTAATGACGTCAGCGACATTTTTAAGTGGTCACCTCGTAATTGCTAGTTAAATTTAATCGTTTAAGTTATAATAATAATAATAATAATAACAGTAATAATTAAAAAATGTTCATTCCTAATCTGATGTTAATTATTTGTGTCGTGTTAAAATGTTGATTTATCTATTAAAATTAGCATTAAAAATTGATGTCACCATCTAAATAAAGTCGGCGATGTCCTTACTCAAGAAATTACTATTAAAATTTAACGCCACATCGAAATTGGTTTGAAAGTTACTATTCTCAGTAAATTAATAAGTTCAACAAAAATTATAATAATTGTTTACTTTCATAGGAACAGGATCCTCTACGTCGTCAGCTTTAAGTGAAGAACGTTAAGTATAGGACAAGAATCCGATTAAAGTGAAATCCAGAGGTCAGAATCGATGGCGTCCATCAGAAATAGAAATCAAGAATGGTTTTATTATATATTTTTATATTATTATTATTATAATTGTTGTATAAGTGTGTAACATTAAGATTTCACGTAAGATGTTTCCTTATAATTTTTGTAGTTAACTTTTACCACTTGGCAAGCCATACATTTTTCATTTACGGCAACTTCACAATTACGAAAACAAGTCTTACAAAATGCTCATTTTCGAATTGTTACGAGAATTTTCCAATATTAATTCCTTCGGAAACATTAAAAATTCACTCAAATTTTACAGTCATCAATTCGGTCACCACACCATCATCAACCCTATATAGCACTGTTTCAATTAAGTCAACTTATTTTTTTGTCATTAAACAGCAACTGAAGCACGATTTGCTGTAATCAGCCACATAATTAACATCATAAAAAGAGTAAGTACATGAAAAATATGGCAAATCATATAATACATATTTTAAATAATACTTTATTTCCACGAAATTTTGTATTTTGTGTCATTAATATATTGGAAAATATTTATATGCAAAAACATCGATAACATAAAAGCTGTGTGGCTATTACTGAGTGAAATGTTGGGTAAGAACGTTTACAAAGAGTCAAAGATCTCTTTGTAAACAGTTTTGACAATGAAAATTTTCATTCCGAATTCAAATGTTTTAAATTTTTACGTAAATGTTAAACCAAGAAATTATGGTTACTGGACAAAAATGATTCAAAAGACTTGTAGCAATATTGTCACTTTAGCCAAGATGTTCAGAAGAAACGTGACGTTGTAATATGTTAAGAACTAATAAGTTTTAATAGACATAAACATTGTATTGAGGTAGAACAAGCTGACAAAAATTCAGATTGTTTCCTATATACTCTAATAATGACACAACCAGCCTTGCTTTATGGTAAAAGTCAACATAAATACTTTTATAGGTCGCAGATGTTTTTCTTTTAAATTTTTGTGAATATGTTTGTATGTGACATTTTTAAAATAAAGTTGGTTTTAGTAACAATGAGATTTTTTTAATAATAAACGTTCCTTCAATATTATATAATAAACCTACACTATATGTGTAATAAACTTACATTGCATGTGTAAGATTTTACTTCTAATTGTTAGCTTATCATGCTACTCGTCAGTAATTATTGATTACAAACAACAGTGTTTGATATGGAAATATCCCCATAGTTTCGATTATTTTGCAACCATTGCTTCTATATATAATAGTGTAAGTTCTCTTCAGAATGAGTTGACATGTGTCCTAAAACAACAATGTTCGTTGGGCCAATTAAATTGGATGGCTGTGGAATTCACATCATGAATAACATGCCGAGTGGGCTTAAATTTTCAGCTGAACATTTAGACAGCTGCCCACTTCCAGTTTTTCGACCGATGCTACAAGTCTGTCTGAATAACCGCAAAGTAATTGGCATGATATTTTATAAAGTACCACGCCAATTATGCCTTGCAATCGAGGTATATATATACTTCAATTTAAAGTACGTAGCACAGAATTAAACTTGACCCGACCATAAACAACAAAATTCGTAATTTTTTTAACGTCACCTATTATTCGGGAACACCAAAATCCCCTAGAACAATAACTAATTTTCGACGAAATCCTGACAGAAATTAACAACCAATTACGTCCCATAAATCATTCGTCCCATTGATTAATAATATGCAGGGAGTGTGTACGCGTAAAATAGATCTTATGCATGCCGGAATTTTAATCGACGTGTGCATAATTATATCTGCCGAATGGCGAACAGTTGAACATATTAGCAACACATTCGCCCTCATATACTTTCAAAATTCCCGAATTCGAAAATTCACACGACGAAATATACAGGAGTTCGACGAGGAAGTACGAGGTTCTTGAATAGCAATTCCTGGTCAAAGTGAGAAAAAAAACTTTCATAAAACGAGGACAGAATTTTCCACTATTGTGCTTGGTGAAACTTACGCGACATGTATATACTATTTTTCACAAATTTAATTGCAGAAAATCTATGAAAAAACACATTAAAGTGAGATAGGTGTCATTTACAGCGCTGAGAATTCAGATGAAAGAATTCGATGGCTGTAAATAACATTTGTATTATTTTAGCCGAGAAAAATATTCAGAAAATCTTATTTAATTTGATAATTAAATTACTTCTTACTTCTTGAACATTGAAATTGAAGAAGCTTTCAAGCATGTCTAAAAATGCCATTTCAATTTACGAATTTTCTCATTTTTGACCAAATAATCGCTATACAAAAACCTCGTACTTCCTCGCCAAATACCCTGTTTATCATTTTTTTGAAAATTCCGCTTTATATATGCCAACAATACTAATAACGCCCGGACTGTTACGAGCTAGCGTGTACAACTCGTAAAATCTATCGCGCACAAATTTCTAGGAAGAAAAAAAAATACTCTCACACAACAGAAAAACACCAACATCGGCACGAAACTGCCGCCTATCACGCCATCTAGAGGTATACGGCTTAATTTTTACACGAGTTTATCTACAATTAAATACGACTCCGTTCCTAATCTGAATCAAATTCCATAATTCTTAAACGCGGTCCGTAGGTGACGCTTTTGACAGTTTTATACGCGCGAGCTAAGATTTAGAGGTTATGTAATCGCTAAGTTGGTACTAACGGGGTTCGTTTATCCCCACCCTAGATTTTTTCCACCGTAATGGGACGTGGTATTTTTCCGATTTTCGTGTAATGTATAGCGTCGGTACCGTGGGACATATTCGATTATTATGTACACTAATTAATGTATGCAAATTGGATCGGGGAAAATGGCGAAACTATCCGTACGTCAATGTAATATCCCGGGGGTCGCGTCTGATTCCTGCGCTGTCGAATTTATAATAGGAATAGCTCCGAACAACGGGGGCGTTAATGCAATTTGAACGGTCGTGACTCGGAATGCGGTAGATTATGTTAACAGTGTTATGGGTAGATCCATGAATGGCATTGCAATTTTATAAGTAAAGCGGGATTCACATTTGATGCAATCTTGCAACGCAAACAATGTGCAATAGTCTACGCAATTTAATGTCGGTTTATTCAGTCATTCCAAGGTGTACGGCATTCTACGGTTCGTTCTTGCAATAAATTGCAAACGTTAAACAATGAAGAGGTATCATTATACCTCTTTCATTAGCTTCAATGCGTTTCAATTTATTGCAAGAACGAACCGATGCCGTACACCTTTGGAAATGGACTGAATTAAAAAGTATACAGGCAATAAGTATTTAAATGTAATACTTTATATCGGTGAATAATTTATGGAAATTGTACGTAAAAAATAGCAGTATACAGGTTGGGATAAGTTTGAACCAAACAAACAACTTTAAAACGCAGGAGACCAACACAATGGGGAGTTTGCTCAAACTTTTTAGTTTCAACAGCATGGAGCGCCTCCCCACTGTGATAGATGAGTAGGAAATTTTTTCTAGATGCTATTTTCCAAAATGATGCATTACACGTACAGGATTCATAGAGTGGCCTGATGCGCCGTTTTTCCTTAGACCTTAGTCCATTGATTTTTATCTTTGTGGTTTTCTCAAATCTCATGGATTCGATCCGACTTATTTTGTAGAAGTTGAGACAAAGAATAGTTGGACGTAGAGAATTTATGGAAAAGATAACTCAGGAATTTCGTAGAAGACTTGCATATTGTCAGGACGTAAACGGCGAGCATTTTGAACATTTTAAATAAGTTCGTTTATAGGATGACTTGATAGTCATCCTATAATTTTATTTATTGTAAATTATTGATAAAATGATTTTTTTCAATAATTTACAATAAATAAAATTAATTGTCCAGTAAATGTGAAGTGTTCTGTTTCTCCATTATTTACAGATAATGGTGCTAAAACCAGTATGGTCGAATTTGGAAAAAAAACAAGGTCTATTATAATGTGCAAAAGCATACAGGCTATTCCATTTAAATAAAAAAAAGAAACACGAGGACTCCGTTAACCGGAAGTAGCGTCACAAACAATAATTTCAACATCAGATATATTATATTTCGTTACACTTATTTGCAAAGTTTCATCAATACCATCCTCTCGTTTGTAAGATATTTGATTGGTTCCATACTTTATCCTGTATATTCGTTCATATTCATATATTAACAAGGTTATTAATTGAACACATGAAAACATAGTTATCATAACAAATATTATCGGTGGACTTATTTCACTAATAAATCTTGTTATTACTTAATTAAAGGTTGTAAATAATATTTTATCATAGTAATGACACATTTCATTCTGTCGATGAAAGTTCTCTCAATGAATGTAGATTATTGATATTACATCCAGTATTTTTCGCAGTGTATATGAAATGCTTTTAGGGAAACTACAATGATTTAACTTTGGAGATGCCGAAAACGTTGCGGCATCAGGGATTAATGCAAAATTTTCATTTTGAAAGTAGCTTTGACTTTATATTTGCGTTCACTTTTTAATTCTAAACAATTAATCTTAATAACATTTTGCTGTATTCTCCGAAATGATGGTACTTTACTCTTGAAACGATTTTCACTATTTTTTGACTTTAGGACAGTAATAAGTGTGTTCCAGTTTTAGATGTCAAGAAGTATGCACCATGTTGGGATTATTTATTTTACAATACCGCAAGTACTAAACAAATTATACAAATTTTAGATTCATGAATGTTATCTTACATTACACATTCATAATCTGATAATTTAATAATAGGTACCTTTTATTTTCTTGGAAAATCGGGAATCCTACTAAAAGAATAATGGAATAAAATTTAATACCCCCGATAGCAATTTCAGAAGCAGTAATAAGAGTACCTACAAAAAAACATTTGTTAAGAGCTTTTTGGGTTCTGTTAATTTTTATTGTATAATATACATCGCGACTCATTTTATATTTAACTGTTATTTTGATTCTCTATTATTTAGAAACACAAATACGCCGCACAGGAATCTGTTTAATCTGTTGTTAAGTTAAACCGCGGCCCTATCCAATATACCAGTCTAGCGTCCAGTCCGTTTCGACCGTCACTAATTCAACTTATAAATTTAATAATTCGATAAAAGCCGGTTGTAGGAAATTAATAGCCCCCTTATTCACGTTGATAAATCACAGAGAAATCCCCGTTCGAAACACGACTGGTTATATTAACTAGTTTTAAACGCCCCGAGCTCCAAAACGTGTAACCGGTTATTTCATTTTACCGCAACGTACAAAGAATATTCTTCGCACGCACACAAATAATCACACCTCCACCAAAAAAAAGGATCAAAATGAAATCCCGCATATAGCGGGATATTCGAAATCCCGAACGAGTTAAATCTGAGTTCCCTTTAATCGCGATTTAATGTCGAAGCCACACGCCACTACCCAGGTTCATAATATCCGGCTCCGATTGTGTTCTACGGTCGTCCGTGCGCTAGGGGAGCCGTTCCGCGCGAAGTATTTTTGGCGGAAAAGTCTGGAAAAGTGGGATGCGTCGTAACTAAAAAATCCCACAGTCGCTATTAATTTCGCGCGGGTGATCCCCGGCGATAGTTAATATGCGGCGGCCGATGGCACATTTAGTTCGGTCGAAAGTTTTTAAATCCCAGATGCAAAGTGGAACAAACGCGTTTTTACGCTTCGCAATACGGTCATTTTTCGTTTATCAAGATATTAATCGCTACTGATACAGAGCGGTAGATACCAAATCACTTGGAAAGCCCATTTATTTTAGAAAATTGGGTTAAAAATCTCCGAAATGGACTGGAATGAAAGAAACTATAGCGCCTATAAGCAATAAAAATCTATTTCATTCTATTTATGTAGGAAATAGATTGTGAAACGAACTCTCCCATGAACTAACTTCAAGAATATTCGCCTGAGCAAAAAATTTCTAATCAATTAGTTCATTCTAATTATTGTACGGGAAGGTGGGGGCAAGATGGGAACTTAAGCTTTAGAAATACTGCATCGGGATGCAAATTGATATAGGCAAGGAGGTCTAAGTACGCTTGTTGTAATCTTTAAACATTTATCTGTGTGCTGGCATGAATTACCAATTTCGATGGGTCTCTTGATGTGTGAGAAAATTTGAAAAGAAAATGTGTAAATACACCATCTTGCCCCACCATGGGGCAAGAGGGGAGTTCAAAAAGTTAAGAATGCGGGTGTCGTAACATAAATCTTTAGGTAATAGGTAAAAAGAATAGATTCTTTAAATATTCTTAAAAACATGCAGGAACAAAGCTTAAACTCTTTAAAGCGGACACCTACTTAAAATAAAAAAATACAATAACGATACGAATATTAAACTTAATCTTCCACAATTGAGACAAATAGAAGACGATCTCATCCACGTTATTTCGCACATCCTCCATTACCTAACTTCGCCATCCATTGGGCATTGTATCAATACATTCCCCTTACAATACCAATACTGGGCGTCATCTTCCTCAAGAACTTGATATTATTTCCTTGACGTTTTTCTTAAAAATCTATCTCTTTGCTTTCCTTACAAAATTCGCTTCTTGATCTCTTCTATTTATCTTCTTTTCATTTTTTTTCCTTTAACTCGCCCTCAGCACTTCTAGTTGCCTTAGGAATTCTCCAGACTTCTATTTTCTTGTAGCAGATTTTATACGTAGTGGCTTTGTTAAGGATGTTGTTTCTCCCTTGTTACGTTTTGATTGAACCTGTACTTTATGCCTAACATGAGAAATAGGATAATAGTCTTCGAGAAAGCGCATAAATGGCATTCCCAGGCATAACGGGACCAAAGCAATCTGCAAAGATGTTGACAGATAAACTGATGCGCCTAATCCAAATCAAACATCTTAACCCCCCCATGATGACCCCATACCACATGTTGCCCCCATACCAATAGCCCCATCTTGCCCTTGGACATTTTCTGGTTATGTTATATAACATATTAAATTATTGAAATAAACAAATAACACACTATAGAAAATACATGCAATACATGGTCAATAATTAAGCACAAAAAGTTGTAGTTGTAAATAATACTTATACTCCGATACTGGCCGGTTGAACTCACCATCAAAATTAAAACGAAACCTGGGAAATTGCAAAGTTCACGCACCAAACAGCAATAAACTTTGTAATTGACGACTTGTAATTTCTACCATTACAACAACATTAAAATAGCACTTTTCAAATTGGACTGCTATTATTTGACAGATGCTTATGCCGTTTTGTAGATAAGACGATGTCCCCATCATGCTGTGGCCCCATCTGACCCCTTCCCTAACTGTTTTGAAATAAATGGATGGATTTGTCGATTCAAAGCCCACCCTTTTTGAGCGATAAAATTGTGATTTCAACTTGTACAGCAAGAAACAAATTTAACTAGGCCCAGACGAGTGCACTTTGTGCATGGCGATCAGTTGTTTGCGTGCACGACAAAAAAAAATATCCTAAATAAGTGATGAAGAAATTTAGTTGAGATAGGATATGGGGTTTTGCATGATATTGAAAACAACCAACTATATATGAATATATTTTAGTATTTATCTGTTCGTCAAAAACACAGGATGTAATTTATTTGATTATAAATGTAGCAACAATACAGTTTTCAATTTATTTGAATGTTCATTTAAGTTATTGTTCGGTTCGAGTGCAATATTATTCGTTTCCTCGGACGCTTGAAGACCGCTGTTTAACCATTTTCTTCAAATATTCCTGCAGAAAACCCAGGAATTCGCTGGCCACGGGATTGCTAAGTATTTCCAAGTATTTGAAAGACGTCGTGTCCAACACCTATCTTAGGTAAGGTGGAAGGTATTATCTAAATAATCCGACTGTTTCAAAAGAATTCGTCTAAGTGGTTCATAGATTTTCTGCTTTAAATATAATATTCCGTTTTCTTGAAATTGGGTTATAGATAAATTTTTGACAGCTTGATAGCGTGGATAACCTATAAGCGTGTTTCCTAAATATCATGTAATAGGAAGGGGGTAATTATTTGGTTTTTTTTGTGCTAAAATTTCATATTAAAATATAGGTCTGCAAACGCTGTCGTTACCAATCTGCAGGGTGTTGAAATTTCAAGATTTTTTCACTTTTTACTGTATAGCTCCTACAGTTTTTGAGATATTTGCCTCAAATTTGGAAGTTAGGTACGCTATAAGCCTGCATTATAGCCATGGCAAATGATGATGTAAATCTACAGGGTAATAATTTTTTCGGGTCATGCCCTTTTTTTCCTACCCTGAACTTTTTTGCGATGCGCCACTGCTAGATTCTAAAATACGCAATAAATCTTCTGTCTTGTTAGAAACTTTTTGATCTCTTGTATTTTTTCTTATCTCTGACCGTTATCGACAAAAAAAAAAATAGAAAAACCATTTTCTGTAATTCGCCAGAGAAAATTATTTTTTTTAAAATGGTCTAGCAGGCTCTGGCTTTATTCAATAATCAGTTGAGTTTATCAATTTTAAGAGTTAAGGTGCTACTACCTGTTAAAAAATAGGATGACCGGTTTTCGTAGCATTGTTTTATTACAATACAAAGTAACATAACTGATAACAATAAAAACCCTAATTAATAACAATGACAAGGAACTATGCTACAACAATTGTTGAAAGTGTTCCTCCTCCAACCTTATACAGGCGTCCGCTGTCTTCTTTCATTGATGCTTCGCACTCTCTCAAATATCCTGGAGTATTTCTTATCGTTTCAAATCCATCGATTATTTGATTTCGTAAGTCATTCAACAGTATTCACAGGGTTATACACTAGAGATTTGAGATGTCCCCACAGGAAAAAATCTATACTATTTAAGTCAGGGGACCTAGGGGGCCAAGGCTGAGGTCCACCTCGTCTATTCACACTATTCTCATATACTCATTTATATAATCCCGAGTCAAAATAGAAAAATGTGATGGGGCGCCATCGTGCATATACCACATTTGATTTCTAAGTAAAAGGGCAAGTCTTCAAGTAATAAAGGCAATTCATTCTGCAAAACAGCCTGTATGACTGATCAGTAAGTCGACCAGGCAAAAAACAAGGACAATCAAATTATCTCCAATTATTCCACCCCATACATTTAATGAGAACTGTTCTTGAAAATGCGTTTGTACAATTTCATGTGGATTTTTCATCTGCCCCCGTGCGGTTATTGTGGAAATTCATAATTGAAGTCCTTGAAAAATCGCTTCATTGGTAAAAAGGATTTTACAAATTAAAATGCGGTCTGCTGCTAGCTTATTAAGGTACTATTGGCAGAAATCAATCCTTAAAGGGAAGTCTCGGGAAGAAGAGCCTGCACTCTTTGAATGTGGTAAGGGTATAGCAGGAAACACGTAGATACGCCAAACAACTTGATGATAATATTTAAATGTTCACTGATTTTTCTGGTGCTGGTGCGAGGATGTCTGTCTATTTCATTCAGAACAGCCTCTTCCGATTGTGTGTTCTAACAGTACGTGGTTTTACCTGCATCATTAGTATTCTTTTTTAAAAGTTCCAGTTTCTCCAAGACGCCTATGAATATTTGAAAATATTCGAATGATCGGGTATCATTCTATTGGGATAGCGCTCCATGTACAGACGCCTGGCTTCTCTTGCAATTTCCATTCGCAAGGCTGTAGATAAAATGTATGTCAGCCAGTTCAGAATTAGTGAAATTTGGCATATTTACAAAATTATAACGAGTATTAAAACACTTTTACACCTTACAGTTTGCAATTATAAATATAATAAAATTATAAACTTATATACAGACACAAGTTGCGATTTCTAATGTCAGTTGTCAAATTAATAAACTCAAGTGATTATCTGAATAAAGCCAGAGCCTGCTAGACCATTTTAAAAAATTTAATTTTCTCTGGCGAATTACAGAAAATTGTTTTCTATTTTTTTTCTCGATAACAGTCAGAGATAAGAAAAAAAAGGAGATCAAAAAGTTTCTAAACAAGAAGAAAATTTATTGCGTATTTTTAGAATCTAGCAGTGGCGCATCGCAAAAAAGTTCGGGTGGAAAGAGGGCATTGACCCCGAAAAATTTTATTACCCGTTAGATTTACACCATCATTGGCATGGCTAATGATGCAGGCCTTATAGCGTAACCTACCTTCCAAATTTGAGCAAAATATCTCAAAAACTGTAGGAGCTATACAGTAAAAAGTGAAAAGTCTTGAAATTTCAACACCTGCAGATTGGTTAACGAAGCGTTTGCAGACCTATGTTTATATGAAATTTTAGGCACAAAATAAACAAATAATTACCCCTTCCTTATGTACATGATATTTAGGAACACCCTGTATACTATTAGGTTATCACCTGTCACTGTCAAAAAATTATCGTCGAGCGATGTGCGATGAAATTAATAGCAAATACAGTTTGCATTATTAATTTATAAAGCAACTTTAAAGATAGGTTATTAATCAATTAATTTCAATTTTTTTTAAATTCAGCACGACATGTCGTAGAAGTCAGTTTTATGGTTTATATATTGAAACGTAGACGCAAGAGATCTGTCTAGTGACGTCCGGTTAACCAACTGCTATTGTTCACTCTTAAATATTGCGTAATGTCATCCTAACTTAATCTTATCTGTAATGTTATCGTTGGAGACTCTAGCCTCTGAAAACTAGCGATTTAACAACTCAGAAAGCTCTACCGCTTTTCTTATAAATCCACCAAGGTTCATTTACTTGTGTTACCTTGTATCGTTGGAAATAAATATCTTCACAACTTGTCATTGCATCAAACCCTTCTTCGCGCAGATATTTAATTTAATGGCATGACTGCCTTTGTTCAAGGGATATTGGCATGGAAACTTTATTTCATAGCCATGCTATATAACACCCGTCGGCTACCAGCACTCAAGAATAATCGCTTTAAGGACATCATCGAAAATTCTAAAAGACATCCATCAAACGCGTAGACTCAATTCTCCATTTGCATCCGTCCAAAGGACGGACATATACCTACAGTTCGGGTGCTGTACGCCTCGCAAATAACCTCGTAAATTTCGACGTTCTCGAATAAAATTCGTTTACTGCTTTTGGATGTCGAGCAAAGTTTCGACTTAAATATTCAGCAGGTCCTCCGCCGTTGAAAACCTACGACGCATATTGCTGATGGGTCCTCGGACATAAAGAACTTCCTGTCCGGATTCCGGAGAAACGATTCCGGTTCATTGGGCCGAGTTTGATGTGCTCCGAGGGTACTTCGGAACGTTGTAGAAGCAAGAACGTACATTCATCGATACGGAAAGACATTTAAATCAAAATTCATTTTTCTTGTTCCCTTAAATAAGGTATAAACCTTGAATTCTTTTCATTATTATTGTTATTCACATTATATGCAAGTTGAACTTGCTATAGATATGAGAATCATGGTAGATTGTAAGTGATTTATACTGCAAGCGATAACATTGAGCATGTAGTAATTAGTGTACTAACTAAGGTGGGGTAATTGATTTCGACTCATGTTGTGACAGAATATGCAAATGCTAAATTGGACAGTAGATAATGTTGATTGATTTATAACCACTTTATTTATGAAAACTAAATTATTTACAAATCATCCTAACCCCGTGTTCCACCTGAAAAGGTGCTACACGAGGCTACCCATTCTAAGTACTATATGGATTCCATAACAATTGAAATGATTCTACTCTAACTATATAACTTCCCTATGATTTTTAATAACAAAAATATAATACAGTAGCCTCGCGACTACATGAATACTACTTTTGAGAAATGATAAAATATGTGAAATGTGATTAGTTCACATAACTCGCGAGTCTACTGTAAATCAGTCAGCTATCAGTTATTATTAAATGCGCCCATGGAACGACTTTCGTTATCTCCCAGCATGCGCCAAGACACTGATTATATATAATATACTTATATAAAATCAATGGCACGGAGTAAGGGAAAAGCATGGCAAAAACCTTACTCTGGAGGATCTGGGAGATTTATAACACTGTTAATTTTTGTAAATAGTAAACATTTTATTGGGCAAAATCAGGTATATATGATACATTTTAGATATAGGTTCCAACTTTTATGGACTACCGCCCTTTTTACAAGAAAAAAAATTCCAACTTTCTACCGGACACTGTATTACTAAAATAACATAGTTTTACTAATTTATTAGAGGTAAAATTATAGAAAAGGCATAGATTACTTTAAGGAAAATATTTCATTTCCATACTTATTAACATTATTACAAATGTAACAACAACAACAATCTAAATCAAAAGAATGATCATAGACATTGGTTGTAATGATGATGTTTGTGATGTATTTTCTTTTGTCGTCGCACGAAAAAACAGCTGATCGCGGTTGCACTAAAGTTGCACCTCGTCTGGGCCATAGTTTAGATTTGGTTCTTGCCTGATACAATTGACCAATACACAATTTTATCGCTCAGAAAAGGGTGAGTTCATTTGAATCGCACAAATTCATCCATTTATTTCGAAACAACTTACAATAATTAGAACTGAACTAATTGCATTACAAATTTTTGCTCAGCGAACAATTCTTGAACTTAGTTCAGGAGAGTTCGTTTCACAATCATATCCACATAAATAGAATGAAAAGATTTTCTTTTAGTATGCAACATCTTAAATCAAAAGGATGATCATAGACATTGGTTGTAATGATGATGTTTGATGATATTTTCTTTTGTCGTTCGCACGCAAAACAGCTGATCGCAGTTGCACTAAAGTTGCACATCGTTTGGGCCATAGTTTAGATTTGGGTTCTGCCTGATACAAGTTGACCAACACACTATTTTATCGCTCAGAAAGGGTGGGTTCATTCGAATCGCACAAATTCATCCATTATTTCGAAACAACTTACAATAATTAGAAGTGAACTAATAATAATAATAATAATAATAGTTTTTTTATTGTCCAACCAGTACAGACCAGTTACAGGACAAATTATAAAGTAATAAAGTAATTCATGCATGCATATACATAACATTGCATGTATACAAAAAAAAATGAATATACGTATACAAAATTACAAGAAAAATAAAATTCAATACAACTAATTATAAAGTAAACATAAAAAAATATATATATATATATTAAATGGGCTGGAAAAAAATATCAAAATAACAATTATCTGCATTTCTACACATTGTATAAAGTGGTGATTGCCGAAGTAAATTGGTTTTCGGAACAGGAACGGAGAACGTAGTTGTAAAACGAGCTGAACAGCGTGGCACATGAAAATTTAAATCACCAAGAAGTTGAGGGCAGTCGATTACACCATTAATTAACTTCCACATAAATCTACTGCTGTGAAGCTCTCTGCGAGTGGATAGAGATTGTATATTATGACGGTCAAGCAAATATTGGTAATCAACTCCTCGGGGTGGATAAAGAGAGTCTATCCTAAATGATAGAAATTTCAAAAAACGACGCTGTAAGCGCTCCAAGGATAATTGATGACAAATATAATAAGGCGACCACACTACAGAAGCATATTCAAGGGAACTAGTAATAAAGGCGTAATACAAAGATTTTAAGGTATCAACATTGGTGAAATATTTGGATACGCGCATAATAAAACCTAGTTTCTTGGAAGTTGTGGATATGAGGTGATTAATATGCGGGATGAAAGTGAGACGACTATCAAAAAGAACACCTAGATCCTTGACGGTTTCAGATTTAGATATGGTTTGATTTTGTATATAATAGGTGGTTACAAAAGGCTTAGTTTTTCTGCAGTAGTTAACAACATGACATTTACTAACATTTAAATTTAAATTATTGTTCAAACACCATTGAACAATTCTGTCAATATTTAGTTGAAGCTGAGCTGAATCAGAATGACTGGTAACGGTTGAACAAATCTTTAAGTCATCGGCGTATGCTAGTACAGGACAGGAGAGCGACTTTAGGAGATCATCGATATATATTATGAAAAATAAAGGACCTAAATTTGACCCCTGTGGAACACCAGACGTTGAAAGAAACAAATTTGACGAAAATCCATTATAGAAGACATAATTAGATCTACCGGAGAGGTAAGATTTTAGCAATGTGATAAAAGATGGACTTAATCCAAATGCACTCAGCTTTGTTAGAAGAATGCCATGATCTATTGTGTCAAAGGCACTAGAAAAGTCTGTATATACTACATCTACCTGTTCTCCATTATCCAGATGTTCACTTATATATGGGAAATAATTGCTAAATTAGTAACCGTTGATCTACCTGATATAAAGCCATGTTGATGCGCACATAAAAAGGGTTTAATATTATTAAAAATACACGAATAGATGATGTTCTCAAACACTTTAGCAAAATTAGATAGAAGAGATATAGGCCTGTAATTTTTTATAGCTGATAGGTCACCTTTTTTATGGATAGGCAGGACTTTAGCTCTCTTCCAAACGTTGGGAAAAGTGGAAGTGCTGATGGCGAGATTAATAATAATACATAAGGGATGAGACTAATTGCATTACAAATTTCTGCTCAGCGAACAATTCTTGAACTTAGTTCCGGAGAGTTCGTTTCACAATCATATCCTACATAAATAGAATGAAATAGATTTCTCTTTAGTATGCAACAATCAAATCAAAAGAATGCATCTAGACATTTGATGTATGATGATGTTTGATGATATTTTTTTTGTCTGTCGCATGCAACCAGCTGATCACAGTTGCACTAAAGTTGCCACTTCGTTTGAGCTATAGGTTTGGCCGATTTGGTTCTTGCCTGATACAAGTTGACCAAACACACAACAACTTACACATTTCTTAAGTTCTGCAACTAAGCGCAAGACCTTGCACTGAACAGACTTACGAATATAACAAAATGACTGCAACGTCTCATTAGTAAATATTTTGGGTTTTGATTTTCCAAAAAAGAAAAATGAATAAAGCCCGAAAAGTTTTGTATTTCACTATAATTCATTTAAAGGATGCACATTAAAATAAAAAATTAGCTACTATTTTTTTTGTGTAACTCCATGTCGTAAAACAACGAAAAACAGGCATTTACTAGAGTACCAGTTAGACAATACTCTTAAGCATGTGTACACCTGTTCAAATCTTACTTTTAGTGTTTTCTTTACGGGCTATTAGTTCCAAAAACATTTCTTTGATTAAAAGTATGAGCTTTTGAAAAAAAAGGATTTTAGGGCATAGAAGTACACTGTTGAAAATTTTAACACTTTTTTGACTATTTAATAGTCAGGAGAGGTCCACACTGTTTTCGTGTTATTTGTCGAGAACTATAGAAGTTTAATTTGACGAACAAAGATAGTCAAGTATTGTCTATTGCTAAGGGGTTATTTTGTCCAACCTAACACGTGGAATTATGATATACTTCTAGTTCACATTTTATTTGATCTAGACTAGACAAATTTACTAGCTCTTTAACTAAATGAATGCGATCTATTGGATGATTTTAACACCGTTTTCTAAACACAACGTCTTTTTAATATGCAACTCCTATTTCTTTAGTGCTATAATATTTCTTCTTTAAGACGTTTTTCTCAATTATAAATATTACAGAGCACTCATTCA